>OX104065.1:79861066-79881065 GCA_944474145.2 Dicrocoelium dendriticum | reverse complement strand
GTGTAAAACCACGGTAGAAATGGTTAACCCCAACTCAAGGGCGTAAAGGTTTAGCCAACTGGTGAGTAGGTGAACACTGCGAAAGTTTGCACCGAACAGTTCTCTAGTAACTCTGTACCAATTTTAACAACAAGCACTGTGAGTTCCGTTAAACCAACTGACGGATATAGTTTCACAGTTGTCATCCAGTCATATCGCTTGTTACGCCTAAACTAACTAATTAGCTATCCCAACGGAGCACCTGCCATGGTACTATTACCGGCGGGAGAAGGTGATGCGCGGACGAGTGGACTGTTGTGTCTAGTGCACGAAGTGGTGCACAGAACCGGCAAAAAATCAGACAAACGAAAGGATGCAGACCGTGAAAATGTGAAGAACGCGGAGAAGATAAACAAAATGACAGCTGGCCGAATGCTAGCTGTATTGAGCACCCTGGGATATGGAACGATATACGATTCGGATGGTCGGATAAGGTAAGAAATAGTAAATATGAGTGAACGAGTTCATTCTTAGTGTTTATTCAATAGGCGCCTAATTTGCACATGATGTATCGACAGTGCATAGTCGATGTAGTACATGGCGTGCAGGTGCGCTCAACAAGCACAAATGCATGCTTCGGTCGCCCACATAACACAAGTTATAAACTACTGACAAGGTAGACTAGCGCATGATTAGCACAAGTGAGGTGAATAATTAGGATCTGTACACCGGAGTGTGATAGATCCAGTTATCATACATCACCAACATAATGACAATAATAACAGTAATAAAAGGGAGCGGATTGCGAATGAACAGAAATAAAACCTCTAAATGGAGTAGTGAAGCGTCGAAAATGAAGGATGGAATGAGAAACCGCTAGTAACATGGTGGTCGCGCGTTATCACATAACATGTCCTAACCTTTCGTGAGCTGATTCATGTGATGCTACTATGCCATTGAAGGATGAGCACCGGGTTTCACGCAACAAGGTTTTTCACATCCCAGTACCCTGAGTCTCGCGAAATGCTTTGTATGTGTGACTAGGGTCTCAGATGGAAGAGGGAATGCCAAGAGGAATAAAAGTTCTCATTTGGAACCTGGCTTGGCTTCGTGTCTCTCGGCTTCCGGGTTGGGGCCCGAAAGGTTGTGAAAGCATTTGGTTGGAGACACTTGGCCAGGAGCTCGCCTTATTAGCGTTTGTGGTGAGTTTCCTTGTACCTCCCTATCCAACTACGATCCCAACGTATATGCATAATAAAAACGGAGCGTAAGTTATTTGTCTTGGTTTGTCGCTTCCCTTCTTTCACCAGCATGTAGGTGTATTGTATTTCTGTATAATAGCTGAGGATTTTCTCACCTCTAGCTAATATGCGTAATAATGGGGAGTGATTTGAAACCAATAAGTTTAGATACTGCCGCCTTCATGGGTGATCGAGGCTATGAAGTCCTACGAGATCTGTAAATGTGTGCAGTGAGAGGTGATAAGACACCTGAAGTGATAGAGCTACTTGAAAAATCCGACCAACCACCACGAGCGGTGGTCCCAAGATTGCGGCAGCTGATGGCATGTCGGCCCATATGCGTCCGACGCAGAGCAACAGCGTCGGTGCACTCTGTGAGTCAGTCACCGAACAGAAGTGTCACCAGTTCGACCCGAAAGTTGAAAAGTGAAGACAGAGTATCCATGACGCATCCCAGTTGGGAGTGAATTAAAAGATAGTTTACAGTAGACCACCAAGCGGCTTCAAGAGTCATAGCGCTGAGTCTGGAGTGTAAACTTTAACACAAAGGTTATCTAGCGCTATAAAAAAGTGGGGTTAACGAAGTCAAGATCAACCTCTAAGTCTAGGGAGGCTATCGTGATAAGTCGTTTAGAAGCGCACTATTTCAAATCACATGGCGAAGCGACAACATAGGGTCGGCGCAATATCAACTGGGGTAGAAGCCAGTCTATTTGAACTAGTTAAACACTCACGTGGACCGAGGAATTGCCGGATTATGATGTGCGTGGCAGTTTAGAGGTAACGTAGGAGAAAATAGTACTAATCTGGTTCGCACCAGACACCCCTTGGCCGATTGTAAAGATGGAAACCGCGGCTAATAACCACCAATCTGGTGGTGCTCTTCGCATGAGTTACACGGACACAAATTAGTTGGTTAGGCCATTTATCAGTGGATAGTGTCAAATCAAAGATAGGTCGCTTCGTGTTGGATCGCGCTGATGGTATAATTTGTCACGTCAGTCTCGAATTAGTTCAGGTGACCTGACCAACAATTTTTAAGTACCGAGTGGAAGAAAACAATCGTCGTAATTTCAGCGTTCAAGACTTGGTGAATCAGAAAAACAACTGCCCCATTTACAAGTGGAAATATTGGACATGGAACGTTGCATGCGTGAGGGCTGCAATTCAACTTTCCTGATGGGACTCGTCTTTTCCATCTCATCACCAATATGCCGGTTGAATTTTGACACTCGCAAATTATGTGCAGTTCAATATGGTGCGCACTTTAAACTGATGTAATAACCAACCAACTTCGGCGTTTCACTCAGACGTATCGAGGCTCCATACATCTATAGGACGCCTCAAGAAGTTCCATGTTGTGTCAGCTGCATCCACCTCGTTAGTCAGTGACAGTTGAGGCTACAATCCTGAACGGTACGGCTGCTTCGCAGGCTGCAACTACAGTTGACTTCTCAGTGAGCAGAAAAGTGAGTTTTGTGTGGGTCGGGCACTAGCTTACGGATACAAATGTCCCACATCAACTGACAATCTCGAACTTGCTGATGGCGATTGAGTCCAGTGCAATCAGCCATTCGGTGGACACCACATTACTCGATACGATCGCAGGTGCTGAAAAGTGCAACCTGCGTAAAAGTTGGGACTGGCACATAGCATCGATCACGAAACGGCTTCCAAGCTGACGTTTCGACGTTGAGTACTCATACCACTCGTAACCATAGCTGAGATTTTAGACATTGGAACAACGGGTGTTAAGAGAACCTCCCGAAGAACAGGACAGGGCGACACATATCCCTAAAATCGAATCCATAACTTAGAAATTTGCATTGGTGGATTGTAGGTGTTCCACAACAATCTGTTACCATTATTGGTAAGTAAATAATGAAGTAGAACAAAGCGCACAGGAAAGTCAAACGTACCATATGTAATCGCCGTCTTTTCTGGTGAATAAACCGGTATCCGAAATCCACCTTCTTATCAACCAGTTAGAACGACCGGCTTCTCTGATCCGTCTGGAACTATATGATAATAATAATAATACGTCAATTGGCAGCTTTGGGTCATAGTGCGTCAACCTTAGTACTGAAGTTAACAACGACTTGATTTTGTCGACAGTTTCTTGACATTCGGTGGTCCAGAACCACGGAACAACCATCATCAGGTTGATTCAATGGCGAGCGTAGGTCGTGCATAGACGGTAGGTAGGTAATGTGGTAACTCACCATAGCAACGAAAGATTTCAATGTCGCTTCCTCCTTAGATGGTGGCACGCTTCTGATTGCTTTGATGTTTGATGCAGCCAGTCGTCGCGCATTTTGATCCACCATAAAATCGAGGTATTTAACAGACGTCATAAAGAACGCACACTTGTCCATCCTCAGCCGGAATCCATACTCGTTATTCTATCAAGCACGTTTTCAATTCGTTGGCACAGTTCTTCCGGGTTATATCCCATGCTGATGATATCGTCCAAGTATGTTGCAGCATATGATATTCTTTGTAACATGGTGCCCATGATCCGATGAAAAATTGCCCGGGCCGATTTAACACCAAATGGTAGGCGCGTATATTGGAATAATTCACGATGGGTGTTTATTGTTAGTAGCTCTCACGACTCTTTTGACATTTCAATCTGGAGATATGCGTCAGACAAATCCAGTTTGGAAAAACATTTGCCACCATCTTCAGAAAGGGGGTATAGGGTAGTTGTGGTCTTCTAACGCAGCATTCAGGTTTGTAAAAGTCTGCGCAGAGGAGAATCTTTCCGTTGGGCTTCTTGACAATCACAATGGAGGGGGGGGGGGTGGATTGTAGCCTCTCAAGTTTTTGGTCAACGACTGAAACGACCGCAACTGGAACTGGATCCTTTGGTCGGAAGACCGGTATCGTGTCTGCCCGCAAGGATAAACTAGCCTTGCTTTTCGTGCACAATCCCAGACCGTCCTTGAAAACTTGTAGATACTTCCTTTGTGAGGTCGCTATCCAATGCGCAGCGCCACTGTTTACTTTGTTGCACACGGAGTTCAAAGAGACATCAAACAACTTCTTACTGTCAATCCAGTCAAGGCCAAGTTAGTTCAGATTAGGATGCCTTGTTACATGGCAAACCCCTACGAATTGGGTCTCCGAAAGCAACAAGAAAATAAATTTCACCAAGGATGTTCAGTACTCCTCCTGAAGCATTGGTTGCAACGTGCGTTGATTCCTGTAAAGTCGGTCCACCAATCTTCTTGCAAGTTGTCTAGAAATTGACAGAGATATCAGAGACAGTATCAACGTGGAGGTGCACAGGCACTTGATTCACAACTACTGTAACGAACCTTCCGTGTCCTGCGGCCCCCTCATCGAAAGTAGCAAAAACAGGAAAAAGACGGGATCTATGTTTTGGTGCAAACTTTCTGGAATAGCTGGTGAATAAGTCACGAATGAAAGCAAGAAAACGGCAATGGTCCTTCGTGTGACCTTGTCTATTGCATTTCTGACAGATATGCTTTTTGAACGGACAGTCTTAAGGGTTACAGTTAGAGGAGGAATAGGCAAGAACAGCAAAAGCCAGGTTGCCATCAGAGTCCCAGTGAGATCTGTTTGAGGTCGATCACGTGATCGTGAAAGACTTAGAACTAGAACAGCGTGCTGTTCGGTCGTATTTAGTTCAATTGTGATCGTGGCCAGTCGTAGGAGCTTTGGATGGCTCGCACATTTGTGACTAGGATTGGCGTGGTAAGACGTGTGCGGCAGCCAACTAGCGAACAAGTGGTATTCATCCCACAAGCCGGATCAAGCTATGGAGCTCATATTCCACGCTTACGAGCTGGGCCCATAACTAGTACCTGGTATCTATCGTGGCCATAATACAAGACGAGAACTATGCATCTTTCTTACGAATAGGGTGCTGAGACAGAGTTTGGACATGAATGACTCCAAAGGCACTTAGAAAGCTATCCAGCGAGGAGCAATGGGTCACTGAACACCGAGAGCAGAGAGCGAGAAGACAGAAATCTGTGTTGCTCCATCGTAGATGGATCGGGCACATGCGCGGAATCACGTCGCTGATTCCTGTGAAGTGGCAGCATCTTGCAGCAGCACTACATTTTATCCTGGTGCGATACGCTCCCTCTACCTGTAGTCCGCAGAGTGGGCGTCAAGGAATCACTTAAATTCCGACATTGATTTCACGTCGACTAGCATCTCGGGTAATTTGTTCCAATATTTCACTACTTGACGCTCAAAGCATAGAGGGTGAAAAATGTGCTTTAAATCCGGTACCACTAGTTTGTACCGGTGTCCGCGTGTGCTGCTTGGTGCGCGAACGTGCAGCAGAGGTTTCATGGTAGGAAAGTGGCCCAGGTGCAGTATCCGGTGTGTCATAATGAGATCAACTCGAAGCCGATGAGATGACAGGGTATAAGGCCATAGTCTCTTACATCGGTCCTCGTACGACATACCTCGTAAACTGGGGATGAGCCGGGTAGCTACATGCTAGACCCGTTCAAGTCTCTGCACCTCACCTACTGTGACCGGGCAATAGGTGGGTGAGCCGTACTCAAGCACCAGTATTATTAAGGAAGAGAACAGACCAAGTGCAGAAACTGTGTCTAAGTGCCCGAAGCAGGCGGAGTCCGTTTGCGTACTGTCTGTTCTTGTTGTCAACAGACTTTAGATTCCAATGTGCGAGTACGTCCAGATCCTTTACGGAACTGGTAGGATGCAGCGGGTGGCCGGCCAGAGTGTACACATGTCCATTATTACCCTCCCCAGACTCATAAACGAGGACCTGGCTGTGTTGACCGGTAGGTCAACTTCTGCAGACCACCGGGATAGGCGGTCGAGGTTCTGCTGAAGGACATCACAGTCATCGGGAGAATTAATAATCCTCCAAAACTTCAGGCTATCTGCAAATAATACGTAAGGCGACCAAAGAAGATGAGGTACTTCGTTGATGTGGACCAGGAATAAAATGGGCCGCAGCACTGGGCCTTGGGGTACACCGCTAGTGGACGGGTACCATTCCGTCAGGAGATCATCCACCTGAACCCGCGATCTTCTCCCAATAAGGAAGTCACTGATCCACTTGTGCAGTGCGCCACCAATACCACACATCCTCAGCTTGTGGAGCATGACCTCGGGGTTCACTTTAGCGAAATCAATGTAGATAACATTTACTGACTTCCCCCGATTCAACACCTGCAAACATTCCTGCCGCGTCAACAGCAGGTTGGTGATGCACGAGCGGCCCTTCATGAACCCATGTCGTGTAGTTAGATCTTTCGACTCTAGCAGATAAAGACCCTTTTTCAAATTCTTCTCGAGCACCTTCCCCAAATCAGAGGTGAGACAAATCGGCTGGTACTTATCCACATTGCGTGAGCCATCGCCTTTTGGAATCAGCCTCACTATCGAACATTTCCAGTCGCTCGGCAATGCGCCCTCGGACACCGATCTGTTGAACAGATCAGTCAAGGTAAGCGAGATAATGACCGATAAGGACATTAAAATTTGCGGGTGTAATTCGTTGGGTCCGGTAGGTTTCGTGTCGTCAAGGCTGGCTAGTAGACTGTAGACATCTACACCGCAATCCAGGCCCTCGTTCGGTAGGGGCAGCACACGACGAGCTCGGCAGTAAATACGGAAGCAAAGTGCTCCGCCAATGCGGACACCCCTTCAGTGTTGGAGGTAAGAAGCTGTCCATCAGCGCCCTCTAACGGCTACGTTACCTGCGGGCCCCAGGCGCCGCTTCACGTAAGGAAAACTTTTCTTGGGGGGCGTATTCGCTGAGATTACATGACCCTCTTCGAACTACCGACACACGCTTTTGGGCTATCATGGATTCCGCTGCTTTTCGTACGCCTCATAATCGTCGACAGAGCCAGACACGAGGAATTTATTCCACAATACGCATCGCCGTCGAACCAATGTGGCCTTACTGGTCTAGCTTTCCGATACTTGACGGGTACAAAACGAACATACAACGAATGCACACCCACTTTTATAATGGACCAACAGTCTTCAACCAACGAATCCTGCGGCAGCCACCAGTCTACTTCACTGGATGCTCGAATGAGACCATCGAAGTCGGTCTCCTAATAGTTGTGGGACGACTTAGGCGGACGCCAGTAGAGCAGCGGCAGCTATAGGCTGGCTAACACCATCGAGTGGTTACCAGCTGCCAGAGGCTCCAGGACCTGAATTTCATCTACACGTTGCTCGCAACTGGTTAGTAGTAGGTCCAGGCACGATGCGGAAAAATGCGGTGTAACGCGCGTCGGTTGACAGACATGTGCTGCCCAAGTTCCAAATACCATCACTACAAACTGCGCCTCGATTACACAGTACCAGGAAAGAAGTCGAACCTCAGGCGACCGTATCCGAGGGAAGTTAAAATCGTCCATAAGTAGGAAGCGTGGCCGGCTTATGTAGATTCTGACAAGCGGCAATTAATCTAGGCGTCGACTCCGCGGGCTGCGATAAGCAGCACCCACAAACAGTTCACCCTGTCTCAGGCGGATCGAGTACCATAACTGCTCCCACAAGCCATTTTCGCTACAGTAGATGTGTACCAGTCTCCCGCACAGCGAGGACCAAATGTATAACAGCAAGCCGACTCGATCGTTTGATAGTCTGTGACACCGGAAGTATGAGTAGCCACTGATCTGGACTTCCTGGGTAGTGATCTTAGGATTTAACCAGGTTTCGGGCAGTCCTAGTACGGTAGGACTACGTGAGGCAACGAAGTGAAATACATCGTCACGTTTGTTCATTAAACTACAAACATTTGTGAAGGTTATGCGCAGGCCATGGTAGGAATCGGCAGACGCGCATGAAGTGCCATGGATCTGTTGCTCCACTATCAGTCTGCCGCTTCAACTCCACGATATCGGACTTCACTTTCTCTCTGTCCGACGGATCCAAATCGGGACGAATATGGATCTTTCGACCTCAGCCTACCGAGGCGGGATAGTATCAGCCTCGGACTTGTTACATCAACAAAAGGTGACTCGCAGAGGTCAGGATTTCCCCTCCTTTCTCTTTCCAAGACAGGTGATTTGCTTCGCCCAACACATGTTTATTCAAGTCGAGAAGCCTATCAATCAGGCTCTGTAGAATACGAGATTTTGTACGAGTGCTTTTACTGACTCCGCAAAAAGGCAAATCAGGGAGAGGCACCCTGAATTACAGCACAAATTAGTAACTACGCCGGGAGTGAGTTTTGACGAGACGAATTTGTTCGCGAAATACCGCTGTGTCGTTGTATGGAAGTCGCGTGGTGACACTGTGAGTGCCATGCGGCGCGCAGCCCATTGCTTGCGCCAACGTTCATTGGAGTCCGTGCTGCCGGTGCGTATCTTTGCAGAATCACTTGACGTATCCGAAACCCAAAAGTTTGGAAAAATTAAAAACGCAAATTGGCCTCAGACACTGCCCTGTAGATAGAGAACAAAACCCCGCTGATTCTCTACAGTAATATGTGCTTTCCTCGGTAAAATCGCTGACCTTACTGCTACTATGATGCGTAAGGAATTTGCAAATACAGGTGTTGTGATGCTTCAAGAAAGTTGGCTCCATCCTGAAGTTAAGGACGAGGTTATGCAGTTCAGCAAAGACAGTCATAAAGACAGATAGATCTGGAAAACTGCATCATCGTGGAGGAGGCGCCATCAGCTACATCAACGATCGATAGCCTTGTTTACATACTTAACATTAGAAGTTATCTGCCATTTAATTGAACGTAAACCAGTTTTTGAGCGGATTTCATTCTGTAGTCATTGGAAATGTCTATATAGCTCCTGATACGCCACCGTCTGAGTTGAAGAACTTTTCCGACTATATTTTTCCAGCGTTAGTGCTAAAAATTGAGAGCTCCCTTCGTATCGTTGTTGACGATTTCAATAAGAGGGACACAGGATTCATCATACCTTTCGGTCTAACAATATGGTGAACTTCGAAACCAGACTGATCGCAGTTAGATTTGGTCTTTACAAATAATACAGTTGCTTTCTAGATTAAAGACAGCTCCTTTCGGAAACTCAGATCACTGCATTCTGGAGGTGCGCCCCGTCACGTACTACAAAGCCAGATATGTTTCTGACAAAAAGCTAGTCAAAACCATCATAGAGCGAGACTGCTGGGTAGAAAATATCGCGAAACTCCAATCCACGTTAACTTCAACGGACTTTTCAGTTTTCAAGAACGAAAATCTATCAGTGGAGAGGGTGACCATCTGACTGAATACGTTAAATTCTGCTTCGATTTGCACTGCCAGCTACCCACAGATTTTCTTCGCCGCTACTAAAGCAACCTAGGAAAAAGACAGAAGAAACCTATAAACGCAAGGTAAAAGACTCTGGCAATCCGAGATAAAAAGGGCGAACCGTTTATATACTGAGACTGTGTAGGGCTCTGACGGTTATCGCGATCTTTCGAAACACCAATGTGGCCAAAGTTCCCATAAGGTGGTTGTGAACAAACTCAACCCTGAGTTCTGTTCTTCTCAATAGTATATATTTTCTTTGCCCAATTTTACCAACACAAGTCCGGTAGTCACCTTTGACAAGTAAGCCGAGAAATCAAAAAGTTGAACTATACAGATACTTTCGGTAGCGTTGACAGATCAAGTCTGATCAACCAGCTGTCTGCGAACTGTTTGCAGCGTGGTTAGACTTCACAAACCGCATTCAATGCACCCAGATTAGTGGAGCGAAGTCTACTGCGTTGCTCTCCAATCGTAGTGTTGTACAGGGAGACATCTGTTGGATATTCGTCCAGTAGCCTTGACGGCTAGTCTAGACAGGCACATGCACACAACCCCAGACATACACACAAGCGCATATTACCTGCTTTCCTATTGGTTCATCCTTGCGACACCTTAATGTACTCACGTAGTTAGACAGCTCTCCGATTACAATAGTTTGTTCAAAAGGAGCGACCTTCTTACGTCAGCTCGTGCATTTCACTTTTCGTACACAACAATGGCGTCGCGGATTACCAACCTACGCCATGGAATTACATCCTCCTACAGTGTACTGGTCTGATCCGACCTTACGTCCTACCGAGACTGAATGGGTCAAGTAGAAAACCTCGTTCACACACTATCTTGACCTATTACCTGCGGGTTCTAACTACACAGACCAGAAACAGAAGCTTCTCAGACACCTACTCGGTGATGAGGGACAGTCAATTTGATGCTTCGGAGCTCCAGTCTCAAGACAAATTAAAGGAAGCACTATATGTGATGGACAAGTCATGGGGCCAGCGTACAAACCTCTTCATGGATAGCCTCAAATTCGGCTGACTTACACAGGAACCATCGGAAACCCTAGACAGTTTTGTTGGTCGCCTCATTCGTGGTGTACGATCCTGTGAGTATCTAAACATACCGAAAAAGAGAATCGAGAGCGTCATTCTAGTGCAGCAGTTGATTAGTGGAATCATCAATAACCGAATTCAAGTACGCCTACGTTTCGAGGACGCTCCCAAATTAACTTGGGATAAGACTGTGGAATTAGCTCGCCTCAAAACACGTGCGGCGGAACAGTTGCGATGTTTCGCTACCCACTCAGACATGCAGGAGGTTGCCAAAATACATCTCTCGCCAACCGAATTCCTATCCCCACAGAAATACTTCCGCTGCAGTAGACTACAGCATAAAGTCAATTTTGCTAAATGCCCTGCCTTAGAAATGGATTGCAAAAAGTGCGATAAGCTTGGACATTTGCCCGCTGTTGTCGTTCAGTACGCATTCCAAAGATTCCGATACTAGTCAGCAGTTACAGTCGTCTGAAAATGTATTTTCCACTGATAACAAAGGTACTGTGTCTACCTATCGTTCCCCTAGTCTAGAGCCTGACAACAAATGTTGACATGTAATTCGATCCAGCCTCTCCTATTACTGTAGTACCAATTGGATTTATAACAGTCACTTACATGATATGCCTATACATCCCTCAGCCTATCGATTTGACAGTTATGCGAAGGCCCCGGTAGAAATATGAAGATCTGTGGTGATTGTTTTGCCGTGAAATCATCAGTTGCTGTGTACGTCACCCGCGGAAATAACCGTCCACTACTCGGGCGCAATGTCATGAATGCACTGGGATTCACGTCGTCCATATCTCGTAGGCGTATCATGGCGGTTAACCTATCGGACCTACAGATACAGTACCCGAAACTGTTTGAATAAACAATAAGGCCCGCTACCTTCTCCGTTCACCGCATATGTGTGAAGCAAGATGCTGAGCAGGTAGCTATTGTTCAGCTGCGACCAATTCCTTTGGCCATAAGAGCTGATTCGTCAGCATTACGACAAATGATTGCAGTTGATTTCATTGAATCCATTAACTGTTCTGAGTGGGTCCACCCTATGGTTACTCAAGAAGGATGGTATAGTGAGAATATGCCATGACCTACAGACCTAAAATCGCCAAATCATGTGAGGAAAGTTTGTGCTTTCAACCGCGGATGAACTATTAGTCGAACTAGCCAGCGCCCGATTTGTTTTCAAAATTAGACTTTAGGAAGGCTTTCTTTCACATGTCACTAATTCAGGAATCAAGACCGCTGTGCGCATTTCTTACTATGGACGGACCCCCTTACAGTACAGTCTTGTCAGTGGGCTTGAGTTCAGTCCCAGCAGCTTGGCAAAAGTTTATGGTTCACTCATTTGCCAATTTACCCGCGTATTCGGTAAGACTCCAGAAGAACATGATTCACGACTGCATGCTGTGCTGTGTCGACTACATGGACTTGACCTCCGGTTAAACCTGGAGAAGTGCAAATTTAATACCGGTGAAATCGAGTTCCTGCGCCACATTATAACAACTGGCGTAGCATTCAATCTGCTTCGCCTTCTCCATCCACCATGCATTTTTTTAATGCGACGAAACTCTCGGGTCAGTCGCCTTTGAATTCTGCGAAACTGACTGCTTCCCGAAGTCACTGGGGTCTGCCACATGTGCAGCAAATGCTGCATTCTTCTCCAACACAAATGCGTTAATCGTCGCATTGTTCTCATCAAACCAATCAGGCCGCTTACAGTTTGCGCACCCGATGGTCTCCTCGGCAGCAGCTGTCACATAGTCGCGAAGGTGGTGCCACAGGTCGCCCACTGTGGCTATGCAGTCCACATCACACAGGCGTGCAGCCATCGCCTTCTCCAGCTCAGTACGTTTCGCCACAGCACCGAGGGAGAGAATGTTAAATTTACGCCGTTTCACGGCGGGAGTGCAATACATCGATTTACGAAAATACAGGTACAGTTTGGTCCGCACCAATTTATGATCAGTGCCACACTCAGCTCCACGTGTCATGCGCACTTCACGCATATCACGCTGACGTACGATGACATAGTCGAGCAGGTGAGCTTGACCACTCCGTGGGTGCGTCCAAGTTGCTATATCACTCGCACTCAGTGCAAACCGAGCGTACGTGATCGTCAGGCCGTGAGTGGTACACAGTGAGAGCAGACTGTCACCGTTCGCATTCGCTGAACCAATGTCATGCGAACCGATAACATCTGTCCACGCTGATGCATCACGCCCAACGCGCGTTGAAATCACCCAGCAGGAATAGTCGGTCGCTCCTCGGCACACACCGTATCACGGAGGATAGCTCAGTGTAGAACTGATCACGCGTGTCATCAGGATAACACATGGTCGGACCGTACGTGCTTATAAAAGTAGCAAACTTACCTCTTCCGAGTCGTACGCGAACAGTCATTAGTCGCGCGCTGATGCCCGTTGGTTCACCCACCAGATGGCCATGGAGGCGATCGGATATTGTAAATCCGACCCCATGATTACGTGGTATTGACGTGGCGTTGCCTACCCAGTAGAATGTGTAGCCAGCACCTACTTCCTGCAACTCACCTTGCTCAGCAAGCCAGGCTGCACTGAGCGCCGCACTATCGACGTTGTAGCGCGCCAGCTCCATTGCGACCAGTGCAGTGCGTCGCTCCGGGCGCTCGCTGGAGTTCCGGTCTAGTAGTGTGCGCACGTTCCAGCACCCGATGCTGAGTGCTTTGCGCGCAGGCATACGATTGCATTGGTGGGCAATCGCACGCGAAGTGGTCGTTGTGCTTCGGAAGTTTGCTTGATGGATTCCACCTGGAGCCTTTGGCCCAATAGCCTGATCCACAAGGCAGTGAAGGATTTGAAGGTTTGCTTGAGGGACTCGGCTCGGAGCCTTTGGCCTAATAGCCTGACCCACAATGCAGTGAGGGGCAGATCCAGCTCGGGAATGTGATTGCAGAGACAGATTAGGATCTGGTTGACGGCCGTCAAACGCAGGTACTGGAACGATTCATATAAGTTTTGCGACCGTAGTAGGATACGCACCTGCGACCACGGCCAGACGCAGGTGGGTTTGCACCAATTTGAACAGGGGTTGCCTGGTTTTAGGCGGGAAGTAGCAAACCACTGAGCACCCGGAGGTGCCCTGTCACCGTCAGAGACAATGTGTGGCGCTCGTGCTCTACACCAATCGAGCTGTGAGCTTATAACCAGTAGACTTGTTAGCTTCCATGGCTAGGTTTTACGGGAAGAGGGCCATCGACCACTTGCTAACCTCCGAAGAGGATGGACTAGGATACTGGTAGGGCGCCCACACATGACAGGAGAACGACTCGGGTACTCAGCAAAAGCTTTCGAGTAAAAGTACACCCGAAAGGCAGCGGGTCTAGCACACGGTCAGTTCACTGACTCCAGCGGATTGGTGTCCTTGATCTTAGCAGGGAGAAGGGCGTAACCCAACTCCTACGAAGCAGTCGCCACGAGGTGTCCAGGACGTGAGACCATGGCACAACAGTAGCAGGAGTGGGTAGACCATCTGTCAGGATCTAGCCACTACCAGCCTCAGCGCACCATAGGCTCTCCTGCCTACGTTACCTGCAGGATTTCACGAACATTGCTGAGCCATTGCGTGAACTGACGAACGAAAAAATTGTATTTGTTTGGGGTCACTTCCAACAAAAGGCATTTGACGAGATAGAATGCCGCATTGCTTCCACATCAGTCATAGCGATTTCCGATGACACGTGCCCAACGATTGTCTCTACTGATGCATCAAACATTGGGTTGGGTGCAATACTATCCCAAATTCAGAATGAGCATAAAGAGTTATTCCAGAAAATCGTCGGCGACAGAGCTTTCTTACTCTGCCGGGGAAAAATAAGCCCTCGCTTGCGTTTGGGCCTGTGAAAAGTGGGATTTGTTCTTGTTCGGAAGACGCATCACTCTTCGTACAGACCACGCAGCGCTAATTAGCTTACTTACTCGGGGAACAAATAGCATCAGGCCAGTTAAGATACATCGCTGGTATGCAAGCTTGTTAACAGGATTTACAAATAAAATATCGTCCCGGACGCGAAAACCAGGTAGCGGATTGGTTCTCTCGACTGCCACTCAACGTAACTGAAAGTAATTGAGGATGATACTGCGAGGTTATTGGTGTCTTCTTTGAGTAATGAACCATTCTCAGTTATGACTAAGGAAGAACTCCGGAAGGCGACTCAAGAAGATGAGACACTGCCGCGTTCAGGGTTTTCTGATAAACGGCTGGTCACAAAATAACTAGATAACAGGCGAGTTTCGTCCGTACTGCGTGTTGCGTCACAAACTTCATTTATAGATGGGTTTAATGCGCGGCGAAAAATTTGTGGCTCCTCGGAGCTTGACACAAAAGTTCATGCTATGTGCTCACGAAAGTTACCCTGGTATTGTTCGTACGAAACGCAAGGTTGACGCATGCTTCTGGTGGCCCATACGGAATAAAAAAACTTGTTCGTGACTGCTTTTCATGTCAAAAGGCAGACAAGAGTTTAAGGCCGGTTTCCTGTCCTATACAATCCATTGACTATCCTATGCGACCGTGGGCAAGATAGATCTTGACGTTATGGGTCCATTTGGATCAGCGCCCCAGCATCAAAGGAACTGTTTGGTGGCGACATGCTTTTACAGTGAATGGCCGGAAGTCCATTTGTGTGGAGAGGTGACTACTGCCAGCATTATTCGATGGCTGGAATACATGTTTTCCCGCTTCGGATTGCCAGAGGAGATAGTAACGGACAACGGGCCGCAGTTTACAAACCACGAGTTTCTTTCGTTCCTTCAACTTCACGCTATTCGATACATAAGTACAACTCCGTATAACCTAGCGGCAAACAGCGTAGTAGAGCGTTTCAATCGATCCTTGAAAGAGAGTATCCAAACTGTGCGTTTATCTGGTACAGATTGGGAAGATGCAGTTCTACAAGCAGTATTTTCTTACCGAACCGCACATCATGAAGCCACAGACAAAATGCCAGCTGAACTCATACTTGGGCGTGCCCTTCGGACAAAGTTGAATGCCGCACTTCCGATTGCGATGAGTTTGATCGTCGCCATTCATATCAGACCACTTACCGGAAGCTTACTACTCCGCTCCAGCGCGTGAAGGTAAACGCTGCATCAAAAGAACAGTCCACGTTATCAGATCCGATAAGAATAACGCGCGCATGTGGGCCAGGCACTTACCAGCTGGAAGATGGCCGAAGTCAAGGTGCGGAGGTTATTAACAAGTAGCAGAGGAACGGAGCACGTACCACCGACCTTCACTAACGAAACTATGCAAAGCACGCAGCTTCGTAGGATGGCCGAGAACTAAGATTACCTAATCGATATGGTTTTGACGCAATGCATGATAAGGCGGAAGTGACGTGTATTAGCCCAGCATGCTTGACGGCTAGTGTAGACAGATACGTGCACACAATCCCAGAGATACACACATAAGTGTATGTTTGTCTGCTTCCCTATTGGTTCATCCTCCTTTACTTGAATCTTCGAGAGTAACTACAAATGGCTAGAATTTCTATAAATAATTAAAAGCAAAAAGCGCAATATTTATTAAAGAAATTCTTTATTCACGGACAATGCGAGACATTACCTTTTGAAACGGTAAGATGAATGGGGGTAATTGATTATGGGAAACACGATTTGTGGGTAACCGCCTCAAAAAGGTTAAGAACCGCTGCCTTAGAGTACGCATAAGCAAAACTCAGAAATCTATGCAATCAACTCAACTGTGTGATTGTCAAAGGTCCCAGGATAAGAACCGGATGATATTTAGTGTTTAGTTTGGCAACGCATATAATAATACAGCCTTGCAAGTCCCATGGTTAGTCGGATTCTTCAAGCAGAAAGTAGAGGTGACAGCCTCGGAAAATGAAGATTTGAATGCACATCCAGGCCACTTTCGACACAATACCTAAGTATGTCCGATACGAACAGCAAAGAGCTCGGACAGCGAATCGAAGGCTGGGAAGATTGGCCTAAGTAATGAATTTGTCCGCGTTTTCCGTTAGTTTAAATTAGACTCCTGTATCACCGTGCAAAACATGGAATTTTAGTTGGCATACCAGGCAACTCTTCCAACGGTGTCCATATGAAGCCGGTTCCTATAAACACGGTTAGTGTAAGTAACTCTCGAGAATTCGAACACGCCATGAAATGCTTTGGTAGGACCAGAGTATTTGCGACAGTGTTGGAAAAATTCATGATTTGCGAAAGCGTCCCGAGAAAAGTAATTGAAATACACAGGTAAAGCAGAGTTAGAATGATGTCAGTCTAAGGTGCAGCTAGCACTTCGGAGTAGTACGAATACGATCCAAAAAGAAGAACGGAAGTGAACTGCTTGCCAGACAAGTATATGGGTCACATATAGCCTACGGTTACTAAGATTAGGTAAAACAGAGAAACGACAAGCAAAGTAGTTTGAATGCTTCTACTGTGGCGCTGATACTTGTACTGCTATTGGTCAAGCGCTAAATAGATAGATACGCACTAAAGTCAAGCCCACTGGAGTGTCCTACTGGGGCAACTGAAAATCGTATACATAAAGAATATTGATGGAAAAAGAATAAGTAAATGCGATACTGGAACATTATTTGCTGTATTTGCGTCCGAGATAGATGAAAAGCAAACTTTTCGGTTGGCTATCGCAATGAGATGCCAAGTATGCAGTAAAGTACGCTGATCTACCACTTGTATTGCGCCTACCGTTGAAAACACAATCAAGAGGCCCGCGATAGACCACAACGACAGTAGAAAGTAAAAATGAACCCCCAAGTTGGACATCACAAACGACAGCGCATTGCCTGTGTAAATTCGTGATAAGTATCGCAAAACTGTACTATTTAGGTAAGACGTCAATCTTGTCCCGCAGGTCGCTGCATGAACGAAAGCAAAATAACACATTTTTGCAGCAAGTATACGAGGGTGAGACTTAGAATAGAATGAGCAGAAATATCCGGTAATGATTCATAGAAATGGGTGAAAGATGAGCTATCAGTCGAATCTAGGGGAATGTGTGTGATGTACTTTGTGAACAGACATCTGACCTACAGAAACAGCCAAAAAGTGACAACAGGATCGAGAATGGAGGCTATAAACACCGGCGTAATCAAAGGATTAGAGCAACTGCTATCAGCAAGTCAGTGAAGGGAACTCAAGGATGCAATGCTAACAGGTGACTCCCTGGCATTTTAAGTAAGCACCAAAGCGATTGTCAGGACAGTGAAAAATCCAGCCGGATGTATCGGGATTGAAAGGGCAGATATTTTTGATGTCATGGTGGACAATCACGTCAAGAATTTTGAACAGCATGCGTTTAAAAATCCAAATGTTGGTCATCGGCATTGAGGGCTTCGTTTGAACGCATGTTAACTTCTGCGACCAGACAAGCGCTCGCAAAGTAACCCACGACATATTCGTTGGGCAGAGTTGTTACGTTGTTTGGCAAATAAGATTTAGCTAACCAGTATTTGACTAATAGACTGCTTTAACGCCATTAGCCGCCAACGTTTTAATAACTGCTATTGTACGCCTATCCTCTTGTGAGAACGTTAACTAGCTATCATTGTCAGAAGCTAAAGATTCAACATTCATGTGTGCTTAAGGGGCATCCTTGATTGTGTGCTTCATTGAGATTATGATTGAAAGGCATTAGATATAGACTGAGATAAACTTGCTTAACCGTGGTACTACGTAATTTGAATCTTCTTCAGTCGGTTGGTGCGACTGCACTTTTTCAGGTTTCAATACAACTCGACTGGTGGTATGCAATTCGCGGAAAAAGCAGTTGGCCAGGCATGCAATGTGACTAAGAGGCGATGGAACTGGTCTGGTGATCCTCACATGCACGCTCCTCCGTTTCAATCAGTGACTATAAGAATAAACCGAAACATCCATTTCGTAGCAACAAGAAAGGAAAGAATCTATCTGCACTTTCAGCATGGTGATCGAAGGTGCCGCATAGACGTTTCGATGAGTCAATAAGGTAAGTGTGAAAAATTCAAAAACTAACGTGAAGCCCAGACTATTTCCCTTACGATTGACCTTCAGAATCACAAAAAGCAAAGCTGTGCAGCAAAAAGAACAGGAATACGCGTGTGGATGAAGTTCAGTGGGCAGAAAGTGCATTAATACGTTTGTAGCTATTTCAAGAACAGCTTGCACTATGAGACGGAGAGCACAAATACCAAGACGAAGTGCCGATGTACTTGGTGATAAAACATAAATATTCGAAATCAGCTAGCATCAAACGATAATACGATTCTGCAAAAAGCCTGTGCTGAATTAGTACAACTTAGGCTGTTGCAAGGTGGGGATCGCATTGGCTTTATCTAGCCACGCAGTTACTAGAAAAAGCAGCGACATCGCAGCGATTCGGAAGCTAATACCTTGAATGGCATTAGGAGTGATGATGTCGAATAATGGGTAAAAGAATAATAATAGGTATATTTCTCATCAAGTGGGAAACTGTGTCCATATTTGGCACAGATCATATTTTACAAAAAATATCATGTTGATACATGAGTGATAAATAGTTATGTGGTGTTCATTGTCTGCTGCTTCAAGCATATGTATTTACTCACAGGTGTGTTGCAACGCAATGTGCACTAGTTGGATTAAGGTATAGTAACAGCACTGGGGGTGTATCACACTACGTAAATCTTTTTCACCCATCAGCGGTTGTCTGGCTCTTCTTGGTACAAATCATCAAGTGATCTCTCCAAAGAGAAATGGGTCATAATCGTGTTCAAATCTAGGTACTTGGTGAGATTAACGCGAAAGGCCGTTGCGCTCTCACACGATCTGATTGTGACTGGGACAAGTCATCAAGTGATATCTCCCAGGAGAACAGGGTCATAATCACGTTTAAGTCTAGGTAATTGGCGAGCTTAACCTGAAAGATTGTTATGCTCCCACACGATCTGATTGGGACTGGGAACTTATTTCACAGGACAGCATATCTGATAAGGAAAAAGTTAGACCGCAGATTTGTTCTGCACCTCCTTATTGCATAGCTTCCTTGTCAAACTATGCTGTAGCTCTGAGGAAAGGCATATAGCAGTAGGCGTTTTGATAAATCATGCTGTACAGGAGCCTCAATCTTCGTAGCCAAAGCGGGTTGAGCTGGAATTGCTGGCAACGCTACTGATAGTCCTTATTGAATTTTTTGTCTAGTAGATGCTTGGTAAATGACCTCTGTAGACTTTCCAGAGATATTCTGTCAGATTTAATCATCCAGGCACAAATGATACCGCAATACTCCAAAATGGGGAGAGTGAGGATTTTAAGGAGTTCTACTCTGGTTGGGGTTATGTGAACCTTATACAGCATAGTAGCCAACGATTTTCTAGCTTTAGTCAGCTAGTATTCAACTTGTCCGAAGAAGTTGAAAGTTCGAGTATACCTGATTCTGAGATCGAGCTAGACAGCTGTATGTATGTATGTCTTTTTGGTTTATTC
>OX104065.1:79687651-79860570 GCA_944474145.2 Dicrocoelium dendriticum | reverse complement strand
ATGGGGCGAAGCTCATGCCATACTTAGATGCCTCAACCGCCAAACGATCCAGAATGAGTTGCATACTCTGAGGATCGTCACCAAGTAAGGCGATATCATCAGCATAATCTAAGTCGGTCGCGCGCTCACCCGGTAGAAACTCTAAGCCAAAAATGTTGGAAACCTTCTAGAGCATTCGACAGAACGTCTTCGATTGCGAAGTTGAAAAGGAATGGGGACATAGGGCAGCCATGTCGCACACCGCTATTGACAGTGAATTGCGAGGAAAGTTTGCCATAGACCCTCACTCTGCCGCATGTATGAAGGTAAAGTGCTCGTAAGATGGCGGTATATTTCTCTGGCACCCCGTTCTTTAGTAAGCAACGCCATAAAGCAGGTCGAACAACGGAGTCAAAAGCGGCACGTATGTCTAGGAATGCAATGTGATAAATGTGGCGATGTTCGAGGAGTTGGCGGAGCGTGAAGATTTGATTCACGCATCCGCGGCCAGGACGGAAAGCAGCTTGTTCTTCACGGTAGTATGATTCACGTACTGGGGATAGCCTGCGAAGCAGAATGGATGCCAACAGCTTAGAGGCAACCGAAATAGGACTAATCCCGTGATGATTTGCATATGAAGTGCGAGCGCCTTTCTTGAAAATCGGGATGATGACTGATTCTCCCCAAGAGGAAGGCACTTTCTCTTCATGCCAAATTTTTGCGAACAGCGCGGTCAGCTGGTTAATGATCGCCACACCGCCATACTTGGATAGTTCCGGAGGAAGTTCATCTAAGCCGGCAGCCTTGAAGCACTTCAAGCGTCGAATCTCAAGGCAGACTTTCGCTTCACTGGGTGGATTCAGAGGGACGAGCCAGGGTGGACAACAACGTGTACTGCATGTACTGATGGATGGTGGAGGCCAGTTGAACTGTGAGTGAAAGTGCTCGGCCCAACGGTCCATAGGCCTCTGTTAGTTGGTGATCAGAGACTCATCCACCTCACAAATGACCTCACTGACACCAGGTTTCCTGAGGCCAGTGGACCGAATGAGTTGGAAAAGCCTGCGAGTGTTGCCAGAGAGGGCAGCGGTCTCCATCTCTAAAGTACGTTCAGACCACCATGTCTCGCGATCCTTGCGTAGGCTTTGCTTGAGCAGCCGGTTGGCAGAACGGCGCCGCTCGTTGCAATCTGATTCCGCGGGGATATCTTTGCGGCGTTCGAACAGCTCCAGAGAACGAGCAGAGATCCAAGCTTTCAAGGGGCGTCGAGTTAGACCGCAGCATGACTGTCCGGAAATGGTCAGCGCTTTCCGAATACAAGTCCAGTGTTGTTCCACTTCTCGCAGTGGATTGCAACTGAGTGCATATGCCAGTGAAGACTGATAGCTCGTCTGGACAGAGGAATCAGTTAATCTGTTTACATCAATCTTGCGGTGCTTCGTGTTTCGGGATCCTCCAAAACACATACAGATTTTCGCGCAGACCAGAGCATGACCTGAGTCAACGAAGGTGGACCAAAAGGACCTGCAGTCTAGTACGCTGCCGCGCCATCTTAAGCTAATTGCAATGTGATCAATTTGAGACCACGGTTGTGTTGAAGAAGGGGGACGCCACGTTGCGGAACGCTTCTTCGTACGCCTGAAGTTAGTGCTCGAAGGAAACAGACGGTTGTCTTCGCACAATGTGAGAAGTCTCTCTCCGTTATCAGAGCGGTTCTCATCGAGTGAGTGATGGCCACCAAGGTGGCGTTCGTATGGTAACAGGCGGCCAACCCGTGCATTAAAATCCCCAGCAAGGATAACGACATCCGACTTTTTAGCATTAGTCAAGAGCTGTTGTAGAACCCGATAGAATTCGTCCTTGACCGAGTCGCCACTGCAGTCAGTTGGAGCGTACACGGAGATCACAAACAAGTTGTGTCTCTCTTCGCGGTGCCTGTTGATTCTACACGAACCCCGAAGCCGAAGTGCACATAGTCGGCTGTTAATAGGGAACCAGTCCAGTAGTGCCGCCTCGGCCTTGTCACTCAGTGCTATACCTACACCAGCCAGACCCGCTGAGGCTGCTACTGGATCTCCAGAAAGACGCAGGTGATATCTGGCTTCGTGGTCAGTGGGGGATGTCAGTGTAAGCACAGTGCTGGGATCTTGCAAACGGGTTTCGGAAAGGCAGCAGACATCAATGTCTAGGGAATCTAGAGTGCGCGCTAGACCGGCTTGCTGTCCAATCTGCATGAGTGTCCGAAAGTTGAAGCACGCCAGACGGAACGAGGATCGGGGACGAAGGAGAGCCATAGATTGAACCTCTTGGTTTGCGGCGCAACCGGAATCGCAGCCAGATTGTTGAGCACATGAATCGGGTAACGGAATGTGAGGATTGTTAACAAACAAACAATTGGCGTGTGATGAAGTCGCGTGAAAGTGACTAGCAGAAACAGCAGCTGATGAGCAAGTTGTAATACAGTCCACGGTTTTGCGAGAGGGCGTGATACAACCCGGTTGCCCAAGCCGAAGTAGGGAGTTGACTTAGGGGACTCCACCCCGAGCCTTTGGCTAAATAACCTATCCGCAAGACAGCGGGGCGAATTTAGAGAATCGCGCCAATTGGGAGGCGTTGACTGAATGATCAGCTCATGCGTCTTTGTTTGGTAGATTACCAAACAGGGGCCCAATACTCCCCATACAGTCAGCACACCTGCTGGAATACAATGTCCCACCGAGGTGGAACATTGTCGCCGAACACTTTGCTGGGATGGGGTACACCCGAACCACCCAGCTGGCACAACGAGGAGGTAGTTCGGCAAGCCAGTCCTAGACAGCTGTATACAAAGGTGTTCGTCGTTCAGCGTAATTGATTCCTCTGGTATCGAACAACCGCGATAAATGACGTGATTTCTTCGACAAGAACTTCATCACTCAGGTGTCGCACCATTTCGCAAGAGAGTGATGGTCTTCCTGTGTGAGCAATAGTGTATCTTGAAGGTCAGATCGTCAGAATTTGCAGACTACCTACATGTCACTTGCAAATAGGAAAGACATGCCATGTCTAATAATCACATGGATGTTACTGAAGTAAAAAAGGAGCAGTAACGGACCAAGTACACCCCCTTAGACGTAATGAAGATTGTTGGTCATTCATGCTAACTACCCGAGAACAGTCGCTCAGGTATGACGATAGCCAGCCCAGCAGTGGGTCCTGAATTCACAAGAAAGCAACCGTTTTTCAGCAGCGGTTTGTAGGGCACTCGATAGAATGCCTTCTCCATGTCCAGGAGCAGAAGTATGACTGCGTATGCATAGTCAATAGTATCCGAAACATGGTTTAGTTAATGCAATTGGCAGGTTATACACAATGGTTTGTCCAAGAAAGCATTGTGTACTACGCTTCATATGGTTTAGCGATTGCTGTGGTGACACCAGCATCAGGGTAAGCCGAGTCGCCTACGCACAGATCATTAAGATAATGACAATGAGCTAAAATAAGGGGGAAGCAAAAAATATGGAGAAGTGCTGAACCAGGTCACAAAAAACATCGCAGACAGGTATAACAGCAAAGTCAAAGCAACAATTTAGACGACATTACGAAGATAGTTACATTGATTCCGCCAATCCGCGCAACTTTAACACAGAAATCTGAAGATTGGAGATGAAAAACAATGTGTGCCGAAATCGGTGCCAGGGGCCTGGAGCAGGAGCTGAGCAGCTTTCAAAGGCAGCTAAAGCATGCGATTGCGCTGATTTGGATGAGGAGTATTCTAGTAGCTTACTGCCAGCGGTGTTTTTCGCTCGAAAAGAAATGACCCAGTGGCATTGAAACTTTGAGCCATTTTCTTAAGGTTGAGAACAAACAGACACGGATTTTATGAGACTGAATGCAACTAAAACCGATAAGTTCTCCGGTACGTGATGGACATGTTCGGTACCTTCGAAAAGTAGGAATTTAGCAAAGTAATGCGTAATGTCCGACAGATAGCCTTAGAGCAAGCAATCTAGCTCAACTACCGCGTTTAAAATTGTGAAGGTATACAAATCGAATGCTCCGATTGCCGAGGTAAGCCGTACTGCTCGAAAGGCAGGTTGCTAGACGTGAGTACGATATGAAAGGGCCAGATGAGACCAGAGATGTGCATGAATGTTGATTGAGTGTTTCCGTAAATGACCTAGAGTTAAAAAAATACAAACACCCGGAGTGAGACTATCTGCAGCATCCAAGAAAACTACGACGTGAAAGAATCCGAAAAGGAGGAAGCAAGTCCTGGAAAAGACCCGATGCATCTGAAAATTTAAATATCGGAACTGGGCGTATTTGTGGGAAGTGCTGATAGGCACGCACATTGTCCTAACATCAACAATCAATGTTGGCACCGTAGTGCCTGATGGGAAGGAGATGCAGAGAGAGGGAAAAAGAAGAAAAGGATGCAAAGGGAGGCCTGTTCGATTAGCCCACGTGAAAAAATAGAACAGAACACAGAGAATAAGTGGGTAGCGGTACATAAGACGAGTTCCGATGATAGTTAGAGGTAACCGGAACATGATGAAAGTGGTGACGATGCAAAACGAGCAATCAGGAGGCGATAGTTACAGGAAGTCGGCAATCTCTTCAGGTAATTCCGTAATTGCGCAATTGTAGTATCGCATAAGATCACCTAAAAACTCCTTTTCAGACTCAGTGATGAAGTTGATCGCTGTCCCCTTACGACCAAAGCGACCACCACGACCGATTCTAGAGATAGAGTGAAATGGAGAAACAAAACAAACCTATGAATGTAGGTTTCCCGATTGCTCGGTAAATCGTAGTTCAGCACCAATGATACTTGCTGCACGTCGATGCCACGTGCGACTATGTCCGTTGACAATAGAATGCGGGACTTTCCGCTACGATAGTCTGCCATGACACGATCTCGTTCCTCTTGATCCATGTCACTATTCTGAAGGAAGAAGGAAATACCGTTACAGGCAGCGAGAAACCTACGATGCAGGATACATGAAATTTTCGGCTGATGAGCTCATTGTACAAATGCCGTGATTTTTGCACCGTGTTGACAAAAATAACCACTTGGCTTAAGTTCATTATGCGATACAGGTCCATCAAAGTGTCAAATTTGTACTTCTCTTCCACAACGTTGATGTAAAATTGTTTGATACCATCGAGAGTCAACTCTTCTTTCTTAACCAAGATGACTGCGGGGTCTTTCATAATTTTTCTGGTCACTTCAAGCATATCTTTCGGCATTGTGGCAGACAACAGCATAATCTAAGTACGTAGGTTAAAATAGTACAACGGACGCATACCTGAGCATCTTCCGGGAGAAATCGATAAATTTCTTTGATTTGGTCAGCAAAGCCCCGAGAAAGCATCTCGTCCGCTTCGTCGAGTACAAATATCTTTATGCTTGCGGTTGTAAGAACACCGCGCTTCATCATGTCCAAAACACGACCAGGAGTCCCCACGACCACATGTTGACCGGAGCTAAGAGAACGGATATCCTCCTGAGCATTCGTGCCACCAATACAAGTGTAACATCGAACATTCATGTATGTGCCGATGCGCTCAACGACCTAACGATGAAGAATGGTCAATGTATGAGCAGCAGTGACTCACCACTTTTAGCTGCCGTGCAAGTTCCCGAGTGGGGGCAAGAATGAGTGCCTGACATGAGTTAGACGTCAAGTCGGCTCTTTGCAAGAGACTGATAGCGAAGGTGGCAGTTTTGCCCGTTCCTGATTGCGCTTGCGCGATAACATCGCGTCCCTCAATACATGGTTTGATAGCTCGTTGTTGAATAGCAGAAGGCTTCTCGTAACCGTAACCATAAATTCCTCGGAGCAAATCATTCTTCAAATTCAATTTTTCAAAGCTGTCAACCACTTCATCGTAATTGGTTGTAAGTTCAGAAGTATCAGAAGAGCTGGAGAAAAAGGCGTTCGGTTAATATAATAAGGTGGGTGACTGGGCACTTTTGTAACTTGGTCAGAAAGAAGAGCACCTGTCCAACGTACAAACAGTTCATCGGTTTAGAATTAAAACAATGTGACAATAGAGCATCGGAAACTGTAAACAATAGAGCTAGTGCACATGCGAGAGTGGATTGGACAATAATGAAAGTTTCGAACCAGGCAAGGCATCAGCAGTTCGTCGGTACGCAGTACCGAGTCTTTAATGCCGCGCGACCAACACCAGTCGCACATGGGCTAAAGATACCGCGAGGGTCGCCCTATCCCTATGCAGACTCGAGCTCGCGCCCTCGGATTACAAGGTAGGCTTGTGATCCTTAGGGCTACGAGGGCCGGTGGTAGAGGGCTTCTGAAACCTGCTGCGAATAAGGGATGAGATACCGCTTCCTTCAACACAAACTATATATATATATATATATATATATATATATATATATATATATATATATATATATATATATATATATATATATATATATATATATATATATATATATATATATATATGTCAACCGTCAGTACACTTAAAAATCTGACGCCTCGCTACCGTGCAACACCGTAAGCAGTCATATACGAGTGTTGGCTGCAGGGGCAGTCAAACACATGAATGGGGCATCAGCAGTACGCCGGTGTCTCGTGCTGATGTTTCGCTGACACATGACCACCGGCGGCTGCGAGTTAGCTAGACACTGCCAGGGCGCCCAAACATACGCACGATCGAATCAGTGGCCTGGAGGTTAAAGGCTACTTGACTACCGGCTGGTATAAGCCGATCCAAGAGCAGGGATTTGAGTCCTTGGTGTGAAGACTGAAAATCAAACGTCTGAACTATCATCCCACGGATTACTTAGGCATAATCTGTAAAATAGTGCAACGGTACAAGATGAGGCGGAAACTTAGCTCTCTGAGCCGACGTTTGGGAAACGGTCAGATTCAAACAGAGATCTGAGATCAAGAGTAGATTTGTGTATTAAGGGAGCTGTGGTTCAGGCGTCCGCCTCACCCCAGCTGTATCACAATCAGCATGCGACCGCTCGCAGTCGCATGGTAGCAAAGCAATAGAATCGGTGTACTACTGAAACCTATAGGCTAATGGGGAAGATGAACAGCCCGGAGTAAATTACGAATATGAGTTAAGTCTCACCAATATTGAAGAAAGTCATATAGTGCTAAAATGTTAACTAATTAAGAACTAAACATCAAAATGTGGCGGATACAGTTGGGGTGACTTTTAACTTCATGATAACAGAAAGAACGATGACGAGCGAGAGAAAGAAAAACAAATTCTGAAAGAAAACGTTAACAGCAAAGTAGTTGACTAAAAACTCCAGCGACAAAAAAGGAGTGTGCAATAGCGCGGCTGACTATGAAACTATAGGGCATCTGATCGATGATATGGATTGACGGAAATCATATACACGGAAGATACATATAAGTCCAATCATTTCTTTCGATCAATCTCTTCATGCGCTAGCTGCGACATCACCTGGCCACACTGCGGCGGCGCAGAGTATAGCGAAGATAGGCAATGCACAAAAAAGGATGGCGGTGGTGGAGAGGAAACAAGCCTTGCACAAACTACAGAATTTGCTTTCAAACTAGTGGAACTAAGGAATTATTCGCTGGGTATTTCCACTATAAATGGGCAATACGGTGCAACCAGTCTTCTGGCCACTTTAACTTAGTAGTCAGGCTTATAATTTTTACAACACGGGTTGTACTGCATGTTATTAGCTCTGCTCTTGGTCAACAATTTAACGCCGCGTTGTTTCCAGCGATGATTGAGCACAGTAACCTATTCGGTTGATTTGATCTTCAAAAGTGACAACCCACCAGAAAAGCAAAGCAACTATCAGTCGCCAGTTAATAGCGAGAACCAGATCGACTCAGTCTCTAAGGGCAACTAGAATTTTGAGACGTAGGACACATGATGAAGTGTGCAGTACCCCGTGACTATCAATACAGAGGCGTTTTCAACACAGCCGAATCCGATCCCAGGAAAGTCATATCCAAAGAGTACTTCAGTTTTCGGCCGGTTACCAGGAACAACTTATGCGATAGAATAAGTGCATGGAGTTAAGTAGGTGATCACCGACAAAATTAATAAGAAAAGAATATTGCAAGTAGCGCCCATTTATCGAGGACAACGACCAATGAATCGACATACGCATCCAAGCAGGCATTTTCCGGTACGCTTTTCATGCATGTGCAGTGCCACAAGCGTGCACGCCCGCAAAAGTACCAGAGATCAGTAGATAAGAAAAGACGTGAATAGTTGGCAGCAAGCATGTAAAGCGCTCTTTCAGTGATTTATCAAAGCCCAATACATTCAGCGCGACCAAACACAAGGAACAAGTCAACACAGCTTCCACTGACCCGGCTATCATGAAGTGTTGTCCTGATATGACCCTTGAGAGGGAACCAGAAATAATGGTAATAAAGCTGGTACCTCTACGAGGCTCGGAATGTGGCCCTCCGTAACTTAAGACAAAGGGATGAATACGGACGACAACCACTCAGTGTCCTAGGTAAAGTTGAACAGTGGATAGACCAGCCGCTAGCAAGACGCAACCGTATTGCAGTAACAGGAGTGGGGGATCATCCAGTGAGACGCAGTATCCGGCCGCGAAAGAAACAAGTAGAGGATATTCCCTAAGTTTTATATGAAGCACCAGAGTCCCAAGTACAAATCTAAACAGAAACATCAGAAGATGTAAGCTGTGAAATGACCCAGTCATTTTGTGCCTTATCCTCAATCATGTACAAGGCAACTAACAAATTGAAAACAAGCAAGGTCGGATGCGGTCGATTAGTGGTCAGCTGATGGTCAACTATTACTGCGGCAGGCTCAATGTTACTGTTAACTGCTTCTGTAAACACAGAGGCAGCCGCTCGCGATCGATTACAATGGCTTCAAGTAGCTTGAGTATATGCGGCCGTTGACTACGCATGAAGGCATTGAATGTGTCACTTGGGTTGATCCGGTGGCCAGTGTTCAGTAGATGCCTTGTGATTGTCGAAGTTATCCTGCCGCTGGATTCATCCGGTTCCACCGTCTGAGATCCCATTCGCTTGCGCACATCATGTATGCAGATGTGTGCAACCAGGGAGGTGCTCATCGATCCTGACGCTTAGACTTCGGTCAGTGCACCCAATATAACTGTCTTCATAGCTACAGGTAAATTCGCATACAATTGACAAGGAACGGTGGAAAATATGGGGTCGAGTGACTTCGAAGTACTCTGTTTATGCTTCAAATGCAGTGATAATTTTCCTCGACTCCCGTTGCAGTTGTACATTACTAACATCCTCCAAAAAATTACTTGGGACACTGCCCAGCTTCTCTGATGATCATTACCTATCTCAAAGTACAGGTCCTCGTTATCCACTAAGGTTTTGAATCTATCCTGGGACAAACAGTGAGCTCACTTGACGTGAGAATGTCTCACACTTTCATCCCACTAACAGGCGCTTCAGAAGTTCCCCCAACACAGGCAAACTAGGCTGGGTGAATAGGTGGTTCTAAAAGCTTTATGCATTGCGTATTTGATGCGATATCAGCCAGATTTGGCATGTCAACTTTCGTAGTCAATGACAAATAGCGTTCCGATCTGGACAGATAGAACCCTGTCATGGACATAACTCAGTTAAGGTGAGTGTAAGCTTGAGAATGGGCGTTGTTGTTTTCGCTACTGTACGTATAACCAATAAGGCTACTATGGTCACGGTCCAGTCACTTCCAAAATCAGATCTTGGCAAAACATATATGCAGCACCCGGTAAACAATATGTATGGCTAAGGATGTGGTCAAAATAAAGTTTATGGGAGAGGAGGGCTAACCTAATGTTTGTAGATTTCAACAACTGTTGGATGCCTGGGAATGCATTACTCGGTTGCTCAGTGTGCTTACGGGCGGACTTAAAGGCAACTCCCTCTCACTGGCAGACTTCAAGGTGAAACGCACTGATTGGCTAGTCGATTGGCATCAGGCTTTGTAGGGCCAAACAGCTCAGGCTTGCAAGCGTGAAGAACGGCTTCGACGGTTGCTTGTACACATTTGCTGCGACGCACTTCTCAATAGGACCCAAGTGCATTTTGAGCACGGATCACTGTATCCGATCAGTACATTGTCGTGATTGCAAGTCTGTTTCTTCTGTGACCACTGGAGAAATTGCGTCCGGTCCTTCCTGAATTACGGAGTGCATAAGGCAAAAGCAACCGACTGAATATCCAGTGCTAGCCATGGTTCACCGGTACTTATATGAACTCTGGTTGGGCGCAGCTGGTTTGAGTATCTAGTACAAATCATTGTACTCACTCGAAGTTTACCGAGACTAAGTCCGTTGTCCATTGTGATCTTGCGCAACAGCCTGAGTAAAATAGTCTGTCCGTGGTGAAACAAAAGTGATTGCGTTCTGTGTCGTTGACTGAAGTAGATTTCCATTCTCGCATTACCCTCTTGCGGGGCGACAGGCTTCAGAAGCAGTAATGAATTCAGAGTATGGAGATTCTACTCGTTAGTATTTATGCTGGTGCCAGGTGACTTGATACCTGGTGTTTGGAGTTGATCCGTACAGTAGCAGGAAAACATCCAACATAGCCCATGCCGCGACGTTTTTGTGCGCTATCGGGCGTGTCCCCAGGTTACTGTGCAGATAATGCCTTCCTTGTGGAGATAATTGTGAATAAGTCCCGTTTGCTTTACAGTCGAGATGAAGAAGCAGTCGCGGATAAACCGCGGAAGCATCTCAGAGTGTGGCAAGTTCTGGGCTGGTCGCCTGGTTCTCCATCAAATACTACAAGGGCTATTACAGCGCTGTGTCAAAGCCAATGTGACTGGCTAAACGGCCACTGACCACTCACTTCTGTATCCAAAGGTGGGTATCTAACAGATGGCGGATGAACAGCTTTGCTGGCCGAGGGCTTCTGTGTAGACTCCTACCGAACAAAGGTGAATGAGCCACCAAGCTGTCAACAACCTCCGTATTCAGCGGCTGGCGGGACATTCTAGCGACATCCGTCAATCGCTTTGCTGCGATGCGGGTCAGGTCCTAAAGGTCAAAGGAGTTAAGGGAGTCTGTCCATAGTAGCCCGCAGAGGACTGGTCGAACGTCGCCTGAAGCTGATTGGCTAGTCAATGAGAATAAGGCAATGCATGGTTTTACCTTGAAGTGGACCAATGAGAATGACTTACCCTGAATCCCTCCATTAAGTGCACTATTTGAACAGCCAACAAACGAGTTTTCGCGCCTTTAGCTTCGGCTAAAATACGGTAACTTTCAACTGGGTCATGCTCTCATGAACTATATATTTTGACCCCATATTTTGGTTAGTTATTCTGTCTTCCGAGTGCCCCATACAATTTCCACCAAACTTTCTTCTTCTTTTCTTGTGATTTGGGGAAGTGGCTGAGTTGTGATCCGAGTAGCTGTTTCGGTTATCTATACTGTCAGTGGAAACCCAACCGCATTGGTAGGGGAGGAAAACTAGAGAATGTCAATCTTAGCAGAAGATTTGAAAGCTATTTTGCCACAAAAGCTGCAGCAATTCGAGTTCGCACAGATGAAAATGATCGGGACCTTCATGTGAACAATAGCGCCTCAGTCCTCAGCCGTCCACAATACTGAGAACTCCTCAGTTGATAGAATAACCAACAGTGTCAGTGAGATTGCGTTTGATCCCGTTTTAGGACTGATTTTCGACGCATGGTTCAGACGTTGTCAAGATAGTTTCAAGACGGAGTTGGTAAATCTTGAGGATGCGTCAAAAGTACGGCTGCTGTTACGTAAACTCGGAATTGTGGAGCACAACACACCACAATTATAATATGGCCAAGAGTGCACAAGATTTCAGATTCGATGAAACAATTGCCCGAGTCAGGGAAATGTTCGGTGATCAGGCATCACTATGCAAAAGGGACAGTGACAGTCTGCCCATGCAGTAAAAATGAACCGAGTATGCCAGAAACACACAGACATGCAATTCGTAAAAAGGATCGGGGGCTCCAAATAGAAATAGGTGAACTGACGTCCGCTTGAATGGACAAGGACTTGTCGACAGGACAGGAGTGACGCTCTGCATTTGAGTTGGTTGAAAGTAGAAGATAAAGGTTTATCAAAGCAAAATGGAGGAGGGCCAAGGATTGGGAGGTTGAAAACAGGGGGATGAAAGTGGAGCTGGATTGAGACGATAAGGATGAAAAGGAGCAAGAGGAGGAGTAACAGGACGGGGAGGTCTGAGTAATGGCATCTAAACCCTTATGCAACCTGCTTGATGCAGCAGACAGGGCACCGTTGATTATCCACTGCGATGGCCAGAGCACCAAGAAAGCGTATGAAGATTTGTTGCACTGCGTGGGTAGGATACTGTCACGTTGCCCGGGCCCTAGACAGAACGATTAGGGTTCTCAACCAAAACCTCTGGTTACGAAACCTGACCGTAAGGCAGCGTGATTTTTGGCACTAGGCTACACACTCGTTTTATGGTATGATGAGCCACCCAACCCCCAGTCTGGAGGGCCAGGAGACTGAGTTAGTTAGGTTTCTCACCAGCGATCAATCTGGTATGAGTAGTTCAGGAGGTGCAAAAGCAAAACCTGGCATAGCCCAAAGGATCGCTGAATCAAGTAAATCTTCGCATCGCGTTAAGATCCAGTCTCGTCGCGATGGCAGCAGTCGACTGGAGCCAGTAATTGAAGTGGAAGGTGCTAAACAGGTAGGCATCTTGTCAACGTTCACATCAAGCGCAGACACACCGGGGATGCATCAAACGTGACATAACATGTGAAGGAAAATAAACAGGCAAAATAGACATGGGATATGTAGCACCATAACAAAATTGAACAAATCGAAGAAAGTAGAATAAGCGTAAGTCGGTGTAGCCCAATAGCGATGAAGAAGCAGGATGTATGCAAAACCATCCTTAGCATATATGCCCACATACAACCATGACATTTTCTTCAAACATAAACTTCATCCTGCATTGGCCGTCGCGCAGATTATCAAGGGTCGTCTTATCTGCTGCCTCCAGCAGGGCGGATAAGCGAAGCATGCTACTGCTGGCGCCTCCCTTTTTTCTTTTCCACCATTTTCTCTTACTCCCATCCCGGCCCCCATTACTAACCTTCCTTCTATAATTCCCAGCTTAATTGACAGCAACCAAAGTGCTACTGGATGTGGATGGGAGCCACTTTTCATCAACGGAGCCGGCCCACACTCCTTCACAGGCAAAACACAAGCACGCTGTATTTGGGGAATCAAGCGCACACAATGCGGTGACTGGACCGTAGTCCGCTGCACACTGAGTGCATGGAACCACTCTTCGAGCTTAGCATGGCCACAAGGACCGTGCACCCCGTCCCATCCAGCAACGACCAACTGTCTCATGGAGCCAGTATGAACGAGGTAGTTGCTAATAGACAGGTAGGCACCTTGTCAACATGCACATCCAGCGCAGCCACACCGGGGATATCAAGCAACAGCCAATCACCTGGAACGACAAGATGAAATAAAACAAATCCAATAATGCATACAGATACTGTGGCATAACCCTTCGCTAAATTAGCATATGAAGTAAGTTGGTTAGCGACGAATCCGCGATAAGGAGAAAAGGTCCACAAGTTACTTAAAAATGCTACAAACGCAACAAAGTTACCGAAGATAAGTGCAATTAGCGTAAGCAACGGGGCCAGTTAATAGAAGGTTATTCAGGTAGGCAGAACAAACCAAATAAACTGGAATATCAAGCAAAAGCCAATCACTTGTGTGAAAGATAACAAATAAAATAAAGCGAGTAAGGCGTAAGGAAATGGTGACATAAATCTTAAAGTAATGTGCATGTGAAATAAACGGTCTACAAAACGAATCCGAGAAAAGTTCACGTGGTCGGAAAGTATATTTTACGGAAATGCCACAAACACGAAAATGTTATCGAAATTAACTACAATTGACTTAAGCGACGTGTGCAAGTTGTACCGCGGACGCCTCCTTGTGGCGACCGTTGAGTGAGAGTTGTGATACACTATTCTTCTAGCTAAGAGCCGCCAGGACAAACAATTTCGCATGAGTCGGCTCAGTGACTCATGACGCCGGGCCACTGCATTTCGGTGTACATTTTATTGAAGGATTTGCCTGAGGACCGGAGTCGTTTTCCTGTCAGGTGTGTACGCCCCGGCAGTATCCCAGTCCAAACCTCAACCATGAATCACGACAATAAAAATACAGTAAAACCTCCCAAGTTGACCATTTATTCATGGACTGAACGTTCATTATGTGTACCTTATGGAACCAGACCCCTGTATGTTGACCACTTCGGTAAGGTGTATGTTTACCAATTTGGCCATAACAGTCAATACTAATTTAACCTCTATAAGTTGACCACGTGAAGGTTCACTGTGCACTGGACACCGAATGTGTGTTTAAGCAACAAAGTGTGTAGTGGGAGTTAGCCATGTGCGAAATTGTTCTGATCTACAGCTGCTGCACTTGACGGCTTAGCAGACGTTGATCGATACAGCATGTTCTCTGTCTGCGTACGTGCTCACGTGGTGCTGACCGGCCCCAAAGTGTTCACGGGCGTCGGCATTTACCTCGTACGATGTGTCCACACGAACCCGCGTCCATAAATGGACTCTGAGGGTTTTTCTATGAAATCTTTCCATACACAAGCACGCATGAAGCCTACTTTGGAAGATGTTGCCACGCAAAGCACAGATCGCAATCAGGAGTTTGAGGGCTTGTCTAAACGCCGATAAACCCACTCAACATCATCATCAGCAGTACATCAGCCATTTGAAGTGATGCTTCGCTGCCATACAACCATGAGGACCTATGAAATAAAGAATAAGAAGAGGGAGAGAAGGGGGACTTACCTGAAAACCTTAATGTCCTAAGCAAACATTCAGGGTCAAGGCGCCTACACCTTGTGTAGACAACATTCCGTCAAAAACAGCTGGCTATCGTGCAAAGATAAGGCGGCATCGGCGAGACAGCTTCCTTGTGGCTTTCACTGCCACGCGTCATAATCAGCCATTACCCCGCAGATAACTCAGCATCAAACACACTTTAAACAGACAATCCGATTAGGAGACGGCAGCAGACGCGCCACTGGTGTCGGTTGCGAGCCATGTCCTGTAAAGTCTCGAGCCAAGCACAAGCCGAGTCACATGGACTCCAGCCCAGAAGGCGAGACGGACCAACGGCACCCAGTTTGGTCGTCAGTAACTTCATTTCCCACTGCCAAGTCAACTTCTGTCCACCTCGAGCCTTGCGCCATCCTACACCTGGCAGACTGAACAAGGCCCTCCTAGATAAGCGGTGACCAGGCATGCGTAGCACGTGTCCGAGCCAACGCAACTTATTCAGTGCTATCTGTTGTTCTAGGGAGCTAGCATGATTATCACTACTATCATCGTTGCGGATACGCTGGTGCCATCCGATACCAGGAATGCTTCGCAAACAACGATGATCAAAGACTTGAAGGCGCCTCAGATCTTCAGACCGAAGGGGCCAAGTTTCACTACCATAGAGCAGAACGGCCCTCACTGTGGCCTTGTATACACGGCCTTTCAGACGGAGGGAAACTCCCTTCTGTCGCCAAAGATGACGCAGGTTCAAGAAGGCAGCTCTGGCCTTTGCAATGCGTGAGCTCACGTCAGTTTCTATGCGCCCATCATTGCTGATGCAGTTGCCAAGATAAGTGAAACGATCAGCCACCTCGAGTTCCTCGTTAGCAAGCGTCAAGGGGTCATCGAGTGGCTGGTGGTCCTGCAGCAACACTTTGCACTTTGAAGGTGCGAAGTGCATACCAAATAATGGGACCACTCTGGACAGGCTATTCAGGGTTGATTGTGTCACCGCAACATCGTCGAAAAGCAAGACGATATCGTCCGCATAATCTAGATCAACTAACCGTTCACCAGGCAGCACTTCAACACCTACATCGTGAGATTCCGCAAGGGAACACTCCATGATAGAATCCACGACGAAATTGAACAAAAACGGGGAAATCGGGCAACCCTGTCGAACGCCACTTGCAGTAGAAAAGCTATCCGATAGGGCACCATAGACCCTGACGCGGCCTCTAGTGTTCGAGTATAGAGCACGAAGGATGTTCACATATTTTGTGGGAACACCTTTCCGCGCAAGTATTTCGAACAGAATCGATCGATCGACTGAATCGAACGCACTCTTGGAATCGAGGAACACAGCTATTGTCGGTCTGCGGTATGCGCGGCGCTGCTCTAGCACCTGTCGCAAAGTAAATATATGGTCTATACAGCCACGTCCTGGGCGAAAACCGGCCTGCTCTGCTCTAATCCGAGATTCCCGTTCTGCAGTGAGGCGACGAACGATAATCGAGGCCAGTAATTTTGTCACGACTGGCGTTAGGCTAATACCCCTGTGGTTCGCACAGTCTGTGCGACTGCCCTTCTTGTATATTGCCACTATAATCGATTCGCTCCAATTAGCCGGCACACTCTCTTCGTTCCAGAAACGTTCGAATAGGGAGGTCAGTGCTTTGCAGAGGATCTCACCTCCATCCTTAAATAGTGCATGTGGTAGGGAATCCGGGCAAGCGGCACGAAAACGATTGAGGCCTGTAATCGCGTTTTGGACCTCGGCCTCCGACGGAGGCTCTAAACTAACCGTCCATGGCTCGTCCTGCATCACCTGAGTAGGAAGAGGTCCGGGAGCAGGGGGCCAGCTGAACTGATGTTCAAAGTGCTCAGCCCAATGAGCCATACGGCGCTCCTTATTGTGTATCAGCGTACCCGCGCTGTCCCTGATTGTCTCACTGACGCCTGGTTTCCTCGGACCAGTGGTGCGGATTAGCTGGAAGAGCTTGCGGTAATTGCCTACTGCTCCTGCCTCCTCCATTTCTTGAGCCCGACTGGTCCACCAGGCTTCCTTGTCAGCACGTAAGCTCCGCTTTAGTTCACGCCTAATAGCCCGTCTGGTCACATTGTGTTCAGAACCAGCCGGGAGGTGTCTTCTAGCTTCCTACAGGTTCACGGACCTCTCGGATATCCAGTGACTGGTGCGATGACGACTGATAGTGCCACAAGCAGATGCTCCTGCGTCGTGCATAGTGGCCGAGATTCTATTCCACTGAAGTTCAGTATCATTAGGACAAGACAGCGAGAGTTCGCTATGCAGTGCTTCTTGATAGGCTTGCCTGACAGAGGGCTGGGACAATTTCTCCGTTGCCAATCGGGGGAGACGCTTTGTGCGCCTTCCGGTAAAGTTCATGGAGAAACGACAGTGCACCAAGGCATGATCAGAGTCGACACAGGTACTCCAGTACGAGCGGCAATCCAGAATGGAACCGCGCCACCTGTAACTTATGGCTATGTGGTCAATTTGGGTCCATCGCTGACCAGCTACAGGTGGACGCCAAGTGGCACTTCGGCGCCCACTGTGTCTAAAAGCAGTGCTAGTAAGAAACAACCGGTGCTCCGCACACAGTTGCAGCAGACGCTCGCCGTTGTCAGTCCGTTCGCAGAAAAGCCCATAATTACCACCTAGCTGAGCTTCTGAAGAGCTCAGACGCCATACTTGTGCGTTCATATCCCCTGCAAGTACTATAATATCTGAACTAGTAGCACTGCGTAGTAGCGTGTTCAGTTCGTGATAGAAAGTGTCTTTGACTGCATTAGAACTGCAGTCGGTGGGAGCATAAGCGGAAATCACAAACAAACAGCGTTTTGTTTTACTTCGCGAATTTACCTTAGCTGATGTCGTCAAACGGGCTGCACATAAACGGCTGTTCACCGGAATCCAATCAACCAACGATGACTCAGCCTTGGAGCTGAGAATGATACCTACACCAGCTTGACCGGTGAGTGCCGCATCGGCGTCTCCGGATGCGTGCAACCAATAACGAGAGGATAAGCCGGGTGCAGTCAATTCAATAACCCCGTTAGGGTCATTTATCCTAGTTTCGGACACACAACACACATCAACACCCAGTGTGTCCAAGGTGCGTGCGAGTGCAGCCTGTTGACCTGTTTGTCTTAGAGTGCGGACGTTGAATGTCGCCATGGAAACGGGACAGCGTGGCCTTATAAGGAACTTTTGCCGATAGGCGTCCGATAGGTGCTGTGGGATGGTGGCTGCAGATGGTTCTACTCCAGTGGCACTTCGGTTGCTGTCAATTAAGCTGGGAATTATAGAAGGAAGGTTAGTAATGGGGGCCGGGATGGGAGTAAGAGAAAAAGGTGGAAAAGAAAGAAGGGAGGCGCCAGCAGTAGCATGCTTTCGCTTATCCGCCCTGCTGTATGCAGCAGATAAGGCGACCCTTGATAATCTGCGCGACGGCCGATGCAGGATGAAGTTTATGTTTGAAGAAAATGTCATGGTTGTATGTGGGCTGGGATACTGCCAGGGCGCCCAGACCTAGACCCACTCAACACCTGTTCATTAACCACTTGAATCGCGCTGAAATTGAGGCTTGCGTCCACTGATCGTAAAACGATGTACCGCGCTAATTGTTGTCTGCTTGAAAGCGCAAACAACTAAGGTTTGTTGTTGTATGTAATAGAATTCCTGTAAATAGTACACAAGATTTTGGATACACTCCGTGCTATGAAGAATTCGGGATCGGTTATTACGCCTATCAAAGCATTATGGCCGAAAGAAAGGACCACAAAGTAAACGCTAAAGGAGAAGATTAATCTGCTACATTTAGGGGAAAGTAGCAGCCAGAAAGATGGTAAAACAGTTTTGTGTTAGCAATACAACAGAAACATCAGACAGCATAAACATGACTACTTGGAGGGATACAACAATGTAAGAGATCTATAGCAAAAGAGGCGGTAAAATTCACACCAGTAAGTTAATAAAGCCACGCTGCGATGGGTCAAACAAACTTGAGCAGTCAATGCTCGAATTTCCGGGATGATGATACAAGAAATTGCTAAAGAATTTTCACAAGTATCTGAAATTGTAGATTTTCAGACATCCAATAGTTGATTAAAGAAAGTTAAACTGCGATATAATATTTACCAAAGAGTTCTGTATGGTGAATTCAAGGAAGTTCCTGAAGAGTTTGTTCAACCGATAAGTTTTTCAATTTCAGAAAGGGTTTCAGCGTTGGTAACATTTTGAACACTGACGAGTGCGGTCACAAATACAAAGCGATGGCTGGCAGAATCCTTATTATAAAGGGTGAAAAATGTACGAGCGGAAAGCATTCCAACAAATGGTTTACAGCTATGATTCGCGCTAACTCAAGTGGAGAGAAGCTAAAGCCTTTGATCATTCGTAAGTCAGCTAGACCACGTGCGTTCAAAAATCTGAGTCCTGTAAACCTTCCAGTCATCTGCAGGTCTGTTGCGGGCCCGTCAAAAATCCCCGCAAAAACGCGCCACAAACCCCGGCAGAATGGCTGTGGGAAGCGGGGTCCAATTCCTCCCCACAACGTAGCAGTGATCAGCCACTCCGAGACGCGGCCCAAGTGCGCACCTTTCGACAATGCTCATTTGCAAACTACCACTTGATAACCCATAGCACTGGCTGTGATTGCCCTTTGTTGGTCGTAAAAGAGCCTACAGAGGACCACTTGCCTTTTCTTTCTCTTCGCCTCAGTTGGGAGTCGGTCGGGTCACGTGATTGCGTGTGAGTCGTTAGCTGGCCAACCTTCGCGTCTAAGTCATTAGCGCGCGTCTATCGTAACACCCTCTCGTGTGTGTCCGTTCCGAAGGCTCAGCGTCTATCCGAATACGTGCGGCTAGGATCGTTCACACGCCCGCTCAATTTTCCGTCTCACGGCTAAGTTAGCGTCATCCGGTCAGCGCAACTCCGTTCGAGTGGCCAGCGTTACAAGCAATTATCGTAGGCGTGCTCCAACCGTGCCAGCGGCAATCTTATCATGCAATTACGCAATCCATATCGAGAGGCGGCGTTCCTTCAATTGTAACAGTGGCGACGCAATTATAACAAGGTCAAACAAATCTGCTACCATATTTGATGAGGGGATAAAAAAGCATACCCAGAAATGAGTAAGAAGATACGATTTATTCTACTGACTGTGGATAATTATTTGTGCCGATAATCACATGAACATTACACGAACATTTCTGCCTCCATATATGACATCATGGACTAAGGATTCAATAAAATATTCAAAACGCAGTACCGAGCTCAGCTCATGCAATGTATCATAGTAAAAATGAATCCCAATTATCTGTTTGTTGCAAGAACTTCATCTACTGCTTCAGTTAATGCACCGGATACTATGGCACAAAGTTGAGCGAATAACATTCCAGAAGTGCTTCAAGAAAGCTGGATTCATTCCAACTCATGTTGGTTAAACAGGAATTCCATCTCCGATTACAGATTTTGAGGGGATAGATTTTCAAGAGTAGGTTGATGTGGATGAGTTAGCGGTCTGCACTGAACCAGACCGACGCTATTTTCATAGATACTAACTGCGGCACACCCCTCTAAGGGGGCAAACAAGAGGCTCCTGATAATGAAGAAGAACTGCTTGTAGATGACATGGGAACCACAGAAACTTCAAGAGACTGATGACGGGCATCATTCAGTATAACTGAAATCGTTTTCTGTGGAAAAATGTCCAAGCATGCTGAGGAGTGTAGCTTGTGCTGAAAGTGCTTTTTGTTACCTTTGTAATGGGAGAAAGTAGCAGAAAAAGATTGACTTTTTAAAATAGGGATTTAAACAGGTTGCTTTTAAAACATCCTAAAATGCTAAATTCTAGGTCGGTTTTAACAAATTCCAAGATGTTGGACGTTACATTTGAATTGTTCCAAATCTTCAAACGTTGCGTCTGACAGCCCACAAGCAGATGCCAGTGGGTTTCTGTTATCGCACTCCCAGGCTAGACTTAGTCGTACTGCATTAGGAGTCAGGCTATTGAGCAAAAGGCACCGGGTGGAGTTCTTCAAACGAACGTCCATGTTTCCCACCACCTAGTGGGTCACCGTGGAGTCAAAAGACTTCTCGGAATGGGAAACCGGAAAACAATAGCTGACTTCTCGACCACGTTGACAACACTGAGTTAGAATTCAGTTCGTGTATATAATCACAAACTTTCTATAGTTCACCTGTTTCTTGGACTGTAGTCATTCACACGGCAAGAGATGGACCAAATCCTTCGACCGGAGCGTTTCTGATGGTAACGCTAACAATGCTAACGTTATGAAACAATGTAGCTGCTGTTTGATACTTTTATTTATTTATTTACTGGGATGCGGTTGATTCCCCATTGCTTGACAAATTGAGTTTTTTTCCAGAATTACGTGTCACATACCGTTTACGATTACATAGGAGTCCGTAAATTATGATTCAAGCATCAAAATCCTAAAGAACGTGCACATCAAGCCGGAAAATGAGACCAGCGAACACCATCTATTTGCTGCTAACAAGCGGCAAGTAGACGAAACCCTAGACGACTTCATGCGGAAGTCCCTGACACAGATCTGTAATTTCATAATGATTAGGACGGATTAAAATCGTGAATACGCCAGTGGGGATGGCTTTTCAATTGTGCTGAAGTTCCAAAAGATATGTCAGCGCCTATTGGAAAATGTTACATTTGAGATCCACGTCACTTTTGAACAGGTCCGATCCCTCGAAATGTCCGACTGCCAGTTACATCTATATCCAGCAGAAAACATATATGGTGCATCTACCACATGCTAGTCAGAATTAGTGCTAACATGACTCATCAGCCTCTAGTAAAAGCGTTGTTTATGCTGTGACATAACAATGGCTTCTTCTGCCGCTTCAAAAGACAGTCGGTCTCAATGCCATGCACATGACGTTGCCTGTAACAATTTCGGAGAAAAGGGAATATCAAACCAACGCTGTACGACCAAGAAAGCACCGGCTCCTCAGTATAGAGTTACATCTGCGCTGCAACGGTGGTAGCTTCACCGAACGGCCTCTCCCATACCGTCATTAAGGTGATCATCGACATCCCTCTGTAAGCGCTAATTCATACTAGGAGCTCTGCAATTTACATTGCCGCTCCAGATGTTGAACAGTTAGACTGAAAAATCCTCGAATCACTGCAAAATTTCGATAGCTAGTACTTACCGAAATAATTGCACGAGCCGTCAATGTGTTGTCACTGTGCAGTTTGAAGATCGCCATGACACAAACATTAGACTACTATACTCTCGGATCTTTATTCAGATGGACTTCTGGGATATGACTTCTCAAGCTTCAAGAATTTGTTAAGATTCCATTCATTGGTTAACAACCTATCTCCTTGTGTGCATCGTTACCCGCCTATGTGGCCCCACCCTTCCTGTTCGAGAACGATTCTTTTGCTTTCAAACCCATCGTTACAAAATGGAATCGTCACTCAACTACAGACGAGAAATCCACACAACTGGAAATAAAGAAGCGTCGTAAAAACGGGGTGAGTGAATCATCTGTATCACGGCGGTAAGTTCACGCTTTGATAACTATGAATGAAAGCCATAAACGCCGCAAGGTTGTAGATCACAGCCAGAATAACAACATGTATGGTTTGCGGCATCCGGTTCCGGATTTGTCTCACTGTGGCTTCCATAGGACAGCCACAGGACGCCTGCGAATACACAGGGACCATGGGTGGCTTGCGCTGCACCACCCACAACTTCATCCACACACCCCATATCCAGTGTAAACCCGAAAAAATAAGACGATGAGACAGGTGGATGGGGTCACGTTTCATCAACGCAGCCGGCCCACATTCCTTCAACATGCACAGCAACAGCATTCCTACCTATCTAGGTTCGGGACGATGTGTACCAGAGGTACACAAGGCGGATGCTGAGCCGTAGTCCGCTCCATACTGGATGGAACCACTTTTTGAGCCTAGCATGGCCACGAGGACCGTGCATCCCGTCCCCACTTCAGAAACGATTCAGTCTCCTGGAGCCAGTAATCGAGGAAGAGGGTTAGACAGGTAGACACCTTGTCAACATTCACATGAAGCGCAGAGCCCGTGGCGGAGTTGTACACTATCGGGGGCGTCCCCGGGGAGGCAACTAAGAATAAGTCTCGTTTGCCTTGCAGGTGAGATAAACAAGCAGTCTCAGAGCGTGGGGAGTTCTGGGCTGGTCACCTGGTTCCCCATCAAATACCACAAGAGCTCGTACGGCGCTGTGTCAAAGCCAATGTGACCGGCTATAGGATCACTGACCACTCATTTCTGTAACCAGAAGTGAGTACCTAACGGAGAGCGGATGAACAACCTTGTTGGCCACCGGCTTCTCTGTGGACTGCTACTGAACACAAAGAAGGCGAATGAGCTACCCGGATGTCAACGGTCTCCGTTAACCGTCCCGCTGCCTTACGGGTCAGGTATTTATGATCAAAGGCTCAGGGTGGGGTCCCTTAAGTCAAGCCTCCTTCTCGGCCTGGGCAACCGGGAAGATTTCTGCCCGCCCAACACATCAATCTCGCAAACCTTCCCACTGTCTACCTGTTTTCCCTTTTTTGTTTTTTAACTGTGTAGTGGCACTGTCAATGGTATATTGGTCAGGTGTTGAAATTTAATAATAACAATAATACCAGGAATATCAAACAACCAACAGAATTTAAGGGAAAGCAAACACGCAAGTGACACCGAATATGCAGCAGAATAACCGTAGTGAACAAACAAAATAAAGCCAAATGATTTTTATCCAGATTAAAAGGACCAAGTTTAAGTGTAAGTTGGTTTAGCCCAACTGCGGTGAAGAAGCATCATGAATGCAACATCAACCTCACTTGGGTAAGTACCCAATACACAGAATTGATGTCGTTATCGATAGAATCTCTCGTTACGCGGTGCATCCCATCGCAATGAGGCTGGACTTTATCGTAGTGCGATGGTTTGCGTGCTTAAGAGATCCATTGAGCTATGTTGGGTGGTGCTTTTGCACCTTCAGAGCCACTCATACCAGATTGGTTAATGGTTAGACGCCAGACAATCTCAGCCTCCTGGTCCTGTAGGTTAGGGGCTAGAAGGAAATGGCTCCTTATTCCTTAAAAAGGGACTCCTTGTAGCCCAACGTCAAACCCACTGCCTTGCGATCAGGTTTCTGAACCAAAGGCTTTGGTTGAGAACCCTAAACGTTCTCCTGTCTAGGCCTGGGCAACTTGACAGTACCCTGCCCAAGCAATACTATGAATTTCTCTTCAAACAGTTTCTTGATGCTCTGGTCACCGCAGAGGATAATCAACGGTGCCCTATCTGCTGCATCGAACAGGGTGGATAGAGGCTTGAATGCTACTGCTCAAGCCTTCCCGCCTTCTTATGCATTTTATCCTTATCATCCCGTTCCAGCTCCACTTTTATCCCGCCTGTTTTCAACCCCACAATTCTTGGCCCTCCCCCACCTTGCTTTGATAGGCTTTTACTTTTTAGTTACAACTCACATGTAAACGCGGAGTTATTCCTGCCCTAACGACAAACCCATGTCCAAGCAAGCGGCCAAGCCCAGTTCATCGGGTTCCATTTGGAGCCTTCGATCATCCTTCAGAATGGCATGCTTCAATGTGCGCACATTGCTAAATATCGGTCAACAGGCAGCACTTGCCCGAACATTAGAGACCCTCTCGATCGATATCTGCGGCTTATCGGAGATGCGCCTGCAAGAATCGAGCAGTGCTCACTTTGCGATCCCCTGCAGGTGACACCAGCAGCACTTTCTCATTGTGCCTATCCGGTGACGATGCAGTTTCGAGCACTGGCCAAGCAGGTGTTGGTGTATCCCTGAGTCCCCGGACTGAAGCTGCTTTAGTTAACTGGATTCCAATCAGTAGCCGGTTGTGTGCGGTCCGATTGGCTGGCTCGTTCAAAGCCTTGAAGTCGCGTGGAACTAACAGGTGTCTCTTTGTTATCGCTGCCTATGCACCCACAAACTGTACCGATGATTCGGTAAAAGATGACTTCTATCGCCAATTGAACGAGCTCCTTCGACACAGAAGTAGCTCGGACACTGTTGTGCTGGCTGAGGATCTGAACGCTCAAGTTGGAAAATTATCCACTGATGAACTGCATCTGGGTGGCCAACATGGTGTAGGCTCCCGTAGTGATAACGGTGAGCGGTTACTTCATTTGTGTGAAGATGTCCGCTTATTTCTTGTGAGCAGTAACTTCCGACACAGCACTCGCAGGAGGGTGACTTGGAGCCCATCAGCCTCGAAGCAGCTTTGGACGCAAATCGATCACATTGCAATCAGTTAACGCTGGAGAGGCTGCATCCAGAACTGTCGTTCGATTTGGAGCACATGTGTGGACACCGATCATGCACTTGTATGTGTTGACATGCGAATGCGTTTTGGCAGACGCCCACGACGAATCTGTGAGCGCATTGACACCAGACAACTGACAAAGCCAGCTGTTCTGTATGCCTATCAAAGTACGCTGACATGCGAGTTGAGCAAGCGCTTACTGGAAACGATTGAAGGTCACTGGTCGCATGTTCATCAGACCTTAATAACAGGAAGAAAATCCTCATGTGGTAAGTCTAATAGCCAATATGGACATAGGGTCTCTTGGCGGTTTTGGAAACTTATCGATGCTCGCCGGCATATTCCGGCTGGAAGCGAACACAATGAAACTCGCAAAGAGCTCCGGGCAAAATTCCGTGATAGCCTGAAGAGAGACCGCGAATCCTGGTGGTCTCATCGTGCTTCAGAGATGGAAATGGCCGCTGCTATCGGGAAGCAACTTAAGTTATGCCGGCTGATACGGGAGATGAGCATTAGGAGACCTGGTGTTATTGGAACCATACGTGACGAGAGTGGACAGCCCATCCATAACTTGTTAAAACGCTTGGAGCGTTGCGCTGAGCACTTAGAAAGGCAATTTAATCGGTCGGAATTGTTAGATTCCTCGCCCGCAACTGATTGTTCTACTCCGGGGGCTGTTCCTTTGGGTCCGCCCTCTCGCTCAGAAGTCGAACGTGAGTTCTTACTGTTGAAGTTAAATAAAGCCGCAGGACCAGATGATCTTTATCCATCCCTCTTCAAATTCGGGGGGCCTGCTCTTGTAGATGATTTATACGAATTACTAGTGAAACTGTGAGAGCAGAAAACTGTCCCAACCGACTGGAGCCGCACCGTCATAGTCCCAATTTTAAAGGGAGGCTCACGATCGGAATGTGGTAACTATAGAGGAATAAGTCTGATCTCCATCGCCTCCCAGTTGCTTGCCTCTGTCATCCTTCACAGACTGACTGTCACTCGTAAAAGCCATATCCGTGAAGAGCAAGCCGCGTTTCGTCGGGATCGTGGCTGCATTGACCACATGTTCAGTTTGCGTCAGTTGTTGGAGCACCGTCACATATAGTGGCCGCCCACCGTCGTCGTGTTTCTGGATATCAAAGGTGCTTTCGATTCGGTGGACAGACGTGCACTTTTGGACTGTGTACTCAGGAAAGGCGTAAAATTACCCGAGCATTATATGCGCGTAGATAAGGCAGAATGAGGGCTTACGGCAAGCTGCCGTCGTCCTTTGATATCTTCAGCGATGTGAGACAATGATGTCCGCTGTCACCTTTACTCTTCAACTTCGCTATTGACGAAGTCATGGGAATTGCGTTCACAGGGCACGACTTGGAAGGTGTGGATCTGCTTCCAGGAGAACGACTTCTTGACTTGGAATATACTGACGATATTGCCCTAATCTCTGAGAGCTCACAAACTTGCCAAGCGGCACTGGACAGATTAGTACTGCCTGTCCGTCTCTTCGGCCTTTGCTTTGCACCATTGAACTGCAAACCTTTCCTCCAAGATTGGCCTGGACCGCCTCCTTCGCTGACCCTTGGTGGGGGTCAGCTAGAAGTCCTTCAAAAATTCAACTACCTGGGAAGTTGTATCAGCGCCCGTAGAATTGAAGATGAGATCACGAACCGTATAGCAAAAGCTCGGGGCGCTTTTGCTAACCTTCGCCACTTATGGCGCCGGCGCGACATCACTCTTGCCCTGAAGGGTAGAGGGTACAATGCAGCAGTACGTTCGACCCTACTGTATGGTTGTGAAAGCTGATCCCTCAGGTCAGCGGACATAGAGAGGCTAGTTAGGTTCGACCACCGGTGCCTTCGTAATTTAGCTCACATCTGGTGGGAACACCAAGTAATCAGCGCGCGTGTTCGACGCTGTGTTTATGACACAGGGAAAGTAAGTGAACCGCTCAGCACCGTTAGTACAAGCACCAGACTCCGATGGCTCGGCCACGTGTTACGCATGCCAGCCCACCGACTCCCGCGACGTGCATTGTTTGCGCACCGGGGTGTGGATGGAAGAAGAGGAGAGGTGGCCAAGCGATGACTTGGTCGAGAGGAACGAAGGTCCCCACTTCGAAGTTGGCCTCAGTTGGAGTGTCTGGGCTCCCTGGTTGGGGTCCGAAAGACGAACACGTTTGGCTGGATACACTTGTTGATATGGCTAGGAGCCGACTTCAATGGCGTTCGTGCTGAGTTTCCTTGTCCCACCTCATCCCTCTTAGCCTCCCCTTCGAACCACGATCACACTACTTAGTCTTAGTTAATTTTGCATAGTAAATTATTTCTGCTGCATAGTAGTCGGCAGGTAGCTTACCGGAACGATGCCCATCCGTTACCGGTAGCTCAGCTGGCTTGCACCTGTTGCATTTTATTCCCTTTTTTCTTTTAAGTATTGCGGCACAGTAGCTGAGGTGTTTCCAACCTCCAGCTAACGTGTATAATGATGATGATACTCGGTGTATAAGATATTAGACCTGAAGAGCGCAAATCACCCGACACCACTAAAGGAAATCAAACGAAAATCCACGGCAGTTGAGGCAAGCGGAAAGCTTTTCCAATTCTGTCGGTGACCTTTCGGTATCCCTAAAGGGGTTTTCAAATAAGTATTGATAAGAAAACCGGCGAAAAGTTGAAAGCGACTTTCACTAACATGGATAACATTGTGTGAGACCATGACAATTCAGCAAAATTTTGCGAAATCACTCAAAGTACAACCGAACAGTCAACGGAAACAAAAGCAATATTTGTTGGAGGAATGAGATAATATACACGGAAGCAGATTAGCACCATTGTTATCCTTTTCTGTGTCCCAGCAACGAGTTGAGGGAATGCATATTATTCCTCGTGCATCATACACTTCGACGAAATCCATCGGTTGATCGATAACCACTGCTTCGCTTTCTGTTATGGTTTGGAAGTCGATCGGAACCCTCAAGGTAGAAATATAAATGCTGTGGCCGTTTCTATGGATGACGTTTCTCACATTGTCATTGCTACCATGCAAACAAAAAAACGGACGACAATCAGTACTATCATCAAGCGCTCTGATCATGCTGACATAGTTATCAGGCACACCATTCCTGAGCAGACAGTCCCAGGATGCAAGCCGATCCACCGAGTCCAAGGCGCATCTGATGTGTGGAACATGACTATGGTGGGCTGGTAATAAATATGGCGGTGTTGCAACATTTGACGAAAAGTGTAGTTGTGATCAGTATAGCCTCGGCTTTGACGAAAGCCAGGTCACTCATAGCGATAGAGGCAATTGATTTAGAGGTGATGAGGATCAGCCTGACTTTTCCATGATTGCCGCGTTCCGGACGTCAGCGCCTTTGGGACTATAATGCAGCGGCTCAATTCGGTTGGAACTATCTCTCGCCCATGCAGCTTCGCTAGTACCATCCATAACAGTTGGTCCTTAATTTGAAGAGCTGGAGCAAATCTTACTGTTCCTGCGGCCTTAGACAATTTCAAACAGACTTTCGCGTTCGACTTCGGTGCGTGATAGTGGATCCAAAAGAACGGCCCAGGGAGAAGGGGGTTACTCGCCGACAACCGAGTAAGACTAGTTGATTAAACTGCTTTCCAAAACGTTTGGCTCAACGTCCTAAGTGTTTTCGTAAACTGTGGATTGGCTGTCATCTTCTATTGCATATGATCTCGCAAACACCAGATCTCCTGCTGCCCGTTTCCCGAATCAGACAGAATAACTTACGATGGTTATCAAGGAGTGGCCTTATCCATCTCCATTGCAAGATGAGACAACCAGGCTTCGCGGTCGCTCTTCGAGCGAACACACAGTTTGGCCCTGAGGTCTTTGTGACCCAATTGTGTTGGCTGTTAGCCGAAACGCGTCGGTGAGCAACGAGACGTTCCAGAGACAGACTGTGGAGTGACCTAATATCCAGGTTGGCAATTCCATTTCCCACATGAATACATGCCTGTTGCTAATAACATCTGGCGGAGATGCGATCAGTGATCTTCAACTGTGTTCACAGCGTGTACACAATCCGCAAGTCATCGTAGTTTGATACACATACAAAACATCTGGCTTCGTTAGTTGGCAAGTATCTATGGGCTCACAGCACCATTGCGGACGTCCTCTGAAATGTGTCCGCAGGTTGGCACATACAAATGCGTTGTGTTCCAAATTGTTGATGAAGATTCTCTACTTCCATGCGCCTTTGTACATAGTGACTTGACAGATTTAACTGTGATTGTTTAACACAACTCATTTCTGTCGTCGGCATGCCGCCTCACATACACAATGAGGATGGTTCATCATCATCATCACATCATCATCATATACGTTAGCTGCAGGTGGAAAACACCTCAGCTATTGTGCCGCAATACAAAGGACGAGAAAAATACAAGAAAAAAAACAGTAGCAGGCCGGCTAAGTCCCCCCCAGTAACGGATGTACATCGTTCCGGAGAGCTAACAGCCGGCTATCGTGCCGCAAAAAGTTATGTTATGCCTAACGAATGCGATCGTGATTGGAGAGGGAGGCTAAGCAGGAGGGGGATGGACAAAGGAACTTACAACACAAACGCCATTGGGGCCGTTTTTTAGCCATATCAATACGTGTCCAACCAAACGTGTTCGTCGACCTTAGGACCCCAACCAGGCAGTCGGGAGGCACCAACCGAAGCCAACTTCGAACTGGGGGTTTTCATCTCTCCCGACCAAGTCATCGCTTGGCCTTCCCTCCTTCTCCTCAAACCGCACCCCCGGCGCGCAAACAATGCACGTCGCGGAAGTCGGTGTGCTGGCACGCCCAACACGTGACCCAGCCATCGGAGCCTGATGCGTGATATAATCGTGCTGAGCGGTTCACTCAATCTTCCTGCACCAAATACGCGACGCCGAACACGCTCATTGCTCATGCAGTGCTCCCACCAGACATGAGCTAAACTGCGAAGGCAGTGATGATCGAATATGACGAGCGTCTTCATGTCTGTCGACCTGATAGCCCAGGTTTCACAACCATATAGGAGAGTTGAACGGACGGCTGCGCTATAAACTCTGCCCTTTAGGGCGAGAGTAACGTTGCGTCTGTGCCACAGGTGGTGTAGATGGGCAAAAGCACCTCGAGCTTTTGCTATATGGTTCGTAACCCCATCTTCGATCCCACGGGAGCTAATATAACTGCCCAGGTACTTTAATTCCTGAACGACCTCTAGCTTATCACCACAGAGCGTTAGCGCAAGGATGTGTCCCTGCCAATCTTGGAGAAGTAGTTTGCATTTCGATGGAGCAAAGCATAGTCCAAAACGATAGACAGCCAGTGCTAATCGGTCCAGTGCTGTTTGGCATGTTTGGCAGCTGTCACAGATTAGAGCAATATCGTCCGCGTACTCCAAGTCAAGAAGTCGCTCACCAGGAAGTAGCTCCAAACCTTCTAGGTTGTGTCCAACGAACGCTGTTTCCATGACTCTATGACATTATAGTCACACGGACAACATACGACCCACTAAGGTAAAAGACGACCGGAGTGTGTTAATGGTGTCATCAGGAAATCGATTACTTTTTCACTCAGATCTAGGGATCTCGTAATAACCTAATGGGGAAGCGCTTTGCCGGGTACTTTACATTCAAGTGGTTCTCTTTTCGCCGCCACGAACGCCACTCACCATGAGACACTTTTCTGTTACAACCGTAAACCAACATCAGGGATCTCGTTACCGAGTTGGTTGAGGTAGCTAGGACCCGCCTTGCTGCGTCGTACTGAGAGCCTCCGAATACGAGGCGCAAGTGAACGAGTTGAAGCTATTGAACTGCAATTCCTAGTACGCTCACACTGTGACAGCAACTTGGCGCCATCAAGACTGCATCAATATGGTGATTATTTTACTCACCCACGGACTCCCCAAAGAGATAATCACCCCACACGACAAAGGATACTTAGGTACCCCTGCTTGACCCTCCTTGTCCACTTGATCCATCACACTGCCGCGAGGCATATAATTATACACGAACGTTACGTCGGGAAAAGGACATAACTCACTTTCGTGTTGCTGTTTATCATAAGCCTTCGATACGTTCTTTTAACCTACTCATCTCACTTTCTTGCTGAAAAGGGCTGTACCTACTCGACATATTTTTGCCTCGCTTATTCATACAAATCTCTTCCGCATCTGTTGAGCGAGACCGTCGTTGACCTCGAGGCTGTTACCATCCACACACTACCCCCGAAAGGGTAAGAAGACATGCGCTTGGCCAGTCCAGTAATAGGGCCTTACATTTGGAAGGGACAAAGCTCAATCCAAATTGGGTGGCAGACATCTCCAGTCTGAGCAGCAAATGCTGAGCGGCTTGGGAGGACTCGCAAATCACAGCGATGTCATCAGCGTACTCTAAGTCCCGAAGCCGGTTACCAGGGAGCAGTTCAACACCGCATGACTCAGTTATCCAGGACGGTATCCAGGATCTCGTCCATGGCGAAATGGAACAAGAATGGAGAGGTTGGGCAACCCTGTCTAACATCGCCAGCGATACTGAAAGGGAGCGAAATGTCTCCGTATGTTCGCACGGAGAATGCCGATGTACTTCGTAGGTACTCCCCTCTTCAGTAAGTAGTCCCAAGGAGCCACTTTGTCAACAGAATCAAAAGCAGCTCGAATGCTTAGGAATATGACTGGTTGGCCGACTGAACGTATGGAGATGTTAAAGTATCTGGCGGATCTTAAAGAAGTGATTGACGCAACTGCGACCCGGGTGAATTCCTTTCCTTTGTTGGCACTTATGTTTATTAACTATGACTATATTCTCCTCCATTTCAGCTCGTCACGGACCTTATTATGGACTGTGACGCTCTTTCCTTTCCATTGTATTACGTTCAATCTCTCTGGACTTTCCCACCGGAGACACATCTTCCATCAATGCTTGTTTGTCGTCTCACTTTCCGTGTGTTGATAATGTGGTTGATTGAAAGACACCGAGAAAGAAACTAACCCATGCCAATAATGTGGTTGACGAGTTACGTGTGCTACCTCATCGCTGAAGTTGGCTTGAACGTGTGCCTGCATGCTGTCGCTTGCATTTCAGGTGTTGGCTGTCGATTAATATCCCCGGTGTGGCTGCGCGTGATATGAATGTTGACAAGGTGCCTACCTGTCTGACACCCTCCACATTGATTACTGGCTCCAGATTGCTACTCTTTGCTGAAGGATATGGTCCACGATCTATAGCCAAATAGTGGTTCCATGCATTCAGTGTGAAGCGGGCTACGAATCAGCCACCGCTTTGTGTGCGCTTGATTCCCGAATTAGATAGGTAGGAATGCTGCGGTTGTGCATGTTAAAAAAACTGTGGGCCGGCTCCGTTGAGGAAATGTGGCTCCCATCCACATGCCTTTCGGTACTAACACTTCGGGTTTATACTACACACGAGATAAGTGGTTGGAGCTGTGGGTGGTGCAGTGCAAGCCACTCATAGTCGCTCTGTAGGCACTGGCGGCCTGCGGCCTCTAGAGGGCGCAGTAGCAGTCAAAGTCAGAATCGGGTGCCACCAACCATACAAGCAACACTTTACCAATTACAAGTTAACTGGCTGAGTAGCACAACACAGAGGAGAGATAACGGCAGATTGAAAAGAGGACAGACACGAGCTTCACAGTAAGTAAAAAAATTAAAAAATATCGTCAGCTGTACGCCGTAATGGCGCTTCGCTGCCGCGCGACCACTATCAGTCGCGCGTGAGCTGAGTATACCGCGAGGACGCACGCCCCTCGCGGATTCGATAGCAATTCAGGTGTGCAGACCACTAGGCCACCGGTTGAGTCCTTGGCCATACCTAATAGTGTTTGGAATCAGATGTGCGTGCGATGCATGGGTTCCCAACACGGGAGTCGGGAGCGCCGAACGGCAGCCAGCTTGGACGTTGGCATTCTAACGTTTCTAGCTTAGCCAGCGTTCATAAAGAAGGAATGCTGTGGCAACCGCTGAGTGGGCATGCGAAGCACGTGCATAAGCCGCCGAAGCCTCCGCAGTAAAATAATGCCGCCAGACGTTTAGTGGTGTTTATCAGATTTAGAGACTCGCCGACGAACTTCCCCATTACTGTTGTGATGCTGCCATTGAACATCAGCAATACTCCGAAGGTAGTGGTTATCCAGGGTAAATAGACGCTAAACATCACTCTTACAAACGGACCAAATCCCGCAGCCATAAAGCAGAACCAATCGTACTGCCACATTGCAGACTACGCCTTTCAGAGCGAGGCCACAAGTGACGCAGAATAGCAAAAGCTACTCTATCCTTGAAGATGCACAAGGAAATTTCATTCGTCAAAGTGCCAAAACTAAGACAACTCTAAAAGTAAATGAATTTGTCGACCACTTAAGGCGGATGCCCTAAAAGCATGAAAGGGAACGCACTTGTCCAGTCACGTGACAGGACTTTACATTTGGAAAGGGACAAAGGTCAACCCAGAACAACAACAACAACAGCAGCAGCAACAACAACAACAACAACAGTACATCAGCCGGTGGAACTGATGCTTCACTGCCATACAACCATGATGACCTATGAAATAAAGAATAATAAGAGTGAAGGAAGGTCAACCCAGATAGTGAGGCGGACATCTTCAGTCCATGCAGCACATGCTGAGTGGCTTGTGAGGACCCAAAAATTACAGCGATGTTATCTGCGTGCTCCAAATACAGAAGGCGGGCACTCAGGAGCAGTTCGACGCCTCAGGACTCAGTCTTCCAGAGCAGTCTTTAAGATCTCGTCTATGGCGAAAGTGAAAAGCTGGGCAACCCTAGTAAACACTACTAGTGGTACCGAAGAGGGAGGGGCGAAAAGTCGCCTCATACTCGTACGCGACCCGAGGTTTGGCAGTAAATGTCACGGAGAATACCGATGTACATTGCAGGTATTTACCTCTTCAGGAAGTAGTCCTAAAGAGCCTCCCAGTCAGCAGAGCCAAAGGTGGATCGAAAATCCAGGAATAAAACAAGGGTTATGTCGGTGTACAAGTATTTGGAGGATCGCAAAAAGGTGATGGACGCAATCTCAAGCAAGGGGAAACCCAGTTTGTTCTTCACGTAGGTGCTGATGGGTGCTGGAACGTGCGCACTTTGCTCGACCAGATTATGACTGAGTGTCCGGAGCGACGCACTGCACTAGTCGCAATGGGACTGGCGCGCTACAACTTCGATATTGCGACGCTCAGTGAAACTCGGCTCGTTGAGCACGTTAAGTAACTTGAAGCTGGTGCTTGCTAGACATCCTACTGGGTGGAAAACGCCACCTCAGCATCACGTGAACATGGGGTCGGATTTGCACTATCCGATCGCCTAAATGGTCAGCTGGTGGGTGAGCCCACTGGTAGCAGCGTGACTGATGACCGGTTGACTACGACTCGGAAGAGGTAAGTTTGCCACTTTTATAAGCAAGTACGACTCGACCCTGATGACACGCGTGATCAATTCTACACTCAGCTATCCTCCATGATACGGTCTGTGCTGAGGAGCGACCGACTATTTCTGCTGGGTGATTTCAACGCGCGCGTTGGGCGTGATGCATCGGTGTGGACAGATGGCGTCGGTCCGCATGGCATTGGTTCAGCGAATGCGAACGGTGATAGTCTACTCTCACTGTGTGCCACTCACGGTCTAACGATCACGAACACTCGGTTTGCACTGAGTGCGAGTGATATAGTAACTTGGACGCACCCACGGAGTGATAACGCTCACCTGCTCGACTATGTCATCGTACGTCAGCGAGATTTGCGTGAAGTGCACATGACACGTGTACTGCATGGAGCTGGGTGTGGCACTGATCAAAAAGTGGTGCAAACTAAACTGTACATATATTTTCGTTAATCTATGTATTGCGCTCCCGCCGTGAATCGGCCTAAAGTAAACGTTCACTCCCACGGTACTTTGGAGAAACGTATTGAGCTGGAGAAAGCAATGGTTGCACGCCTGTGTACTGGTCATAGCCACAGTGGGCGACTTGTGGCACCACATTCGCGATTATGTGACAGCTGCTGCCGAGGAGACCATCAGGCGCGCAAACTGTAAGTGGCCTGATTGGTTTGATGAGAATAATGCGACGATTGGCGCATTGGTGTTGGAGAAGATTGCAGCATTTGCTGCACATGTGGCAGACCCCAGTGGCTTGGGGAAGCAGTCAATTTCGCAGAATTCAAAGGCGACTGACCCGAGAGCTTCGTCGCATTAAAGAATACAGGGTGGTCGGAAAAGGTGAGACAGATGGAATGCTACGCCAGTTGTTATAATGTGGCGCAGGAACTCGATTTCACCGGTATTAAATTTGTACTTCTCCAGGTTTAACCGGAGGTTAAGTCCATGTAGTCGACATAACACAGCATGCAGTCGTGAATCATGTTCTTCTGGAGTCTTACCGAATACGCGGGTAAATTGGCAAATGAGTGAACCATAAACTTTTGCCAAGCTGCTGGGACTGAACTCAAGCCCACTGACAAGACTGTACTGAAAGGGTCCGTCCATAGTAAGAAATGCGGTCAGCGGTCTTGACTCCTGAATTAGTGATATGTGAAAGAAAGCCTTCCTAAAGTCTAATTTTGAAAACAAATCGGGCGCTGGCTAGTTCGACTAATAGTTCATCCGCGGTTGAAAGCACAAACTTTCCTCACATGATTTGACGATTTTGGGCCTGTAGGTCATGGCATATTCTCACTATACTATCCTTGTGCCATAGCTTCTGCTCTGGTTAATACCTACCCTTATGCAATGATGTCGTAGTTTTGATACTACTTATGCTTACGGTGTCCGTGTGGAACACCGTACTGATGGTGGGTTGCCGAACATCCGTCGTTTCGGTGCGAGAACCCTAGTCCGTGAGACAACTTTCCATATGCTGCTGTTCCCTGACAACTGTGCGTTGTTTGCGCATAGCGCGGATGAGTTGCAGCACACGACTAGTGTTCTGGCTTCAACAGCGGCCAAATTTGGGCTCACCATCAACACAAGCAATACTGTTTGTGTTTTCTAGCCTTTACCCGGAATGGAGTCCGTGGGCCAGCCCCAAATCCAGGTTGCCGACGAAGTGTTGGAAAACACCCCGAGATTTTTCTACTTTGGGAGACTAATAACAACCGATCTGCAGATGTCGAGCGAACTGCGCCACAGCGTATCGAAAGCGGCTGCTGCTGCATATGACGACCTGGAATGTCGAGTGTGGAACAACCACGGGTCTACAGTCGGGACGAGGCTGTTAATACACAAGTCTATGGTGTTGTCTGTTCTTTTACATGGCAGCGAAACCTAGAAGCTTTATCGGAATGTATGATGATGATGATGATAATGATGGAAGAATGTCCGTGATCTGGAGCTATTTCATCAGCAGTGTCTGTGTCGTATTATGAGCATCGGCTGGATTGACCGAGTTGCAGACACGGAGGTGGTGGCAGTATGCAGTGAACTGCAACATTCTCTTGAGGCACCTGAGGTGGCTTGGCCATATTTGCCGTATGAATTCTACCCCTATACCGAAACAGCTTTATGGCCAACTGCGTGCAGGTAAGTGGCACGTGGGAAAACCCAGGTTACGTTACCAAGACATAATCAAAGTGAGCCTATCACGTTTTAATGTTGATTTCGTGTTGGGAATCGAATGCGGTGAATCGGCGTGCATGGTACCATCTGATCACGAAGTCAGTTGCCGAAGTGCAGGAGTAAGCCCCCGTGCATGCAGAGAAGCGGCATGTGCAGTAGCGACAGGCGCCGATGGAGTGTACTCCATCGATATCGAGCGCATGGTGCTGTAGCACATGCGGTCGCGAGTGCCTGAGTCAGGCAGGTCTAGTGAGCCACGAGGGAGGCCACTCGGTACCAGTAGCTAAACGACGACGAGTGTTGCTGAGAACGTAGGCAGAACCGGCGCAGCGTTGGTAGTTAAGCTACATTTGATTTACTAACCGCGTGCTTGCAAGCTGTTTCTTTATTCCAGGTAGTGGGTTTTCTACCATGTCTAAAAGCTTATTTTTTCACCTCAGTATGATGTCTACCACGAAGGGTCTTGCTGAGAACGTAAGAAAAACCGATGCATCGTTGGTAGGTACGCTGAATTCGATTTACTAACGGTGCTTGCGTGTTAAGTTACCTTATTTCAGATGATTAGTTTGCTATATTTCAGAAATACGTACTTTGTTAAATCATTTCGATATCTGTCTGAATAAGCTTCTTTTTACTTACATCGCTTAAGCAAATTGTGATTATATTCGTTAACATTTTTGCGTTTGTGTCATTAAAGAGAATGACTTTTCTGAAATCTTGAACTTCTCGCGGATTGTTGATAAATAACTTATTGCATATGCTCAGTTAGCGAAGAGTGAAGTCTGAATAACCGAATGCTTCATCCGATATATATATATATATATATATATATATATATATATATATATATATATATATAGTCATTGTTAGACATGCTGCGCTTTTTACATAAGTGGCCGAAAACAAGCCCAAACGGGACGGCCGACTGTAGACTTCGACTAAAAGGGAAGAGACGATTTTCCGTATTCGGACCTAGTCTTAGAATTCGCGGTAGAGAGTTGAATACAAATAGCCTTGGCACGCCCACAGCCATAGGTATAACCAGAAACTCGCCCGAGCAACCGAGCTGAAAGCAACATTCAAGTGAAGGGAAACCGCAGATAGGCGCTTCATCACTTGGCGGAGAGTAAAGATGTGAGCGATGCAACCCTGAGCAGGATGGGAACCAAGTTGTCTGCTATTAATACGATGATGGTGAGAAATGGGAGTCGTCGTAGCAGGCAATGATAGGCTTAACTCCTCAGATGATTGCGTTTAAGACACTTGAAATCGACAACCTACAAGTTAGCTAGAAAGACGAGAACATTTCAACTATTGTGCCACAACACAATGCAGTGGTAGAAAATAAAAAGACAAGAAACCCTGTATCGCCGAGAGAGGCACTTGGTTATGTTACCAAGTATCACTAACCGGATGAGATCATCGTCTACCGACGTTAACCCAAACCAACAAATGCCAGATTCGAAGCTAGAGCCCTCATTTCTATCGTTTAATACAGTTAGGCAACTATGATTTAATCACCGATGTGTGGTAGAGTTAGTTGCTAACATTCGTGCCATCAGGATACTAATGAAATAAGAAGGGACAAAACAAGGGGAGAAACAAGTAGAATGCAAGGCGATGGGAAAAAAGAAAGTGAAACAGCAGATGGGTTAAGAGCTAGAAACCGGGGAAGAATGAAAATTCCTGCGGGCTTATACACTGAGCCATACGATCGCCGACGTAGCCCATTCATTCATGGCTTTTCATTTTAACATCTAGCTATGTAACTGGGGTTTTACATGACATGATCGACCGACCATAGACGCAATAAGAAAATCCGTGCGACATCAGGTTATCCCGTTGCAAACCTAGATTAGCGGAAGCAAAAGTGCGAGTGATCTACCTACTTATTAAAGGTTAAGCGCGTACCGGGATGCTGGTAATTACGGGAGCCAGTCGGTAGCAGCCGTCGAATCTAACTCTCTCCCTCTGAAGCAGCCCGGAGATTGGTCGTCGGCGAATTGTAGCTGATTGGTTAGCCAATGGTAGCGCTTTGCCTTGAAGTGGACCAATGAGAATGACCTGACTTGAGGTCCTCCAGTAAGCGCCCTACTTAAACAACCAACAAGCGAGTTTCTGCGCGTCTAGTTGTTATAGTCAGGAATTTTCAATTAGATCTTGCTCTCATGAACTATTTATTTTTACGTCATATTTTGGCTGTACATTCTGTTTCCTGGGTGCTCCATACAATTTCTGCAAGAGGCCTTTGTCTTCTGATTTGGGAAGTGGCTGTATCGGTTGTCCGTACTGTCAGCCGGAACACAACACTGGCGATGCAAGAGTCGAACTGGAGTGCACATTGATTTCAGCCCGTGTCAAACCCTCGAAGACTTATCAGATCCACTTGGCGCATACATGCATCACAATCAAACATGTGGGAAACGCTTTAACTATTGTGCCGCAGAAAAAGGAAGGTGTCAGCAGTACGCCGTATCGACGCTTCGCTGCCACGCAACCACCACCAGCCGAGCGTGGGCTAAGGATATCGCAAAGGTCGCCCGGTCCCCTACGCACGCTCGAAACTGGGTTGCAAGATAGACGTTACATCCTCTCAGCCACCGGCCAAATTAGTGACTCATAAACGTAAGGCGAAGCGAAAAGAAAACAGGTAGTGAGATGGTAGTGAAGTCGGCTACCGTCGCAAATGGCTCAGTGGCATGAGTTACTGGCTCGCAAGAGTAAGGTTGTGGGTTCGAATTCGGCGCGTGCGCGCTACTGATGAGTCCCAATAAGGCAAAACGGTTGGCTAGAGCTTTCTTGGATATGTGATAACTGTCTTCCTGAGTGTAACTGCGACGAATCTTCACAATAACACAAACACGTTTGAGTCCGGCTCTTCGCCATACCAATAAATGTACACACCAAAGGGGTTCGTCTTTCAGGTCCCAACTAGGCAGTCTGGAGACACCAACTGAAGTGAGCCTCGATTCTTTGTGACCAAGTCATCGGTTAGTCACCCCTACTCTCCTTCCATCCAGACCCCAGTTGAGCAGACAACGCAAGCCAGGGAAGCTATTGTGCTGGCATGGCCCAGCCATCAGAGCATGGTGCATGAAATAACGGTGCTGAGCTGGTCACTTCCCTTTCCTGCGCCATAAGAAAGGAACCGAATAAGCTTATCGTCCACGTGATGTTCCCACCAGATATGACTTGTCCATTTACGATAGTGACTGACTAGTAATCAATGACTTTCCTGTACGGTGACAATAACAAGAAAAATTTAAGAATGACAAAATCCGACGTTGGTGTTTGGAACTATCAAGTTATCAGTTCGAAATAAGGTACAGACCGCAAGGCGGAAATAAAGCAGCAGACACGCTTTCCAGAATTCATTGTCCAGAGTCACTGAGTGGTACGGACTGCACAAGTCACTGTGCGACCCCGGTGTCTCTCGCATGGTGCATGCTAGCAGTTCTCGTAACCTCCCATTTTCCTTAGACGATGTCAGGACGATGACCTTGCACTGCAAAGTTTGCGCTGAGATCAAATGTAGATTCTATGGACCCCTGTTGATCGACTTGTTAAAGCTACACAACCGTTTGAACGGCTAAGCATTGATTTCAAGGGACGAATTCCATCGACGTCAAGAAACAGGTATCTCTTGACTGTGAGTGACGAATACCCTCGGTTCCTCTTCGAGTTCGCCTGCACCGATTTGAGTTCTGCAACATTGATCGGATGCTTTACTCAGCTTTTGCTTTATTCGGAACGCCGTCTTATATACACTGTGACCGCGGTCTTTTCATTGTCCGAAGAAATTTCTGCACGATAAAGTAATAACCACCAGTAGGTCTATCGCTTATAAACCGCAAGGCAATGCACAGATTGGGCGTCACAATGGAATCTTGTGGCGCGCTATTACCCTCACACTACCTTCTAACAACGTATATATCGAACAGTGAGAGTTGGTCCTCTTAGGTGCACTTCACTCCATCACATCGTTGCTACACACGGCTACAAACGAAACTGCACACGAGCGCTTATTTCGATTTAATCGCAAGTAAACTACTGGCAAATCCCTTACAACGTGGCTACCCGGGCCTGGTCGGGTACTTATGAAACGTGCCTTAGGTCAATCAAAATACGAACCAATAGTTGAATAAGCCAAGCTACTCGATTGCAATCAGGATTATGCTTTGGCCCGACTTCCCAATAGCAGAAAGAAGACTTTCAACTCGCCACTTGGCCCCTCCCGCTGACAAAATTCTCGATTGCAGCAATGTTACGCTAACGCCCCCCTTGCTGAATGCACCAGGTATTATTATTATTACTCCTACAACAACAACAACTACTACTACTACTACCACTACTACTACTGCTACTACTACTACTACTACTAACTCGCCAGCGGCTTCCGATCCATCTCCTAACGGTACAAGTGCCAGATCAGAGACTACGCTGCTACACCAGCAACAACGAACCCGACCGTACGATCTGTGGAATCGTGAAGCTCACTCTTCATTTATTAAACGGCGTCTTTTTAGAACAGTTCCTGCATTCGCATTCCGCCTGTTACTCTTAGTCAATTTTCCATACTAACACTGACCGCTCTACGCTACTTCATTTTTACAAACCAACTACTTAGCAACGATTTCCCAGTGTAGGAAAATACTATATATTTTTAATTTTGTCGTATTCTAAGCATTGACATATTTACCGTTCTAATTCATGTTCCTGGTTTTACAGCTCCTACGTCCGAATTATTATTCGAGTAAAGCCTACTTATTGGCCTTCGTCTTCCTCCTTCAGTCCTATAATAATCCGTGTTAATTACAACTCAGACTGCACCGGTGATCCAGTTCAGCCAGTTTTTGTCCATCCATTTAATGGGTCCAATTACACAATCGTACAGTAGTTGAAAGACTACAGCACTGCAGACGGTATCATTCGACACGAGGATGTCACGCCGACGCCATAAGGGGTGAAGACTACCAAGTGTTCCGGATCTTTTACTACACAGTTTGTGACCCCACCTATTCCACAGGAGTCAATATAGCTGGTCAGGTAGTTAAATTCAAGGACGGCTTTTTATTAATCCCTACCAAGAGTGAGTGCAGGAGTTGGTCTCGCTCAATCCAGGAAAAATCTTTGCATTTTTAAACTGAAAAATGGGCAGACACCTAGCACCAATCAGTCCAGTGATGCTTGGCAGGTTTGTAAGCTGTCATGGATTGGGGAAATATCGTGCACGTACTCTTGAAATAAAGGAACACAACACACGCTAACCTGTGATGAGTGATGATGCTTAAACCCCAATCATAGGGCAAAACATGGATGGGAAATGACTTGTTCTTTCCTAACCTGAGATTCGCGTTTCACAGAAAGGCGCAGGATGAGAATTTCGGTTAGTGGTTCAAAAAAATCGCAAGCCTGCCCTGTAATCAGGACGTCGCGGGTTCGATCCTGCGTATGTGGTGGTGGTTGCGTGGTAACGAAGCGTCGGCACGGTGTACTGCTGACGTATTTCTTTCCATTACTACCGGCGTTGAGTTGAAATTCTTGTGGTTAGAGTCAACGGCACGGTTCTTCTTCCTGAGTATCGCCACCACGACGGAACGGTCTAGCTGGATGAGGTAGCTTCTTCTTTCACCAACTGCTTGGCGGAAGACGTTACCACTAGTTATAAATACCGCGGGCCGATAACACAAAAATTATTGATGGCCGCGACTGCGTTTCGGAAGTTGTTCATAGATGGAGCCTCTGATACGATGAGGCACGGTTGAGTTTGAAATGTCTGAGCAAAAGGCCCGAAGGTGCTGTCCAAACACCTAGACGTAGTGTCTTGTTGTGAATGTGTGCGCCCTTGCTGTTAATGATTTTCGCGGTAAGTCATAAATTCCAAGCATAGGCGATGCGAATCAGCTAGAAAAAGAAAAGCATCTGCAGTGGCCCGTGTGTTGCACGGACTCTTCGCCACTAATCGACTACGAGCGGTCGCGCGTAGAACAGTGATATTGCGAGGTCACCATCACCTACGTGGATTCGAATAGGTGACCGCATTACTATGCAGATGTCTCATCCCTTCAGCGGTGATTTTCTTCGGCTACTATAGCCTAATTTGCTTGAATCCTTTTGACCCATAAGACTTCAATGTCAACGTACATGCTCCGTATTGCAACAATAGTACTAACCCAAAGAATACCCAGCGTATGGTGCGATGATAACTGGTAGCTCTATATGCGTGGCGGCTGACAGACTATTACACAGAGGTGCGTTATTGTAATAACAATTAGATAGAAACTTGGTATGTCAGTTGTCTAACCAATGGCTGACAACTTCCTAGTGGTTAATCAAAGGATTTGACTAGTCTTCCAGTAAAACTCATGGAAAATCGGTAGCGTACTAAGGCATGATGGGAGTGGACGGACCCGTTCGAGAACAAGCGCGATCCGGGATACAGCGCCACTTGAAACTCTTGGGCCTAAATGTGTCCGTCGGTAGTAGGCTACCGCGGACTACAAGTGCATATCAGTGGTAACATTGCTTGAGAATCGTACCGACAAGAAACATCCGATGTTTGACGCAACTGAGCATCCAAAGAGCCCAGACAACCCACTTGCACATGCACACCCCGCAAGTAATATGATTATTATGACACTGTCATATGTACGTTTGGCACTTGAATACATGCTGCCTTTCGCTTTATAGATCACAAACTCTGTGAATCGGCCCTCTATCTTCTTCGTTGTGTGAACCGAGGCGCGTTAATAAGCTAAAGATTTATTATGGGACACTTCCTCCGACCTGATCGCTGTTATATTGAGACTGATAGGTTCAATGCTGATTCCGCATGGAAACACTTTCGAGAATATTTGTCCACAATCAAATCACTACAGCAAGATAAACACAAAACTATTATCCAGTATATTTATGTTGTCAACTTTGAAGGAATAGCTGATTACACGTCTTACAATGCAGTCATATAGACTTTATCCACACTTTACGTGCTCCCAGATATATGTGCAACACATATTGTGTGCCGCAAAACAAGAGTCTGGACACTCGATAAATTCATGTAGAAGCTAAAAATACCAGCGAAAGACCAATTTTTAGGCCGTTACGGCGGGAACCCATAGAGACGTGGCCATCCGTGATGCTTTCATCAGTGGGATGATATCAAGTGGAATAGGACAGGCTGGCAGAATACAAATCGCCTAATTGTGGGACTGCATATGACAAAGTCAGATCACTGGAACTGACACATGTGCAATCCGCGGCATACTCAGAGTCAGATGCACTTTCGTGCAGTGTGAGTCTCAGAGCGTCCACCACTGACTCCAATCTGTACACAAAGCCAGTCATTAACGAGGCTGTAACTGTCGCTGCCACCTCATAGTTACTTTTGCGGCTATAAAATACCTTCCAGTTCAAAATGTCCCGCTAAGGATGTAACATGTAAATCTTATAGTGAAGTCGACCAATCTTGTAACCATGGCAAAGGTCTGTCGTGGATAACTCGCTCCTATCTTTAAGTATTGCTGCCGCATTGTTAGAGGTGCAAGAAAAACCCATGCATGCTTGTGTATCTGTTCATGATTGCGGACTAGAATTTCTCTGTGTCGCAGAACATTTGCTACTACCGCTTGTTTCACACCACACACGTCCCGTGATTCTTTGAGATCGATAAATTCAAACTAGCACTCAGCCGTGATTTGAACTGTAATCAGTGTTTTCATACCCACGTCGGCCCGTGCAGTGTTTCGCAAATACACTTCCAGTCCGGTGCGTTGTCTTTTGACTCGCGTGGCGCAATCTAAGAAGCTGCTAAGTCGAACCCCTGGGGACACAACACGCACAACGTTGTTTTACTGATGCAACGATGAATATCACGGCTAACGAGGTTGCTTCACCGTCCCTCATCGATACAGATAGAGTTACGTCTTATCCACCGTAGCATAACAGAACAACTCGAAAATAAAACGCAACTGCAATCAAATTACTATGGCTTCAACGTCGTATGCTACATATGATCTGATTGACATTGTGCACAAGGATAAAGTTTACCCGCAGTTCAAACTGTCAGTGTGGCCAAACCTCTGCGTCGGTGTTTTGCCAGACCATGACTTCCTAAAATACTATGCACGGCTTAAAATTCCACTTAGTAAACAAAAACCACTTTCTGTTTGTGGACTGATAGTGCGCATTGTACCAACTTTTTTATTCCAGCATCTGGCCCCAGATATTCGTTTCACTGTCACTTAGACAAAGGGCGTGGCGATTGACGAGAAAGATATTCAGACTGAAGTCCAACAACTGCTTGTTGGGCAGATAACTAAACCGTCCAAAGCTCCATGGGGCGCTCAAGCGTTTGTGATTACTAACGAGAGACACAGAAGGCAGATGGTTATCGATAATAGCCAAGGGACCAACCGGTTCACCTATGTCTGTGTTTCCGCTTCCACGGACCGATAAATTAGTTAAGGTCTCATTATGATGTTTATAGCACTTTGGACTTGCGAAGAGCATATCGTCAGATACTTATATATGTTGGCGGGAGCTGGAAAAACATCGGCTATGGTGCCGTAATACGTAGGAAAATTAAAAAAAGCATGCAAGGCACACCAGCTACGGATGGGCATCGTTTCGGATAGCACCAGCCGGCGATGGTGCCACAAAAATTATATTATGCCTAGGAAATGATACCGTGATTGAAGTAGGAGGCAAAGCGGGAGGGGTGACAGAGAAACTCAAAACACAAACAGCACTAAGATCGGTTACTTGCCATATCAACAAGTGTATCCAGCCAAAGGTGCTCATCCTTCGGACCATAATCAGGGAGCCTTGGAGCTCCAACCGAGGCAAACTTAGAAGTAAGGGCCAAGTCAACACTTGGCCTACATCCACATCCCCGGCGCGCAAACGCACGTGGCGGGAACTGGTGGACCGGCATGCGCAACACGTGGCCCAGCCATCGGAATTTGGCGTGTGAAATAACGGGGCTGAGGTTCGCTTCCCCATTCTGTGCCATAAACAAGACGTCGAACACGCTCAGTGCTCCAACGATGTTCCCATCATCATCAACAGCAGTATGTACATCAGCCATTTGGACTTAGGCTTTGCTGTCGTAAAATCACAACGACCTGCACAGCGATGAATAATAAGAGGGGGAGAAGGGTGACTTACCGGAATACCTAAGCAAACATACAAGATCAAGACGCAGTCACAAACATCTAGCTATCGTGCAAAAATAAGGCGGCATAAGCGAGATAGCTTCCTTACGGTTTGCACTGCCACGCGTCATAATCAGCTATTAGCCCGCAGACAACTCGGCATCTGACATACTTTAGACAGTCCGAATAAGAGACGACCGCAGACTCGCCCCTGGTGCCAACTGTGAGCCATGTCCTGTAACATCTCGAACCAAGCACGAAGTGAGTCACACGGACTCCAGTCTGGAAGGTGAGACTGATGACACTCAGTTTGGTCATCAGTGACTTCATTTCCCGCAGCCAAGTTAAATTCTGTCCACCTCGAGTCATGCGCCAACTTACATCTGGCAAACAAAACAAGACCCTCCTCGGTAAGTGGTGACCGGGTATACTGAGCATATGTCCAAGCCAAGGCAACCTATTCAGTGCTAGCTGTTGTTCTAAGGAACTAGCCTGATAAGCACTGCCTAACGCTCGCCTACGCGTTGCGGACACGTTGGTTCCATCCGGCACTAGCAATGATCAGACTTGAAGGCGCTCCAAGTCCTCAGACTGAAGGAGCTAAGTCTCACCCCCTAGAGTAGGACGGCCCTCAGTGTGGCTTTGTAAACATGGCCTTTCAAGCCGAGGGACACTACTTTCTTACGTCGAAGATATCGCAGATTCCCAATAGCAGTTTTAACTTTTGCAATGCGCGAAATGACTTCAGTTGCTATGCGCCCATGGTTGCCGATACAGCTGCCAAGGTAAGTAAATTGATCAACTACCTCAAGTTCTTCACTATCAATGGTTAAAGGGACATCAAGTAGCTGGTGGTAGAGTGGCAGGGCGACCTGTGCAGTATCTTAGCCTACGTGCACCTGGTGGTGGTTGCGCCGCAGCGAAGCGTCGGTACTGCGTACCGGCGTACTGCTGATGTCTTTCTTCTTTTGGTGATCCTGTAATAATACTTGGCACTTTGAAGGTGCGAGGCGCATATCAAATAATGGGATCACTCAAGGGGTATTCAAGGTTGATTGGGCCGCCACATTGGTAACAAAGCAAGGCAATATCATCAGCATAACCAAGATCAATCATTCACCAGACAACACAAGATATGCATCGTGAGGCTCGGCAAGGGAAAACACACTTTGGTGCAGTTCACGACAAAAGTGACCAAAAATGGGGAAATTTGACAACCCTGACAAACGCCGCTTGTTGTCAGAAAGATATCCGACAGGTCAATGTAGATGTTGATGCGACCTACAGTGTCTGAGTGCAGAACAGGTAAAATGTTAATGGATTCCATGGGGACACATTTCCGCAAAAGTATTTCGAACAGAATGCATCGACCGACCAAATCGAAGGCAGTCTTGAAGTCAAGGAACACGGCCACTGTCGGTGTGCGTGGCGGTGTTCCAGCAGCTGCCGCAGAGTGAATATATAGTCTAAACTGCCCCGTCCAGGGCAGAAGCCTGCCTGCTCTTCTCTAATCCGGGATTCCCATTCCGCAGTGAGGCGACGAACAAGAATCGACGCAAGTAACTTTGTCCCAACTGGCGTTAGACTAATACCCCAGTGTTAGCACAGTGATTACTCATATTAATAATCAAAAAGCTAAGCCCTACCAGTCACTGAAATGCTGCGTGTATTCACGGCACTGGCAAGGGAAGTCCGGACTTGGAGGGCTAACCAATGTCCTCTGCAAGGGCAGTAAACCGCATGGCAGGGGAGGATGGGTCAAGTTAGATTCCAATCCGTGATGGTCGGTTATCGTCCCCCATGGCTGTGGCATAAACTGTTGGTAGTGGCGCAAGCCACTAGCGATCATGGATTTGAGCCTCAACAGGAGACCGAAAGAATGGATCCCACTGACGAGCCCCAACAGGACAAAACCATCGTCTGGTGCTTTTCCGGCTTGGCAGCTCATCTACGCGGCTTGTGACCTAATTGAGATTAACCAAAAAAATCGTACAAAAATCCGTCCACTCATAAGTAATTTCTCAGTTGTTAATCAAGGAGACGCGTGGTACGCCTGGAAGTAAAGTTCATGGGAAAACGACAGCGTACCGTCGACGCAAGTACTCCAGAACGTGCGACAACGCAGGATGGAATCACACCATCTGTAACCTATGGCAATGTGATCTATTTGGGTCCAATCCTGGTCAGCTACAGCAGGACGTCAAGTAGCATCGTCTAAAAGCGGTAAAACTAGGAAAAGCTGGTGCTCGGGGCACAGTTGCAACATACGTTTGTCGTTGTCCGTCCGTCCGTCCGGAGTTGAGCCCGTAGTTACCACCTAGCTGAGCTTCTGAAGAGCCCTTGTAACCAATCTGAACTGGTAACACTGAAACAGCGTGTTCGGTTAGAGGTAGGTATCCTTGGTAGGCTCAGAACTGCAATCGGTGGGGGCATAAGCGGTAAGCACAAAGAACCAGCGCCTTGTACTACTTCGTGAATCAATGTGATTTGATGTGGTCAAACGGGCAGCACACAAACGGCTGCTCATGAGAATGCAATCAACCAAAGATGGTTCGGCCTTGGAGCTGAGAACGATGGCCACCCCAGCTTGACCAGTGATTGCCGCATCAACGTCTCCGGAGGAGTGCAATCGATAGCGAGAGGACAATCCGGGCGCACTTGATTCAACAGCACCGTGAGGGTCGTTGACCAAAGTTTCGGATATGCAACACATGTCGATACCTAGTGTGCATGCGAGCGCAGCCAGTTGACCTGTCCTAGAGGGCGAACGTTTAACGCCGCAGGAGAAACTGGACAGCGTGGTCTTATAAGGGACTGTCGTCGATAGACCTCCAGTAGGTTGTGCGGGAAGGTAGCTACAGATGGTTCGACTCCGGTGGTATTAAGGTTGCTGACAATTAAGTTGGGAATTATTGAAGGAAGGTTAGTAAGGGGGGTTGGGATGGGAGTAAGAGAAACAAGTGGAAGTGAGATTGGACCTTAACGTGGTGCGACGGTTTGCGTACCTCCTTGACCCATTGAGCTATACTAAGTGGTGCCTCCCGGCAGCTTGAGAGCTACCCCTACCAAGTTGGTCAATGGTGACAGGTCAGACAAATTCAGTCTCCTGGGCCTCCAGGTTGGAAGTTTGAAATGGGACGGTGTCCATTTCTGTAAAATAAAATCATTGCCACCTCCCCACAGAATGGAGGACAGACATTTGAGCCAAAGGCTTTGGATGAGGACCCTAATGGTCCTCCTCTCCAGGTCTGGGGGCCCTGGCAGTATCCCAGCCCACATACAACCATGACTTTTTCTTCCAACATAAACTTCATCCTGCATCGACTGTCGCTAGGATTATCAAGGGTCGCCTTACTTATGAATGGAAGGATTTTGGTGAGTATTTTTGTTCGTCGCAATCAGCCGACAATTCACATATGTCGACCAGATATCCGGAAAAGCACCAGACGGCCGTTTCGCCCTATTGGGGCTCATCAGTGGTGCACATCCTTCGGTCCTCTGAGGAGGACCGAAACCCATGACTGCTAGTGGCTCTTGCCAACTAGCCCGCAGCTTATGCAACTGCGCCATGGAGGACGGTATCCGACTATCATGAATTGTTAGCTAAATGCGATATAGCCCGACGCATCCTCCACTGCCATGCAGGCACCTGCCATGCAGATGACAAAAGTAAGGGTCGCCTTATTTGCTGTATACAGCAGGGCGGATAAACGAAAACATACTACTGCTGGCGCCTCCTTTCTTTTCCACCTTTTTCTCTTATTCCCATCCCGACCCCCATTACTAATCTTCCTTCTATAATTCCCAGCTTAATTGACAACAACTGAAGTGCCACTGGAGTAGAACCATCTGCAGCCACCTTCTCGCGACACGCACCGGACGCTTATCAGCCACAGTCCCTTATAAGGCCACACTGTCCCGTTTCCATGGCGACGTTCAACGTTCGCACTCTAAGACAAACAGAACAGGCTGCACTCGCACGCACCTTGGACACACTGGGTATCGATGTGTTGTGTGTCCGAAACTAGGATCAGTGACCCTAATGCGGTTGTTGAGTTAACTGCACCCGGCTTATCCTCTCGTTATTGCTTGCACGCATCCGGAGACGCCGATGCAGCACTCACGAGTCAAGCTGGTGTAGGTATCATTCTTAGCTCCAAGGCTGAGCCATCTTTGATTGCTTGGATTCCAGTGAACAGCCGTTTATGTGCAGTCCGTTTGACGACATCAGCTAAGATTGATTCACGAAGTAGTACAAAACGCTGTTTGTTTGTGATTTCCACTTATGCTCCCACCGACTGCAGTTCAAATACTGTCAAGGATACATTCTATCACGAACTGAACGCGCTACTACGCAGTGCTACTAGTTCAGATATTATCGTATTTGCAGGGGATATGAACGCACAAGTAGGGCGTCTGAGCTCTTCAGAAGCTCAGCTGAGTAATAATTATGGGCTTAACTCCGAACGGACTGACAACGGTGAGCGTACAAGTGTGTGCGAAACACTAGCTGTTTCTTAGCAGCACTGCTTTTAGACACAGTGGGCGCCGAAGTGCCACTTGGCGTCCTCCTGTAGCTGATCAGCGATGGATCCAAATTGACCACATAGCCATAAGTTACAGGTGGCGTGGTTCCATCCTGGATTGCCGCTCGTACTGGAATACCTGTGTTGACTCTGATCATGTCCTGGTACATTGTCATTTCTTCATGAACTTTACCGTGAGGTGCACCAAGCGTATCCTCCGATTGGCAACTGAGAAACTGTCTCAGCCCTCGGTGAGGTAAGTCTATCAAGACGCACTGCGTACTGAACTTTCGCTGTCTTGTCCTAATGACACTGAGCTTCAGTGGCATAGGATCTCGGCCGCCATGCACTACGCAAAAACATCTGCTTGTGGCACTATCAATGATCACCGCACCAGTCACTGGATATCCGAGAGGTCGGTGAACCTGTTTGAATCTAGAAGAAACCTCCCGGCTGGCTCTGAGCACAATATGACCAGACGGGCTATTAGAAGCGAACTAAAGCGGAGCTTAAGTGCTGACAAGGAAGCCTGGTGGACCAGTAGTGCTCAAGAGATGGAGGAGGCAGGAGCAGTAGGCAAGTACCGAAAGCTCTTCCAGCTAATCCGCACCACTGGTCCCAGAAAACCAGGCGTCAGTGAGACAATCAGAGACAGCGCGGGTGCACTGATACACAATAAGCAGCGCTGTATGGCTCGTTGGGCGGAACACTTTCAAGATCAGTTAAGCTGGCCCCTGCTCCTGGACCTCTTCCTACTCAGGTGATGAAGGACGAGCCATGGGCGGTTAGTTTAGAGCCTCGGTCGGAGGCCGAGATCCGAAATGCGATCACAGTCCTCAATTGTTTTCGTGTCGCTGGCCCGGATTCCCTCCCATCTGCACTAGTTAAGGATGGAGGTGAGGTCCTCTGCAAAGCACTGACCTCCCAATTCGAACGTATCTGGAAGGAAGTGTCCCGGCTAATTGGAGCGAACCGATCATAGTGGCAATATACAAGAAGGGCAGTCGCACAGACTGTTCTAACCACAAGGGTATTAGCCTAACGCCAGTTGTGACAAAGTTACCGGCCTCCATTCTCGTTCGTTACCACAATGTGGAACAGGAATCTCGGACTAAGGAAGAGCAGGCCGGTTTTCGCCCAGGGGATGGCTGTATAGACCATTTATTCACTTTGAGGAAGGTGCTAGAGCAGCGCCACGAATACCGCAGACCGACAATAGCTGTGTTCCTCGATTTCAAGAGTGCGTTCGATTCAGTCGATCGATCGATTCTGTTCGAAATACTTGCGCGGAAAGGTGTTCCCACGAAATATGTGAACATCCTTCGTGCTCTATACTCGAAAACTACAGGCCGCGTCAGGGTCTACGGTGGCCTATCAGATGGCTTTCCGACCACAAGTGGCGTTCGTCAGGGTTGTCCGATTTCCCAATTTCTGTTCAATTTCGTCGTGGATTCTATCATGGAGTGTTCCCTTGCGGAATCTCACGATGTAGGCGTTGAAGTGCTGCCTGGTGAAAGATTAGTTGATCTTGATTATGAGGACGATATCATCTTGCTTTTTGACGATGTTGCGGTGGCACAATCAACCCTGAATAACAAGTCCAGAGTGGTCCCATTATTTGGTATGCGCTTTGCACCTTCAAAGTGTGGCTGCAGGACCACCAGCCACTTTATGACCCCTTTGACCCTTACTATAGAGGAACTCGAGGTGGTTGATCATTTCACTTATCTTGGCAGCTGCATCAGCAACGATGGGCGCATAGAAACCGACGTCAGCTCACGCATTGCAAAGGCCAGAGCTGCCTTCTGGAACCTGCGGCATCTTTGGCGACAGAAGAGAGTTTCCCTTTGTCTGAAAGGCCGTGGCTACAAGGCCACAGGGAGGGCCGTTTTGCTCTATGGTAGTGAGACTTGGCCCCTTCGGTCTGAAGGTCTGAGGCGCCTTCAAGTCTTTGACCATCGTTGTCTGCGAAGCATTGCTGGTGTCGAATGGCACCAGCGTGTCCGCAACGAAAATGTGCGTAGGCGAGTACTAAGTAGTGATAATCATACTAGCTCCCTAGAACAACAGATAGCACTGAATAAGTTGCGTTGACTCGGATACATGTTACGTATGCCTGGTCACCGCTTACCTAGGAGGTCCTTGTTTAGTCTGCCAAGTGTAGGGTGGCGCAAGGCTCGAGGTGGACAGAAGTTGACTTGGCAGTGGGAAATGAAGTTACTGACGAGCAAACTGGGTGCCGTTGGTCCGTCTCGCCTTCCGGGCTGGAGTCCACGTGAATCGCCTTGTGCCTGTCTCGAGACTTTACAGGACATGACTCGCAGCCGATACCAGTGGCGCGTCTGCTGCCGTCTCCTAATCGGATTGCCTGTTTAAAGTATGTTTGGTGCTGAGTTATCTGCGGGGTAATGGCTGATTATGATGCGGGACAGTGAGAGCCGCAAGGGAACTGCCTCGTCGATGGCGCCTCATCATTGCACGATAGCCAGCTGGTTGTGATAGTATGCTGTCTACACAAGGTGTAGGCTTCTTGACCCTGAATGTTTGCCTAGGGCATTAAGGTCTTCAGGTAAGTCCCACTTCCCTCCCTCTTATTACTATTTCATAGGTCATCATTGTTGTATGGCAGCGAAGCATCAGTTTGAATGGCTGATGTATTGCTGCTGTTGAGGATGAAAAAGAAAAAAAGGAGGCGCAAGCAGTAGCATGTTTTCGTCTGTCCACCCTGCTGTATGCAGCAGATAAGGCGACCCTTGATAATCTGCGCGACGGCAGATGCAGGATGTTAGTGTGGTGTGAAGAAATAGTCATGGTGTTCTCAACAGATACGAACCAAACTGCGAAGGCACCGATGGTCTTTACGTCTGCCGATCTAACGGGCAAGGGTTTCACAACCGTCCACTATGGTTGAACGTACGGCTGTATGGTAAACTCTACTCTTCAGGGAGAGTGATGACGCGCCGGTACCACAGATGGCCAAGGTTAGCAAAAGCGATTTTCGGGTTTTGGAGCACCCGCAGTGTGTCTTGGATTACGACACAATCTCAATCGTGGCCTCGGTTGACTTTGATATTAGCCTCTGCCAATACGGTCACAGGGACCGTCACCGAAGTGAGTTTCAGTGCGGCTCTCTCCCATCCCGTTAGTAAAAGCGCCTCGAGCTTTTGCTATACTGTTCGTGACCTCTTCTTTGATTCCACCAGCACTGATACAATTTATTAGGTATTTGAATTTTTGAACGATTTCCAAAGGTCGGTGCAGCTCATCATCAGCATCAATACATGTTAGCCGAGGGTGAGGAACATCTCAGCTAATGTGCCGTAATACCAAAAGCATAAATTAAACATTACAGATTGCGAAAGCCAAAAAGCAACATAATGTTAAAGACACATTGTGTATTGGATTGAGATAGTTGTTGGAGAGAGAAGCTAATGGGGAGGGGACAGACAAAGCAGATCGACGCAGAAAGCGGTCCCTGCCAATCTTGGAAGAAAGCTTTGCACTTCGAGGGTGCAAAGCATAGCCGTAAACGACTGACAACCAGTGCTAATCTGTGCAACGTAGGTTGGCACGTTTGTGAGCTTCACGGATATGGGCAATGTCACCACAAAGTCGTTCACCTGGGAGCAGCTCCACACCTTCTAAGTCGTGTTCAGTGAACGCGCTTTCCATTAGCGAAAGTGAACAGAAAAGGTAACAGCGGACATCACTGTGGTACACCGCTGGAGATATTGAAGGGCGGCGACAGCTTGCCATAAGCCCTTCCTCTGCCTGATCTACGCGCGTACAGCGCTCGGATAATATTTACATTTTTCTCGACCACACCTTTCCTGTGTAGAGACCCGCAAAGGGTACATCAATCTACCGAATGGAAGGCACCTTTGATGTCGAGGAACATGACATCGGTGGGCCGCTATGGCGACAATGTATATGACGGTGCTCCAACAACTGACGCAAAGTGAAGATGTGATCGAGACAGCCCCGATCTCGACGAAACCCGACTTGCTCTTCACAAAGCTGGCTTTCACGAGTGTCAGTGTGTGAAGGATGACAGAGGCAAGTAACTTGACGGAGATCAGAATAATTTATTGATGGTTGCTGCATCCCGAACGTGAGCCTCACTTGAAGACTGGGACAATGACGGAGCGGCTTCAGTCGGTTGGGACAGTTTCCTGCTCCCAGTTTCATTAGTAACTCGTGTAAACTATGCACAAAAGTACCCCGAATTTGAAGAGGGCTGGATGAAGATCATTTGGTCCCACGGCCATGTTCAACTTAAGCAGTCCGATCATACGTTTGACTTCCGAACGAGATAGCGGATCCAAAGATACAGCCAGAGTGCAGGACGATCACTAGCCGGTGAGAAATCTAACAATCCCGGCCGATTAAATTGCTTTTTTAAGTACTCAGCCTAACACTCCAAGCGATTTGATAAGTTGTGGATAGGTTGTCCACTGTCGGTATAAATTGCTGCACTAACACCAGGTTATCTGCTGTCAGTTTCCCTTATCAGACGAAACAACTCCCGATTGTTACCAAGGGCAGCGTCCAGTTACATCTCTGATGCACGATGAGACGACCAGGAATCGTTGCTAGTAAGGTCCGGTGACTTTCAACTGTGATTAATGAGCGCTTACTCAACTCGAATGTCAGCGTACTTTGATGCGCAGTTAAAACTCATGGCTTCGCCAGTTGACTGGTGTCTATGTGCTCACAGCTTCATCGTGGGCATCCACCAAAACGCATCCGCAGATCAGTACATACACGTGCATGGGCAGTGTCCACACGTGCTCCGAATCGAGCGACAGTTTTGGACGCAGCCTCTCCAGCGGTAACTGATTGCAGTGTGATCGATTTGCGTCCAAGGTTGGTGGGCGCCATGTCACCTTCAGACGGGTGCTGTGTCGGAAGTTAGTGCTCGCAAGAAATAAGCGAACACCTTCACACAAAAGTAACCACTCCCAGTGATTGTTACGGCAGCCTACACCGTGCTGGCCGCCCAGATGCCGCTCATCAGTGGACAATATGCCAACCTGAGCGTTCAGACCCTCAGTGAGCAGTACGGTGTCCGTGTTACTTCTGTGATGGAGGTCGCTAAATTGGCGACAGAAGTCGCCTTTCACCGAGTCATCGCTAGTTTGTGGGCAACGATGACAAACAAGCAACTATTAGCCCCACGCGGCTTTGAATGTGCCAGCCAGTCGGACCGTGTACATTCGGCTATTGATTAGGATCCCATCAACCACAGCAGTCTCAGCCCAGGGACTCAGCGCAGTACTAACACCGGATAGGCGCAATGAGAAAGCACTACTGGTGTCACCTGAAGCGGGTCGCAAAGCGAGCACAGCACCCGTCTTGCAGGCGGGGTTTCGATAAGCAGCAGATATCGATCAAGGGGCTCTAAAATCCGGATAAGTGCTGCTTTTGACCGCTCTTTAACAATGTGCGTAAGCTGAAGCATGCTAACCTGAGGAAGGATCGAGTGCTCCAAATGGAAGCCAATGAACTAGGCTTGTCCGCTTTGTTGGACATGGGCTGGTCGACAGAGTAGGATAGACTCCGAGGTTGCAAGTGAGTTGAAACTGGAAGATAAACGCCTATCAAAGCAAGTGGGGGAGGGCTAAAAATTGAAGTGTTGACAACAGGTTGGATAAAAGTGTAGTTGGAGGGGGACTACAAGGATGAAAAAGTGAGGGGGTGAGAAGACGATAAGGCTCTAGTAGTAACATCCAAACGCTTATCCACCCTGCTCGATGCAGCAGACAAGGCGGCGTTGGTGATCCTCAGAGACGACCAGAGCATCAAAAAATGGTTTTAAGGTAAGGTTATTGTATTGTGTGGGGAGGATACTGTTAGTCTATCAAAGCCTAGACAAGAGAACGATTAGGGTTCCCAACCAAAGCGTTTGGTTCAAAAACCTGAGCGCAAGGCAGCGGGTTTGGTAAGGGACTACAAGGAATCTGTTTTAAGGAGCCACCCTCACTCAAACCTTCAAGCTGGAAGATTAGGAGGCCGTTTGTCCGGCTTCTACCGACCTATCCAGTATGACTTTGAAGGTGCAAGAAGTACCACCCAGCAGAGCTAAGTGGATCGCTAAGGCACACAAACCATCGCACCACGGTAATGTCCAACCTCATAGCGATGGATCAGATACCTGTAAAAGGTGAATATATATACACTTTGAAACTTGCGGAAAGTCACATCAGTTTTGTCGCATTCCCTTCGGATTTGGGAACGACGTGGCATGTTTCCAAAGTGCCATAAGTAGTGTTATTGGACACGAACAGCCGTCTCATCATCATTCTCATTATACACGTCAGCTAGAGGTGGGGGACACCTCAGCTACTATGCCGCAATACAGCTGTCTGGTATTACGTGTATGTAAATAACATCGTTTGAGGAGAACCACGAAAAAGGTGACTGCAATCTCGGTCGGTTTCTGTCTATGGCAAAATAGTATGAACCGAAATGTAACCAGCACAAAGGCATTTTCAGAGTGCAGAAAACTGCTACCTTAGGATTCGAAGTATTCAAAGGCAAACTCAGGCCGGACCCTGATTAGTTCAGACAGTTGCGTGAACTTTCTTTACTGCACGAGTCATTGGCCTATTACTCCCAATGTATTCCCTGTAATATTTACAACGCAACTTTACCGTTCCGGGAAACTGTTAGGGCTTTTGACAACTTGGAGCTGGATAAAGATGCGCCGTTTACGTTTGATCCTAAAATTCCTTCGGTCTGGCGATGCCACTGTAGCAAGGTTGAGCTAAAGCAGTAGACCGGTGGCATTTCTCTAGATCCCTGTCTGAGTGAGATGAGCTATAAAGCAATCGAAAAAGAGGCCAATGCCAGTGCTGAAAGCCTTAGAAAATGGAAATTGTCTTTTCGAAAATCATTTCAACCTCGTTACTAACCAGCTTTCCGTCGCATTTATGTATGATAACCAGCGAAAAAGTCAAATCAAACACGAGATAACTGAGATTTTGGGTAAAGTTGTCCTGTTTTCAGTTCGACATTGTCTTACGCCCAGAAAGGAACAAGTTCGCAGCTGACGCGTTATCCCGGACGAATTTCACTGCTTGTGACTTATGCTGATTTAGAAAAACTGCATGACCAGTCGTGTCACCTTAGTGTTAGATGACTATAACAATTTGAGCGGTCCTAGTGTTCCATTTTCCATTGAAGACGTCAAGTCTGTCACCAATAAAGCGCAAGTCGTGTACCGAAGCATAAGTTCGTTTTTACAAATCATAGTGGTAAACTAATTAAAGCCACAGTTCCATTCGAGAGGATTAGCATAAATTGAAATGGTTCTATTCCATCCACGTCACAACCGAGTTTTGTTAACAATAACTGATGAGTATTCGCGATTCCCATTCGCATTCCCTTGTCCAGACATGTCCTCGCATACAGTCATCCACGGTTTGGTTCATGTGTTTGCACTTTTCGGACTTCCGTCGTATATTTTACTCCGAACGAAGAGGCTCATTTATGTCCGATGAGTTGAAAACATTACTTCACAGTTAAAAGGATAGCCATCAGTCGGTCGACAACTTACCATACCCAATGGTCAAGTAGAGCGTCTCAACGCAATCTCGAGGAAGGCAATCGCCTTATCTTTGAATTCTGGTCTCCCCAGCACTCATTGGAAATAGTATTTCTAGACGCGCTGCATTCTGTGCAACCGTTGTTATTCACTGTCATCACCGCCACTCAACATGAAATGATGTATTCATTTAACCAATGGTATCACGTTGCCAAATCGGTTGATGTCACCAGATAAAGCACTTATGAAAAAAAGCCGCAGGACAACGAAGTACAATCTTGTCGTGGATGAGCCATTGATTAGAAGGCAATCGGCTTCATGTTCGTGTGCGCTCACCTGCCGGAAGTGAGGAAACGGTCTTGTTGCAACAGTTGGCTCATCGTGACGTTGATGACAGTTAATTCTATAGGAACAACCAGTGTAGTCCCAGTAGAGTCTTTAGAGCCACTTGATCTACTGACTACCCGCTCACATCTCAAACCGAGTCATTGCAGTCTGTATCATAACGCACACCAATACATGCATAGACGTGTATATTCTTATGAATTGCGTAACCGAGATGGGCAACCCACCGTATTGCTGCTTGCACATCACCATTGGCTGCACGTCAGGGTGAATGTTATGAGATTGTCCTATCTCTGTTCTGCACTTGTGTCGTGTTCCATACATGTTGTCTTGTCTTACGGCGCACATAATCTAACTCTCATATGAATACAGCCTTGTGAATCAGGCCTTCATCTGCTTCGGTGTATGAACTGACGAACTCGTTTGCTACTTAGTCGCATCAATGATACGCGTTAACGACACTGAGAAGTGGCGTGCTGAGTCCGTGGTACATTATAATAGCCAGCTGTTTATGACAGTATGTTGTTAACACAAGGTGTAGGCGCCTTGACCCGGAATGTTCGCCTAAGACATTAAGGTTTTCAGGTAAGTCTCTCTTCTCTCTTATTTTTCTTTATTTCATAGGTCATCATGGTATTTTGGCAGCGAAGCATCAGTTTAAATGACTGATGTACTGCTGTTGATGACAAGTAGCGGGGAATAGGTGGGAACAAGCAATGTCTAACGCTGTTCCATGTGTTAATTCTATCAGTCACTAAACGAGCCTAAAGCAAACGTCTGCTCATGGAAACACAATAAATTGATCAATGCATTGAAAAGGAGGCCGATACGAAATGGTTTAAGATGCTGCGTTAGCGTCTTCAGATGTGCGTAACAAATAGTCGGAAGGAAGTTATTTCAATAATTGAGCGAAGGTCGTCGACGTTCGGACAGACAGCCCATGTTGACAACAGGCATGTATATACAGCTGGTTGGCCTAACTACCATCATCTGACTGAGTAGTTCGGGCATATGCATTGTAGTCTATAGGTCGTCGGCTATGGTCTGCGTAGGGATGAGTGGTCTCGCAGTACCCCTAGCTAGCGCGGAGCCGCTGCTGGTTGCGTGGCGGCGAAGTGTCGAAATGATAAACCGGTGTACTGCCGAGGCCCACGGCTGACTGACTTAACGTTTGACATTACCAGCGAACCATGAAGGTATCAGCAGTACACATCCACACTTTGCTGTTCCGCGAACACTATCACTGGCACATGGGTTGGATATACGGCGACGTTGCGTACACCTACGTAGATGCAAATTAGTGACCTCTGGCTTACAAGCAGATGTATATATATATATATATATATATATATATATATATATATATATATATATATATATATATATATATATATATATATCGTATCCACTTTTTTCTTTGATACTTCAGACTCGTGCCACTAGCGATAGCTGCAGTGCGATCACGTTTCTGAAATCTGCAGCTGAGCTCTCACTACACTCACAGCGTCCAGCATCGACAGCCCATTATCAGGCCACTGGCTGCCGAAAGAATGTCTTGTTAGCCAGGTCGGCCCATAGCCTAGAGGTAAGGAGTTTGTCTCGTAATCTTGCTGCGCGAGTTCGAATCCGCGTAGGGATGGGCGTCCTCGCGGTATACTCAGCCCGTGTGCGACTGGTGGTGGTCGCACGGCAGCGAAGCGACGTTACAGCGTACAGCTGACACACTTGTAAGCCAGAGGTCACCAATCCGAATCCATGTAGGTGTGGGCGACCTCGCGGTATACCCAACCCATGCACGACTGAGTGTTCGCGTCGCAGCGGACGCATGGTGGACGGAGAAGGCGAAGCAGATGAAATGCAACGTCGAACGCCGCCAACGCAAAGAATTTTTTGACTCCTTGAAGGCGGTGTAGGGACGGAGGTTAGAGCTGCTGAGGACGCTACTCGATGGTAGCTCAAACCGATCTGCCGAAAACAGTTTGACTGGCTGTTGAACGACCGTGTTGCACAGGCTGCAAGAACGAGAGATGAAGACGTGTCTTGTGGACACCTCGACACTGGATGAGACGCAGAGAGCACTTGCTCAGCTGCGAAACGGCAAGTGTGCCGGTGCCGACGGGATCGCGCTTGAAGTATTGAAACACGGAGGACCCGCAGTGCGGGATTCGCTGCACCACTTGGTGCAACGTGTGTGAACTGAGATGTCGTCTGAGCTGAAGGATGTCCTGGTGCTACCACTGTACAATGGCAAGGGAAGCAAGCAATGTTGCACGAATTATAAGGGTATCAACTAACGTAGTTGTGTGGGCAAGGTGATTGCCCGAATCCTGCTAAACCGCCTCGTCAGCCACGTTGTGGAAGCGAACGTGGCGGAAAAGCAGCGCGGATTTCGCCCGGGTCGCAGCACCATCGATATGGTGTTTGCGGCTCGTCAACTGCAGGAAAAGTGCAGAGAGCGACACCAGCCGCCGTATTCACAGTTTGTTGATTTCACCAAAGCATTTGATACGGTGAACCGCGAGGCACTGTGGCTGGTGTTGAGTAAGTTTGGAAGTTTAATTGTATGTCTGCACAGTGGTATGCAGGCGAGAGTACAACTGAGTGGACAAACCTCGGATGATCTTGCAGCTGTCTTTGGTGTGAAGCAAGGCTGTCTCGGATCCTGCTGGGTATCATATGTATCTTCACGCCATGATGTCGTGAGCGTTTATTGATGCGTGTGCTTACGGTGTTCACGTGAAGCACCGTATTGATGGTGGGTTGCTGAACATCTGTTGTTACAGTGCAAGAATTCTAGTCTGTGAGACAACTATCCGTATGCTGCTGTTCGCTGACGACTGTGCGTTGTTTGCGCACAACGCGGATGAGTTGCAGCATATGACTGGTGCTTTGGGTTCGATAGCAGCCAAACTCGGGCTCACCATTAACACAAACAAAACTGTTTCTTTCAGCCTTAAGCAGAAGTGCAATCTGTAATTGTGCCGAAAATCAGCATTAATGGTGAAGAATTGGAAGTCACCCCGCGCTTCTGCTACCTTGGGAGTGTAGCTTCGACTGACCAGTAAATATACAATAAGTCTCGTATCTGCTTATTGAAGGCGGCGGCAGTTTTCGGGGAGCTAGAGTACCGAGTGTTGAATAACCACACGCCTACCGACGGCACGAAGCCGATGGTGTACAAATCCATGGAGCTGTCCCTTTTTCTTTATGACAGTGAAACGTGGACGATATACTGGCGAGATGTGAGATATCTCGAGCGGTTTCATTAACACTGTTCACGACAGATACCGCGCATCGCTTGGTGCGACGGATTTCAGGCACGGTGTTACGCCGAAGTGGAATGTATGCGGTGTAGTGTATACTTTTGCTGAAACGCCTGAGATGGCGCAGTCATGTGTGCCGTCTGGATTCGATGGGGATGCCAAAGCAGTTGTTATATGGTCAGATGAATGTGGGGAAACCGAAGCTTCGTTACCAGGAAAAGATCAAGGCGAGTTTATCACGAATTAAGGTTGATTTCAGGCATTGGAAATCAAAAGCGGTTTATCGGCGTGCAAGGCGCGATCTGATTACGAAGTCAGTTGCCGAGGTGCAGAAGAAAGCCCACGTGCATGCGGAGCGGCAGGTGCGGAAGCGAAGGAGCCGATGGAGTGTACGCCATAGACGCCGAGCGCATGGTGCTGTAGCACATGTAGTTGCAAGTGCCTGAGTCAGGCAGGTCTAGTGTGCCACGAGTGAGGCCACTCGGGACCAGTATCTAAATGACGACGAGTGTTGCTGAGAACGCAGGTAGAACCGGCGCAGCGTTGGTAGGTATGCTGCATGCGCTTCTATTCAATTTATGAACCACGTGTTTGGGTGCTGAAATCCTTTAGTTCAGATGATTGGTTTGGTATATTGTCTTGATGATTATTGTATCACCTCATTTTAATAGCTACCAGAATAACCCTCTATTAACTTGCACACAACCCTTAAACAAAAACTGGCTAACTTTGCTTGTTTTTTCTCGTTTGTCATACGTTTTTTGATCGCTTGTTCTGCCAGCTTGAAGTTATTGCGGATATGTTGCTAACAATTTACTTCATATGCTAATTTAGTGAAGAGTTTCGTCGGCACATCAAGTGATTGGCTGTTGCTTGACATCCCCGGTGTGGCTGCGCTATGCCCGAAGAGTGGTTCCATCCAATGTGGAGCGGACTACGGTCCAGCCACCGCCTTGCGTGCGCTTGATTCCCCAAATACAGCGTGCTTGTGTTCACCTGGGAAGGAGTCCGCTCCACACTGAGTGCATGGAACCGCTCTTTGAGGCTAGCACGGCCACAAGGACCGTGCAACCCGTCCCCACCAGCAACGACCAACTGTCTCCTGGAGCCAGTATGAACGAGGAAGTGGGTAATAGACAGGTAGGCATTTTATCAACATGCACATCAAGCGCAGCCACACCGGGGATATCAAGCAACAGCCATTCACTTGAAACGACAAGATGAAAAATAAATCCAATAATGCATACAGATACGGTGGCATAACTTCGCTAAATTAGCATATGAAGTAAGTTGGTTAGCAACGAATCCGCGACAAGTAAGAAATGTCCACAAGTTACTATTGAATGCTACAAACGCAACAAAGGTACCGAAGATAAGCGCAATTAGGGTAAGCAACGCGGCCAGTTAATAGAGGATTATTCAGTTAGGCAGAATAAGCCAAAGAAAGTGGAATGAAATTTATCCAGCTGAAAAAGACCTAGTTTAAGTGTAAGTTAATTTAACCCAATTGCGGTGAAGAAGCAATAAGAATGCAACATCAGCCTCAGCGCGGCACATATACATGGTTTGCGGCATCCGGTTTCGGATTTGCCTGTCACTGTGGCCAGCCACAGGACTAAGGTCCTCCAGCTACTGCAAGGCATTAACCTCTAAAGCTTCCGGTCCTGATTCAATTCATCCGAAGCCGTTACATGAATTGGCAACTGTGCTGAGTGGTCTTCTCACATGCGTGTTTTCAAAATCGATTGACAGCTACGTCCTACCTTCGGAATGGAAGGAGGCAATCATCTGTTCGCTTTTTAAAGGGGTAACAGCGCTCTACCCGCGAACTACCGGCCTGTCAGTTTGACAAGCGTAGTAGTCAAGTTGTTTGAAAAGCTGATAAGGGATTCAGTGGAGAACCATCTGAATAGATTTCACCTTCTCAGTGTTGCGCAACATGGATTCCGCAAGGGATTTTCACGTCACACTAATCTACTTGTAGCTCGTGAAAGCTGGGCCGAAGCGGTAGACAGTGGCCACGCTGTAGACGTGCTGTTCGTGGACTTTTCGAAAACTTTTGACACTATTCCACATCTTCGGCTCTCACTTAAGTTGAGATCTTACGGGATATCCGGTCTCTGACTTCCTTGAGGGGAGGGAACAGTGCGTACGGGTGGGACGAAGCCTTTCGCTCAGGCAAGCTGTCCTTAGTGGCGTTCCGCAGGGCTCGGTATTGGGGCCATTGTTGTTCGCGATTTATGTAAATGACTTGCCGGGAGAGCTAGGGGTGTCATCACTAATGTTTGCTGAAAACCTTCAGCTCTGGAATATTGTGGATATCCCGGGTGGTCCTGAGGCAATCCAGCGTACCTTGGATAGGCTCTGGGAATGTTCTACTTCATGGTTGATGTCCATAAATAGGGTCAACTGCTCTGTTCTACGAATCGGAGCTGCTGATCCTCCCACCCGATATGTTGTCGGCGGTGGTGAATTCCCTGTTATCACTCAGCAGGTTGATTTAGGAGTCGTACACGCATCAGCACTTCATTCTGGAGACAATTGGAAGAAGGCTGCTTGTCGAGGGTTTCGTATGATGTGGTTCATCTGCCGCCCATTCGGAATCCTAACGTCAATTTGTTTGTGAAGCTATTCACGGCATTCGTCCGAACCCACCTGGAATATTGTATCCAGGCTTGTCCACCATGTCTTAATCGAGACAAAATGGACTTGGAGAGAATGTTACGAGTGGGCACTCGGTTAGTGCAGGGTCTACGGGGACAGACGTATTCTGAACGCTTGCTCAGTTTGGGGATGTACTCAACGCACTACGGAAGGATAAGAGGGGACCTGATTCTCACTTATCGTATTTGACGGGTAAGATTGGCCCGGACTTGTCAGGGCTATTTAGTCCCACTACGTTACCTAATCTCCGCGGTCACCAACTGAAACTGCATAAACCACGGTCTGATAGGATTAGAAGGGAAACTCGTCTGTCGCGCCAATTATAGATCGCTGAAATTCCCTTCCAGAACACGTGGTTAGGGAACCTACGGTTAAGGATTTTGCGCGCCAGCTCGATGCTCTTGGGTGGCAACAGCAAACTTTTCCTTTTACCTAGCTGACTCACCACTTTTCGGTTCTTTTTTAATGACTCAAATATCTTGGTATTCTACTTGCTTAGCTCTTTCTACTTTTGCATTGTCTTTTGAGTAACATTTTTTCTCCTTACTTCACGTTACCGGCCCAGCAGGGACTGCTAGGGCAGGATAGGTGGGCATTAATTGGTTGGACAGGGTGTGATGCGGCCTTTATTTTAGGTCTATCATTATTTTAAGGTTTGCCAACTCCTGGTTCAACGCCCTGCCGAAGAAGGAACACTCACGGAATAATCCTACCGTTCCAGTCCCGCTTGAACTTGACTGGAACCTCCTTGCGAAGAACGTTATCAGTGCACAGTCTGAAGGTTTCAAGCGGCTCTTAGGCTACCACCTGTGTACGATATCAGGATTGCACTGTTTTACCGCGGCTGCTCCAGCCTACTAGAACTGCTGGTCGCAATGACACATGCTCCTGTTCTGAACCGGAGGTGATGGGGCCGACACGGGATCTCCCTCTACCCCCTACAACCACGTACTCAGTGAATTCTCAGGACCTCTTCGTGTTCTACTATAGTGTGGGAATTTGCAGAACGGTACAATGCATAGAATTGAGCAAGTTCGTAAAGGTAGGCAAAGAGATATTCGTATTTGCCAGCGTAAATCAAACTCACATACAAGCAATGGATGACGGATAACGAAAGGTAACAGTACTATGCCATAAGCGGGAGGTGACGAAACAAAGTATAAATTTTAAACAACACAGTACAAAGAAAATAATCAGGCTCTTAGCAACACATAATAAGTAAGCAACATGGAGAATATGAAAACTGAACACACCTCATGCCGGGTCGACAAGCGTGGCAGAAAACGAAACTACGCGCGTAGGGGTTCCAGGGTGTGAGATATTTTCCATGTCATGAATCTGTATGGTTTGAAAGTCAAATAATCGTGTATGCCAACTAACTTTATACCTGATGGTTGTGCCTTGTTTATTTATCGAAACGTGCTGAATTATTTACTGCTGTCACACACACTACCAGTTCAGATCCATCTGTGAAGCCTACTAACCGATTTTTATTTCCTAATGTCTCGGGGATTTAACATTACACATGATATGCAGAACATTACAGATAATTGCATTAAGTAATGTGCCCGCGTCTATGGCACATTTTAACCACGGTCGGCATTGGCAGCGCCCTGGCGCTTGATTTGGGATCCATTCTGCTCAAAGAAGAAAGATCACTGTTAACTTCCTGGATATACATAAGTATAAGTGAAATAGGCCTCAGTTACAAAAACGGAGTCTACTTTGTGTCCATTGTTAACTAGTTTATATGCACCAGTTGGTTAACCACGATAGCAAGGATTCCTACTACCCTGCGAACCTCGGTATGCGTGCCGTAGATCAGAGGATGGCGGGCGTTCAAACTTAAAATTTTTCTACCACCGCTTTCCGCTTAACAACAGATGATATGTTATTTTTGCCGAAAGTGGCCACTAAACATCCCGTGCAACCACGTAAACCGGATGAGGTTGAACGTCAAGTGGTTATGCTTTGTGGGCTAAAATGGCTATTGAAGGAAACGTAAGAAAAGCTGTAGTTTGCTGCGGACTCACGAAGACGAACAGACATAAAATTGGCACTTACACCAATCTGGTAAGCCATGTTGAGCAAAGGTATGCGTTGGTTTTCCATTCTAACTTTGAATAAGGTGCAAGCAAGACGTTAGAATTCGGGGAAGCCTTCCTGGAGAGATTCAAGCGAAAAAATCCCAAGTTTTAAATGTTGCATGTCACAGTTTTGCGGATACCATAGTGAACTTCTCGGTGTCCTACCAATTTTGGTATATACACCTCCGGAGGGAGTAAAAAGGACGGTGCAACCTGAAATAGAACCCCGGCTGCACGGCTAAGGGGCCGGCTAGCATACTCCATGGGTTATACCCTTGTAGTCAGTCCCCTTATATGTTAGCTAAAATGTCCTCCGTCAAAGCAGCATCAAAGTAACCATAGCAAAAATCAGATGGTTGCGCGCACGTTTGGAAGTTTTTCTAGGTTACCATGGATGCTTAACACGTGTTTGCCCCAGTTTCTTCTTAATTTATTCACTACAGGCGGTAAACAAATTTCCATTACCATTAAACTAACACTACCTTGACTCTAGACATCTATAAATATATAAATAACCAGTTTATTCTCGAATTTATCGAGGCACTCCGAGCCAGGCATGACCAACATTTACATGCAATTAGGTTTCGCAATCAACACGTTGCTGTGTATCTACTCGGCAGTAAACCGAAAGTTGCACAGTGTGTAGAAATTATAAAAGTAATCATGAGATATAAGGTCGTCAAAGAGTGACGATACGTTGGGTTCTTGAGTGTGTAGTGCAAACAGTCAGGGCACTATATATGTAGTGATAACGATTCATGTAGGCAGGGAGTAGCTTATTCCTGAACGCGTCAAGAAATTATTGAATTACGATGCTAGTCTACTTGCTAGTACGTAGTTGTGGACAGTGACGGTATTCCGTGGAGAGTCACATCCGACACGGTGCAGTGTTGTTAAAAGAACATTTGAAGATTTTTATCGGGGAAAGTCTTGCCAGGCGAAACCCTACCACGTCCCGGAACACCGTCAGAAATCCGTTTCAACGCTATTGTACTAATGTCAGGGTAGCTTGCCGACTGCTTTCGCACTCGGTTATTCCCAGTCAACAGCCAATTTCCTGTGTTATTTAGGCAGATATCTTGGTCAGGACCACCATAATCGCTGAGGCCAACTGAGGATGGGAGGATCACAAAGAGTCGTCTTTGTGAGTGTCCAGGTGAACAAAACATCAGTTTCTTGTGTACGGATGTGAAGGCATCGTGTCCATCTAGCATTACTGGACAACGGCCGTGGTAGTGAGTGCAGTGGTATCCATTTGTTGTACAGCCATGGTTATTAAATAGTTCAGAGCATAAAAGGCTAGGACGCGGCGACGCGCAGCTAATGAAATTATGCTGTGGTGCTAATGGACTCAAACTAAGGAAGCCTAAGCAGGGAGAAGCCAGTGAGAGGGCGGAACTACAATTAATTATGTGTCACGGACGAGTAAGTGACAGCTGCGCAGCTAGCGAATAGCAGCCGTGCGCTGACCGGATGAAATGAGGATAGAGCCTGGATAGAGCCAGGGAAAGCTAGTCCGAGAGCTGGACGCTTGCAGGTGGAAAATTAAAAGACGTTACAATGAGTAAGAGGTATGAGAACGTCAAGAATAGAGAGTCTAAAGCGCGGCTGCACGCTGACTTGAGGAGTTAGGAAGTAGTGCTAGGAGAAAGCTAAAATGGTTACAGGAATGAAGGACATCGAACAGGCAGAATGCGTGCATACATTAAGTTTACGGATGACGTCGCGGCATAGGAGTCAGATGCGCGCAGATACTGATGACCTTTTAGGGTGCTAAGATATCAGTGCTGAGGTAGACTGAGCCGGAAAATGTCAGTGGAAGTTCTGGACTCCTATGTGAGCAAGTATCACAGACGTTGCAGCGAGCAACGGATAAATGAACTTTTAGAAAGGTGGGGCTAAGAGCAGCTGTGCGCAGACCACGTACGGTTATTTTCCTCAACAGTGGAGAGCTGAGAAAGGTTTCATGAAGCAGGGACGGAGAACGGATGAAGCGCAAACATACAATACGGCTGTTAAAACATTCAGAGCATAGGAGGATAAGAGGCTGCGACGCGCAGATAATCAAACCATACTGGGGTGCTAATGGAATATAACTAAGAAAGCCCGGGCCGGGAGAAGCCAGTGCGAGAGCTGACCTACAGTATAACTAGGCGTCATACACGAAGCGAGCAATAGATAACTGGAAGGTTAGATAGGAGAGGTTAGGGGCGGCTTTGCACAGACCATATGAGTAACGTTTGCCCCACGGAAGATAGCTGGGAAAGGTTTCATGATGGAAGGAAAGTGGCCGGAAGGAGCGCAAGCATACAATACGGCCGTTAAATAGTTCAGAGCAGGTGAGGATAAGGCGCGGCGACACGCAGGTAATCAAGCCATGCTGGGGTGCTAATGGAGTCTAACTAAGGAAGTCCGAGCCGGGAGAAGCCAGTGAGAGAGAGCTGAACTGCAAGTAATTAGGTGTCGCAGACGAGTAAGTGACACCTGAGCATCTAGCAAGGAAGCCAGTGAGAGAGCTGGACTACAGTATACCTAGGTATCATAGACGCAGCGAGTAGTAGATAAATGAGCGTCTAGAAAGGAGTGGCTTTGCGCGGACTACATGAGCTATATTTGCAGGACAGAAGAGAACTAAGAAAGGGTTCATGATGAAGGGACAGCGAACGGGAGAAAAGCAAGCATGCAGTATGGTTGTTTAATGGTTAAGAGCACAAGAGGCTAAGTCGTGGCGACGCGCAGATAATCAAATTATGCTAGGGTGGTAATGGAATTTCACAAAGATAGCTTGAGCCAGGAAAGCCTGTTAGAGAGCTGAACTACAATTACTTAGGTGTTATATTTGTGGAAGTGTCAGCTGAGCATCTATCAAAGAGCGGCTGCTCGCTGGCCTGATGAGAGAAGGAAGGTCGCCAGAAGAGAGCTAAAAAGGTTGAATGAAGAAAGGAAAGCAGACGGGAAGAATGCAAGCATAAATTAGTTTGACTAAGGGAGCCACATCACCAGAAGAGAGCTAAAAAGTTTGAACGAAGTATGGACAGAAAACAGGAAGAATGCATAATAAGGTAGAAAGGGGATATAATAATAAGGATGAATCACGCCTAACAACGCATTTGAAGAGAGGGTTACAGGAGGTTACGTCGGCAGAGCCTAGGTCATTTAGGTCTCTGGAATTCGAGAGGGGTCAGAAAGCTTGCGAACGCTCAGATGAGTCCGGATAAGCCGGCAAGTTGAAGCTAGGCCGCCAAATAATCGCGTGATTAAAATTAATGAGTGTCATCAGGTATGAAACAGTTTGGGACAAATTGGCTATATAAAAATGCAGTTAACATGCCAAGGGAGGCTCTTAGGCTGAGGGACAGAGTGTGTTGCGACAGCAGAGCCTAGATCGTTTACGCCTCGGATGTCTGGAAGTGATCAGAAAGCAGGAGGTTGGTCAGACGAGGCTACATTAGAGCCAGGCCCGAAGAGTTATCTGTCCAATTGAAAAGGTAATGCAAACAGAGAGCGCGAAAAGGAAAGAATTGGGAAGAAGTGGAGAAGCCTACAAAGATCTCCAAGTGTTGTGAACAGACCTTTGGATCAGTTGATGTTTCATCTGTAAGGTCTCAATAGTCGGAAAGCAGACCATTGTGTCGCGACTGGAATGTCGGCTCATAGAGAGAAAGCCGTATTATTAATGCTGGAGGCCTAACAGACAGCGTCGGCAGAATAGACATGTTAAGTAAGGAAGGGATATAATAATATGGATGAATTGTGATCAGAGCTGCTCTTGAGGTAAGCGTTACAGTGCATTACGTCTTTAGAGCCTAGCTCATTTAGAGCCCTCAAGTCGGTGCGAGGTCAGAAAGCGGGAGACTGTTCAGATGAAACCGGGTAGATCATCGAGATGATGCTATGCCGCGAAATTAATGCGGGAATAAATGTAATGAGTGTCATGAGAAAAGAAGCAGTTTGGGACGAAATTAACTATTTGAAAAGGTAGTTAGCATGCCGAGCAAAGCTCTGAGGATAAGGAGACCAGAGTGCTGGGACTGCACAGCCTACAGCGTTAACGTTGTTGATGTCTGGAAGCAGTCAGAAAGCAGTAGGCGGGGCAGATGAGGCTAGGTTACAGCCAGGCCCAGAGAGTTATCCGCCTAACTGCCTATGCGGTGGCTGCGTGGTTACAAATCCTACACGTGCTCAGGTCCTTGTTGCCAGAACTCGTCTTCTGCAACGCAGCTGCCCAGAAGTTCAGCCTCTTTTGAAACGCTAAGTACTCGTTTTATAGTCGAGGAGAATTCCACTGCATTTTGTGACGCTCGGACTATTTCTGGTAGCTTGTCTCATATGTGCTCATAATTATAGGGGAAGACGTTTGGACGAAGGTTGCCACGTGTCTTAGGGAGAGAGTATGAGTGAGCCTTTTGGCGTATGGATTACGTGTATCACCCATCGGTTGAAAAATTTGCCTATGAATGAGGCAGTGGCTTTGAGAATTTTGTAGAGGAATACGGGTTTGGCTTTAAGCCTGCGCAGCCAGAGAGGCTCCTGGCCAAGCAGTTTGCGGCGGCTTTGATAGTTGAGCGTAGATGGGCCAAGAAGGTGCTTGGTGAAGGACCGCTGGACTTTCTCGATCCGCAATCCAGCACTCTTCCGTAAATTGGGATAACCATCGAGCAGCACTCTAAAATCAGTCAAGCACGTACTTCGTAGAGCGTGAGCCAAAACACAGCCAGGTTTACCGACTTCAGTATATACCCAATAATAGATCTGGCTTTGGCAGAGCTACAGCTTGCTTGTTTGGAAAACATTAACGAGCTAGAGTAATGCACACCGAGGTCGCGCACGGTGGAGCTGTTACCTAAGGATGTGCCGTTAAGAGTTAGGGTGTTGCGTGGTATAGTGTAACGGTAGGAGAGGACGTTGCATGTTATTTGTGAGAAATCTAGTCCCCAAATACGGCACCAATTTTCGAGTGCGCGAAGATTGTTCTGAAGGTTTAAGAGACCATTTCGTAAGCAGCTAGACTCAAACGAAAATACATCTTTGATATCGTCGGCAAGAAAGTATAAGTGCCGTACCGAAAAACGCGGAAGACGTCATTAATATATAACAGAAACAGCAGAGGGCCAAGTACACTACCTTGAAATACCCCGCTAGTTACGCGTGTTCTTTTGGAGGATGTATCACCTAGTTTTACTGACTGCGTTTGGCAAGAGAGGTAAGAAGAAAACCAAGAAAGCAGAAGGCTAGATACACCGAATGCAGCCAGTTTCCTCAGCAGTCCATTGTGTGGAGCCCGGCCAACCGCTTTTTCCATGTCCAAGAAGTTAATGACTAGCGCATGCCCCGAAGCAATGGTGTGTGTCACGGAGCTCAAGAATTCAACCTGGCATACTTGGCAAGATTTAGCGGGCAAAAATCCGTGTTGGGACATGTATGAGATGGCGCTGCAGTAGAAAATGAAGCAATCCCTCCTTGATCAGCCTTTCTATAACTCTGGACGCAAAAAGTGTGTGGCTTATAGGTCGACAGTTGTCGATATTTTGGCGACAACCTCGTTTGTGACGTGGAACGACTATGGAGTGCTTCCATATGGTTGGGTAGCTTCCGCTCGTCATGGAGAGGGTGAAAACGTTGAGAAGAAGGAGTTGAATATTCGGGCCTCCTAGAAATAGTCTGGAAGATGGGACTCCGTCAGGGCCGGGGTAGTGTGTCAGCTTCAGTGAGCCTAGAGCTCGAGTGGTATTGTTCAGGTTGAAATCAATGGCGTGAAGACGATCGGCTGTAAACTTTGCAATCGTATTTGGCAGTAACACATTAGTGCTGATGAAGGCATCACAGAAATGTGCGTTAATGATCTCGCACAACTCCGTTGCGTCAGTAATAACTTTATTATCAGGAAGCACGAGTGAGTTAGTCGGCGAAGCGTTGCGGTCACTGCGATGCTTCATAAGTCACGCAAGTGACTTAGCCTTGTACGCATTGCGCACCGCGGTGCGCTCAGCTAAAGTTTGTACATGACTACGAGTTTCTCCGTGCCGCTACTATTACGTTTATATGAATTACGAGGTGAAAGTACTTAGTATTCTTGTAGCGTGAGCGCATTTTCTTAAGCCTAGTGGTCATTTTACTCGTGGGGTAGTCATCGGGCTTTTGAGGTTTCCTGCTCGAGCGCCGCCGGGGGGCTAGGAAATCGAGGCAAATCGTGAAGTTATTGTAAAGTCCATAAGTTGCAGTAGCCGTACTATTTGCCAGGAAGCAAGTATCCCGAGGAGCGGAAAGGAGAAGTGAGGAGAAGGCCACCCAATTCAAATGCTGGAGAGGTCTAAAAGCAGCGTAGACCGGGCTAACAAGATGATGGAATTTGGCTAGTTTGAATGGTAGCCTAACGACCTTGTGGTCGCTACCCGGAATGTTATCTAACACGCTGTCAGTAGCGTGCGGGATACCGTTGGTGAATACTAGGTCCAGGGTGTTGGACTAGCTTGTAGGTGCGCGCACATACTGAGTCCATTCATGTATGAAGACAGGGTCTACGAAGGCCCTATACCTGGATGGTGTTGATTGAGTAAGCCACGAGATGTGGAGCATACTGAAGACTACGCTGATTAGTTTATAAGGGGCGCGAAGGAAAGAAATGAATCCATGCGTCATGTTCAGTAGTCGGGTTATGTGATACAGCGCCGTACCTTGGTCTAGGTTTGCTTGGATTGGGGGTCCGCAACTTGCTGCGTTCCATAAAAAGGGGATACGAGAGCCGCTAGGGCGATTCGTGGAGTGCTCGCATGTGCTGGTCGAGTTACAGCTTCGTTGGGTTCAGAAGGCCCAGGAGGTGCGTTGTTGTGACATTCAAAGTGTTAAATTATCTAGGCGGTCGTTGTCTGTGTATCTTGTGGCTCGAATCGCAGCGCAACCAAACTTGCTCGGAATTGACCTACGAACTAAGAGGACTTGGGGTGTTGAGTAGATACTTCTGGCGACCGGGCTGTTTCAGTTTGGTGGTCGCACAAGTAGGCTTCGGCTCCGAATAGAGGGCTGGATTTTCGATATGTCCGTGCGAACCGACTGGGTTTTTTGCTCAATCGATAACCACAGGGGTTTGTCCTGACCATGTTGGAACGTTTGAGTGTTGTACCTTTGCTTTACTGAGGTGGCTTTGATGGACACTGAGGTGTCTTAGCCATGAAACCTCGTCGGTGAGGGTTGCTTGACGTTGTAGTCGGACCAGTGGGAGATTGCGCGGCGTCTTATATGACACTGGTAAGGGGAGTGTAAGACGACAAGAAGTCAGTGTTCTCAATTTCTGAGTCCTCCTGGAAAGATGGAAAACTGAAATCGCGTGAAGTGATTTGGGACCGTTTCAATAATAACATTTCTTGCCCGCCTCTCCAAGTTTTGTTCCTGTGTTGTTACGGAAGAAGCGGAAAAGGTGGAAGAAGTATGATGGCAGTACTATTCTGTTCATTTACTTAGTACTTTTCTTTGTTGAGCTTTAACTTCCCTAACCAGTGCTGAAAGGCACAGCCTAACACTCATCCCCAGCTGTCGCAGTCCCCGTATACCTTCGCCACACCTTGCTCTATTCCGATCTACGTGGCCCATCACAGGTAGCAACCTCGTACCAGTATACGGAGTAAACTGGACAGAAACTTGAGGGCGGTCCAGTTCGGTAATAATATATTGCCTGTAGCTGAATGCGTTTAATTTGCCATTTGTTAATAAATAAATTATTGGTATGCATTATACGTAATATTCTTTGACTGTAACTACTGGGGTTTAAATATCACGGTAGGTCAGTTTATCTGCACAGTTTAGCTTTTTTAATCTTGGCCGCTGCTGCCGCTTCGTTTTGCTCTATTGTTTAGCTCCCTTGATACTGCGTTTCTTCAGTCACCCTTACTGGGTTTTCCAGTTATAGCTTGTTTGAAACGTTTTATTCATTTTCAGCAAGCCACATCGAAAAAGTTATCAATTGACTGCTTAGTTTCTGTCTCGCAGCACCATTTACCGTGCAGCAAAAAGGTGCTTATGTTGTCAATTGCTAAGTGACAAATGAGTAAGAGGATGTACAACACATATCACTTATGGTTACTCACACAGTGTAGTCATCTGATAACGTTACCAACGGCTGTGAAGCTGCGAGGGACCCCCTGACGGTATCCGTAACGTGGGAAAACTTTTTTCAAAATCTCAGGTACCTGCGTCTTTCTTCGTCTGCTGTTGGGGTTTGTGAAACCGTGGACGTCATGCTTGCCAAAGGATTCCCTGTCGCTGATACGAACTCCACGGAACTCCCGCATACGAATAATTGCACCGGGCACTTACGGTCACTTAGGTCTGCTGAGAGGCTTATAGTGTGCATGCGCTACTCTTTCGCTCGCGGGTGATGACAAGGGGTGCTATCAACCACACATTGACGGATTTAAGCCTTTGAATGCCTCCAAGATGCATACATAGCCCATCTTGTGCCGTGTGCTAAAGCCAGTGGCCACAAAGCCATTCATTGTTGGTGCTTATGCTGGGACTTCAAAGGCGAATGACGTGAAGGATTATTTGTACGACACAATTTATGAGATCCATTCTTTGCAACGTAGAGGATTATTCCACCTGAAAGCCGTTATCTGTGATACACCTGCATGCGCCTAGGTGAAACGCACGTAACAACACTCGGGTTATTACGGCTGTGACAAATGCACCCAAGGTGGTGAGTATAGGAGCCGCAAGATGACATACTCACTTACGGATAGCACACTGCGGACTAATGCATCCGTTCGAAGGAATGACAAACACGGCTCCTGATGCCGACGAGGCCAGCGCCGCTGTGCCCATCAACGTCAGCACGAGTAATTCTCTTTACCTTAACCCTCCTCATTAGTTAGCTTGCAGTGTACCCGAGGAATGGAATGTCAAGCAGAGCGCGGCATGCTGCCTTCAACAGTAGATACTGTTTCCATGGGTCTTCCAACTAGGCATTCTATGTGAACATGGTTCTTTAATTCCCCTTAGACTCCGGCCCATCCGTTCCAGCTCCGATGACGAAGATGCCACGAGTTCCACCAAACCCAAGCTACCTGCTGCAGCAACACACGCACGTGCTCCCACTACTCTCTTCAGTGGCATTAGTTCACCACGTCCAGGGCCATCAACAAGCAACCATAAGTATCGCATTCATACTGCCCCTATTAAACAGTAATTGGACTGGCTGTTATTGCTGTGGTTGCACATCCACTCTCGAGGTAGTGCAGGAACTGAAGGCGAGTAAAGACGTCACAGACGCATTGCATTGCACTCAGCTTTATTCTTTGCTCAATTATGCCTCGTTCGATCAGTACTGGTCGGCCATCGCCGTATGTTCGTAGCCATGCTGCAGATGCAGCGACAACAGACCCAAAGCCTTGCACGGAGACTTTGTCTGCCATTTATTTCTCTCAGTGAGCTTAAGGAATATGAGGAACGGCTGAAGGACCCAGCTATCAAAAACTGTGTCGTAAGTTCGTTTTATTATTGACAGCCTTTCAGGTCAAACATTTGTGTGCTGTGCACGGTGGTAACGTGCATTTCATCCTCCGGGGTACAATGTCGTCGTCATCATCGTCATCATCATCATCAACGGCAGTACATAGGCCATTTGGACTGATGCTGTACCGCCATACAACCATGAGGACCTATGAAATAAAGAATAAGAAGAGGGTGAGAAGCGGGACTTACCTGAAAACCTTAATGCCCTAAGCAAACATTCAGGGTCAAGGTGCCTACACCTTGAGTAGACAACATAATATCACAACCAGCTGGCTATCGTGCAAAAATAAGGCGGCATCGGCGAGACAGCTTCCTTGCGGCTTTCACTGCCACGCGTCATAATCAGCCATTACCCCGCAGATAACTCAGCACCAAACATACTTTAAACAGGCAATCCGATTAGAAGACGGCAGCAGACGTGCCACTGGTGTCGGTTGCGAGCCGTGTCCAGTAAAGTCTCGAGCCAAGCACAAGGTGAGCTACGTGGATTCCAGCCCGGAAGGCGAGACGGACCAACGGCACCCAGTTTGGTTGTGAGTGACTTCATTTCCCGCTGCCAAGTCAACTTCTGTCCAACTCGAGCCTTGCGCCATCCTACACCTGGTAGACTGAACAAGACCCTCCTAGGTAAGCGGTGACCAGGCATGCGTAGCACTGCTCGAGCAAACACAACTTATTCAGTGCTATCTGTTGTTCTAGGGAGCTAGCATGATTATTACTACCTAGTACTCGCCTACGCACATCATCGTTGGTGATACGCTGGTGCTATCCGACACCAGCAATGCTTCGCAAACAACGATGGTCATAGACTTGAAGGCGCCTCAGATCTTCAGACCGAAGGGACCAAGTTTCACTACCATAGAGCAAAACGGCTCCCCTGTGGCCTTGTATACACGATCTTTCAGATGGAGGGGAACTTCCTTCTGTCGCCAAAGATGCCGAAGGTTCAAGTAGGCAGCTCTGGCCTTTGCAATGCGTGAGCTGACGTCAGTTTCTATGCACCCGTCATTGCTGATGCAGCTGCCAAGATAAGTGAAATGATCAACCACCTCGAGTTCCTCGTTAGCAAGCGTCAAAGGGTCATCAAGTGGCTGGTGGGCCTGCAGCAACACTTTGCACTTTGGAGGTGCGAAGTGCATACCAAATAATGAGACCACCCTGGACAGGCTATTCAGGGTTGATTGGGCCGCCGCAAAATCGTCGAAAAGCAAGACGATATCGGCCGCATAACCAAGGTCAACAAACCTTTCACCAGGCAGCACTTTAACGACTATATCTTTGGATTCCATCAGGAACACTCCATGATAGAATCCACGACGAAAGTGAACGGAAATTGGGAAATCGGACAACCCTGACGAACGCCACTTGTAGTCGAAAAGCTATCCGATAGGACACCGTAGACCCTTACGAAGCCTGTAGTGTTCGAGTATAGAGCACGAAGGATGTTCACATATTTCGTGGGAACACCTTTCCGCGCAGGTATTTCGAACAGAATCGATCGATCGACTGAATCGAACGCACTCTTGAAATCGAGGAACACAGCTATTGTCGGTCTGCGGTATGCGTGGTGCTGCTCTAGCACGCACCGCAAAGTAAATATATGGTTTATACAACCACATCCTGGGCGAAAACCGGCCTGCTCTTCCCTAATCCGAGATTCCCGTTCTGCAGTGAGGCGACGAACGATAATCGAGGCCAGTGATGTTGTCACAACTGGCGCTAGGCTAATACCCCTGTGGTTCGCACAGTCTGTGCGACTGCCCTTTTTGTATATTACCACTATAATCGATTCGCTACAATTAGCCGGGACACCCTCTACGTTTCAGATACATTCGAATAGGGAGGTCAGTGCCCTGCAGAGGACCTCACCTCCATCCTTAACTAGTGCAGATGGGAGGGAATCCGGGCCAGCGGCACGGAAACTATTGAGGACTGTGATCGCGTTTCGGACCTCGGCCTCCGATGGAGGCTCTAAATTAAACGTCCATGGCACGTCCTGTATCACCTGGGTAGGAAGAGGTCCGGGATCAGGGGGCCAGCTGAACTGATCTTGAAAGTGTTCCGCCCAACGAGCCATACAGCGCTCCTTATTGTGTATTAGTGCACCCGCGCTGTCTCTGATTGTCTCACTGACGCCTGGTTTTCTGGGACCAGTGGTGCGGATTAGCTGGAAGAGCTTGCGGTAATTGCCTGCTGCTCCTGCCTCCTCCATTTCTTGAGCCCGACTGGTCCACCAGGCTTCCTTGTAAGCACGTAGGCACCGCTTTAATTCACGCCGAATAGCCCGTCTGGTTACATTGTGTTCAGAACCGGCCGGTAGGTGTCTTCTAGCTTCCAACATGTTCACGGACCTCTCGGATATCCAGTGACTGGTGCGGTGACGATGGATAGTGCTACCAGCAGATGCTCCTGCGTCGTGCACGGCAGCCGAGATCTTATTCCACTGAAGTTCAGTGTCATTAGGGCGGGACAGTGAGAGTTCGGTATGCATTGTGTTTTGACAGACTTGCCTGACAGAGGGCTGGGACAATTTCTCCGTTGCCAATCAGAGGAGACGCTTTGTGAGCTTTCCGGTAAAGTTCATGAAAAAACGACAGCGCACCAAGGCATGATCAGAGTGGACACAGGTACTTCAGTACGAGCGGCAATTCAGGATGGAACCACGCCATCTGTAACTTATGGCTATATGGTCAATTTGGGTCCATCGCTTGCCAGCTACAGGTAGACGCCAAGTGGCACTTCGGCGCCCACTGTGTCTAAAAGCAGTGCTACTAAGAAACAACTGGTGGTCCGCCCACAGTTGCAGCAGACGCTCACCGTTGTCAGTCCGTTCGGAGTTAAGCCCATAATTATTACCCAGCTGAGCTTCTGAAGAGCTCAGACGCCCTACTTGTGCGTTCATATCCCCTGCAAATACGATAATATCTGAACTAGTAGCACTGCGTAGTAGGACGTTCAGTTCGTGCTAGAAAGTGTCATTGACTGCATTAGAACTGCAGTCGGTGGGAGCATAAACGGAAATCACAAACAAACAGCGTTTTATATTGCTTCTTGTATTCACCTTAGCTGATGTCGTCAAGCGCGCTGCACAGAAAAGGCTGTTCACCGGAATCCAATCAACCAACGATGGCTCAGCCTTGAAGCTGAGAATGATACCTACACCAGCTTGACCCTTGAGTGCCGCATCGGCGTCTCCGGATCCGTGCAAGCAATAACGAGAGGATAAGCCGGGTGCAGTCAATTCATTAACCCCGTTAGGGTCATTGACCCTAGTTTCGGACACACAACACACATCGATACCCAGTGGGTCCAAGGTGCGTGCGAGTGCAGCCTGTTCTGTTTGTCTTAGTGCGCGGACGTTGAATGTCGCCATAGAAACGGGACACCGTGGCCTTATAAGGGACTTTTGCCGATAGGCGTCCGATAGGTGCGGTGGGATGGTGACTGCAGGTGGTTCTGCTGCAGTAGCACTTCGGTTGCTGTCAATTAAACTGGGAATTATAGAAGGAAGGTTAGTAATGGGGGCCAGGATAGGAGTAAGAGGAAAGGTGGAAAAGAAAGAAGGGAGGCGCCAGCAGTAGCATGTTTTCGCTTTTCCGCCTTGATGTTTGCCGCAGATAGGGCGACCCTTGATAATCTGCGCGACGGCCGATGCAGGATGAAGTTTATGTTTGAAGAAAATGTCATGGCTGTAGGTAGGCTGAGGTACTGCCGGGGCGCCCAGACCTAGACAGGAGGACGGTTAGGGTCCTCACCCAAAGCCTTTGACTTAAATGCCTGTCCGCAAGGCAGCGGGGTGGCAGTGATTCAGTTTTACAGAAATAGACGCCATCCCCCATCAAACCCCAACCTGGAGGACCAGGAGACTGAGTTTGACTGACCTGTCACCGTTGATTAACCTGTTAGGAGTAGCTCTCCAGATGCTCGGTGGCATCACTCAGTATAGCTCAATGGGTCAATGAGGTACGCAAACCGTCGCACCACGTTAAGGTCCAATCTCGTTGCGACGGTGGGTACAATGTAGAAGCTAATGATAAGCGTTTGCTGCGGAGATTGATTACTCAGGTGTCTGAGGTTTGTTTGCATTCAGGCGAAGAAATCTGAACGGCATTTTACAAGGTAGGTTGACATACAGTAATCCATAGAAACTGCAAATGTATCATTCGGTAACACATGGGTGACGCAGCCTCGGATGCTGACGTTACACGCCACATCAAAACGTGCTTGCATTCTGCACGGCACAAGAGGCCGCCTGTTGAGCAAATTAAAGTATACAGTGCGAACGAAGTGAGTCCACTGCTTCCTTATGAAATCTTTAGCCTCCTACGTTGTCAATCGCCGAAGCGGATTATCCATTTTGACAATGCCGCTTTCTGCTGCTAAGGATATTTGTACCACACACCTTCATTTACGTAAAGCATTCTCATACCCTGGTTGTCATTTTCTTCGTCTTGTGATGTTCTCAGGTGTGCGGTAAGCTCCATTTCGTTTGCTGCCCAACAGCATGAAGCACCGCTTAGGTGCTTTCCCACGTCCAGCAACTAGGGCAACACGTACTACGCGCACGTTAGCTTCGGACCGTCAAGCTATGCGTTAGTTGATAAGTGCGTAGTAGTATGCCGTCCGTATTCGGATATCCATATAAGGCAACCAAGGTTTCTTTAGCTACCGGATTGCCACGCATAGCGGTGAATTTCTATCGGTCAACGCTTGCAGCATTTTAATTGGTCCGCCGTAAACTGGACAAAATCCATTTTTAGCCGTCGCACCGTAAAAGATCTTGTTCAGTTTAGCCTAATGCCCTCAAAGAAAGGTTTGAGAGGCTAACATGGGCAGGATCTGGACATGTACTTGCAGGGATCACTGAACCAAGTGCCCCACTGCTTAAAGACACACACCCTTGCACACTCTAAGTGGCAGCCCATCAACGAACCACATGCGGCTACCCATCTCGGCTCCGATTATCCACACCATACACACCCGATTTCCTAAAACCCTAACGGCTCTGCCACCCCAAACTTAAAACGGTGTATTTCCGTTCCTTAGATGGCTAGCAATACCCTAACTGCTTGCGCACGCACCATTCAGACAAGTCGCCACTGATATTTACGGACAAAGAAAGCCTAATATCCAAACGTTCGTAACTGCGGTCCCGACGTTCATCAACGCCAGCTGACCGAATTGTCATAACGAAAAGGTGTGTCCGGAGACACCACATTAGCTGAATTCCACCTTCATCACATGTCAGCCCTTCCCACTGAGAGAGCAACCTTAGTTACCTTTGCCGCGTTCTAGTACCACACCCCCAATACTACCATCGTAACTGACATTGCTTTCTAGTCTTTATAGGCCGTGTGATGCGCAGAAGTAGTAACCGCCACACACTCCTGCTCTCTTGGTACTTTTGTATGGCCAGGTAACATCTCATTTGAGATGGATACACAATTCTTAAGCGAAGTACACCTTAATCTTTCTGCCAAACATACACACCCTTTACCATGGGAACTACAACCTCCTCCGTCTATTTTGCTCCTTTCGGACGACGGACGCTTTTGTGTTAAACCTCCTTGGTCTTTACATCATTGACCTTGACCATGACGTGATAACCCGATATTTTAGCTCGCTATACTGTTAAGATTTTTAGATTCTACATCATGCAAGATAGTATGCCGGGAAGAATAAGTTCCAATCCGAGCACCACAAATGCTACCTACTAATCTTTGATGACAAAAAGAAACAGGGTGCATGACGCAACCGCCTGTGCGACGGTCCGGGCTAAATGTAGAACTGCTACCTCACACCATTCTGCTTCCAGCAGCGGCTTTTCAGCACCCCAGTTGGGCTGTATCGGAACTTCAGCCAGTACATCCTTTAGGAATGTGACGCAGTCTCTTGCTCAGAACCGAAGCATCCACTGCAACACCGTGTAATTACCATGTACTGTTACCTGACCCACTGACAAAATTATGCGCAAAGGTACAGTGCTTAGTATCCCAGCAGAAGGGGCGAAAACAAGTACTTGCCTATCTCAAGGAGACACCGTCGGTATTCGCCCTCATCGCCTGCCTCATGCTCCCTCACGAACCTTGTTGCCTCCTTGCACTTAAAGCAACCGGCAAGCTTTAGCCCTCTATTGTGTAAGAAAGTGGCGAACGTACGAAAGAACGAATAAAGTAATAACTTTCAATCTCCCAGATAAATTTCCGTCGGAAAAACTGGGAAGCCTGTTACTTAATGGCTGCAATTTGTTTCATGGCACTTAGGCACGTACGTGTTGGAGGATGATGAGAACTACACGAACTTCCCAATTAGATTCAACTGTGGCAACCAGCTTATTAAAGATTTCTCACCATAAACGCAAAAGTATACTTAGCGTTAACTTCGGAACGATTCTAATAAAATCAGCTGCAACCTCCTTAAAAGAGCAGTTGCATTACCAAATTTGTCAAAAGTCAATTTAATTCACACACGCGAGGGGGTCTCAGCGGTTGCCACATCCAGCACAGCCATTCACTCCATGATTCTACTTAGTTAGAAATTGGCTTGTATCCTTCACAGTTCTCTTCAAACGTATCAGGGGTACCAAACACCATCTAACGAGTGTGTGACAGTCAACATAGGAAAGAAACCGGCCCCGCGTTTAAAGGTTCGTGCAAGTTACCCACTTCTACTAAGGGCATAGAAACTCATACCGTAGGGCGGCGGAAGCCAGCGACTACTAGTGAACCGAAACGACAACAATAACAGGATTGTAGAGAAGTAACAACGGACGCTATGGATGAGAAGAGCCCAGGCTCTGCGTGCGTTGCGTATCGAGCCGACAGGGGAATCAAGGGCGGCATCTCGTAAAGAGCCTGGGCCAAGCACGATGGATGTGGTATTCATCGAGAACGCAAGGAATCATAAAAATACCCTGCTAGCGGAGCACGTAGCAGTGAAAGCGGGTCGAGTGACGCAGCTAGGGGAGAGCCAATCACGAGCTTTGGAACGATACACGGCCAGCAAGAACCGGATGTAGCGAAGCGAAGATCCGGGAAGAAAAGTTGGAGCGTTTGTCTCGAAGTCCAACATCGTAAACACCTGTAATATGCAGTCACATACACCCTCATTCGCGTTGCGTCGTTTGGAGGACACACGGTCTAACTCCGTCGGGGTTTGTGAGTTGTCGGTGGCACGTTCTTGTAGCACTACACGCCCCGCCTCTGGCGTTGTTTTCGTAAACGTACGCCGTGTACATTCAGGATGGTGCTGACCTGACCAGCGCAATTCGCGCACGGAAATGTTGCGCCCTGAATCGATGCATTTATGGCCTATGCTCGATGCGGCGGTAGAAAATGTGACTCCATTCTGCTAACTGCTTTGGCCACGCTGTTGGATGGAAGAGCGAAGGTAGTATATCTGCTCACTCGGATGGCCAATGCCAGCTGTTCATTCGCTGCGATGAGAGCGGCATTGTGTTCAGAATATGGGAAGGAAGACGCTAGACAGCGAGCAATTGAGCAATTTCACTCAGCCAGCTTGGTGGAATAGGAGGATTTAGTGGTATGTTGCCAGCATTTAGACAGACGTTTGATGAATGGACTCCTCGAGTTGGTAAGTAAAGCAAGAGAACAGCTGCTCAAACGGCAGGTTCTGCGAAGACTACCGAACCCACTCCATGACAAGGCAAAGTAGACAGCGTTGGTGGGCGAGATCAGGGCGGCGGATCTTGTTACGGTGGCCCGGAATGTTTCGGGACCAGTGACTGTGAGGAGTGTCAAGCATTCCAAGTTAGAACACAGAAAAAACCAACTGTCCGAGATAGTGCAGAAGCTGTGTTGAGGGAGACGCCGAGACCGATTTCACGACGCATTGAACATGGAAGCCGGAACAGTCGGCACTGCTTCCATTGCAACCAGGTAGTTCATATGGCTAGATCCTTCGCCAGCTACAATTTGTACCATGGTTTCTCGCCCACCTGGCCGAGTTAATGGTGGAACCCGGTCTTCAGGGTGACTATTGTTGGTGTGTCGGTCCGGGCCATAGTGGATTCGAAAGCGAGAGTGTTCATTACGAAAAGTTTCCAAGGACTTCCTGTAACGCGGTCCTCGATCGGGATGCAGATCTTCGATGGACATAGTTAGACGGTGGCATCCACACTGCGGATGCGAAGCAGGATAGGGAAAATGCTCACTAGCCCTTCCATCTTCAGTGTGAAGCCCACCGAAACACTCATCGGCAACGACATCCTCAAACTACTGGGTGCCACAATTGATCTGAGAAATGGGTTGCTAATCGTAGGCAACAAGAAGATTGAGCTGAACACTGGGAGTGCCAATCGAGCAGGTGTCGTCAAGCTCCTTTATGACTACCAGCACCCTTAAGTACAGAAAGTAGTGAGCAAGTATGCCCACCTATTCACGGACGCAGCTAATGATTACGGCGTCGCCAGCTGGGTAGAACATAGTATACCAGTGATCCCTGAAGGGCAGTGCAAGCCAAACTTCAGAAGAAAACCGCAGAATACGCTGACGGTGATACAAACACAAATAGTAGAGATAAAAGTGAAAGGAATTCTCAGGCGAACACACTGTCCGTATTCATTATCCGTGCTACTGACGAAAAGGCCGAAGGTACCTGTCGACTTTGCATTGATTTCAGAGAATTGAATACAGTGACAGAGAAGGGTGCATTTCCGATGTTCCAGACGGAAGAAACTTTTCCAGACTTTACAGCGCCAAGCGGATTTTCTTGATAGACCGCTAGGGAGACTGGCAGCTGGCCATCACAGAAGAAGATGGCTATAAGACGGATTTCACTGTGAATGGCAAGCCTTACGAGATTCTGCGAATGCTGGTTGGATTATGTAACGCACAAACTACTTTCAGACGCCTAATGCCGATGGACTTGAAAAACGTACAAGGAGTGGTCGTCTACATGGATAAAGTTATCTGCTTCTTCGAGACAGAGCACGAATATAGTATCTTGCTTGCAGCAGTACCACAAAGACTGGAAGCTGCTGGATTGAAACGCCGTTGTAGGGAGTCACAGGTTGTTCGGGAGTCAGTGTATGCCTAAGACACATTGTGGGCAATGGACAAGTTCCTCCGCTTCCGGAGCACCTCGAAATGATCAAGTGTTTTGCAGTGCCAAAGTCCAAGTGCCAGCACGGTTCGTTCCTGGGCGTGATGGCTTATGAAACAAAGTTTGTGCCCATTTGGCAGAAAGGATCAGACCGTTGTTAAAACTGTTTCACAAAGACGAACCTTTCGTGTGGACGGCCGAAACGGGTTAAGCCTTTAACCACAAAAAGATATATATAGTAGAAGCCCCAACGTTCCTATGACTACCCAATCCAGATGGGAGATTCACTCTGGAAGTCGACGCAAGCAATGTAGCAATCGGTGCGGTATTAAGTGAAGAACTAAATGTGTTTATTCTCGAAGAAACAAGGCACGTCGATACAGGTAGGATCCAGTGATCGTCAGAGCCACAGAAACAAACTGAGCTTATATACACCATACGACATAGATAAGTGGGCGAAACATACACGGTTGAATAAATGGTATGTAGTTGTCATATAGGAAAGCTGCAAGGATAATGGGCATGCGCAGTAGAACCAGGTACACGGGTGGCGCGGATGTAATATAGCATCTTTAGGTGTTTTCATTCCAGAAATGCTGGGTAGGATTTCGAATAGTTCAAGAGATTGATGTCTACTATTCCGTGTGCGTACGAACCCGTCAGAATGAGTGAAAACGCTGTTTGACGAATGGGTGGGGTATGGCTCATATTTCATTGTGTTCACAGGTACCAGTCATCGGAAGCTTGTCAGTGTTTAGCAGTGGGCACTGACTTTATTTTGGTAGAAAGTCACATCCGCCATGTCGCAGTTTTGTTAATCGGACATGTGTGGCCTTTTATAGGGAGAACGCTTGCCATGCGAAAACTCACCATGTCCTGAAACACTGCCGTAGACCATAAGTGGAATAGCCATGCGCCATTGACTGGCTAGCCGAACAACCTCCTCGTGGTGCCAGCTGGGTGGTTCGGGTTTAACCCGTTCCAGAAAACAGTTCGGCGGCAGTGTTCCGGGACGCGGTGGATTTTCGCCCGGTAAGCGTTTTCCCTATAAAAAGCCACAAATGTCTGCTTATCAACAGTGTGACGTGGCGGATGTGACTCGCCACAAACTAAAGTCACTGGCCCGTGGACATCCGGAAAATGGTATCCAACCCGCGGACACCAACCGCTGCTTCTCACATTCCTACCGAAAACAAACAGTCAAAAATGCCGCGGCACATTCAAAAATACAAGCTGCTTTCATAGACAATTACATACGTATATACACCCATACCCATACATTCACTGTTATGCCAAACATGTACTTTTTGTACATTTTTGATCACACTATGTTAACTAAACATGATCATGCCTGTAAAGGTGTGCCTCGCATCGTCGAGAATAAAAGTTTATTTAGCCGGACCTTACGACCGGTTTTCCGCCCGGCTAATGGCAGTCACGGTACACTCATGTTTCCATCAGCTGAGAGAGACTTAGTCAGTATACACAATTAGCGGTTGGAACCGGCGGTACTGAATGGAATTGGGCTACGTAGCTTAAGGTGCAGCTTGGTAGGTGCGCAAGGACCTCAGCGTAATGAGGGACGGACATTTCATACGTAGCGTAATCGTCCAAGAAGATAACCCACGGGCTGGGTAGGCTTCGCAGACAGGTCCATGAGGAGGACCCAATGCAGGTAAGTAGGATGCTTGCAATTGTCCAGGCCAGTGGTAATCACCGAGCTAGGGGATTGCGGTAGTCTCCGGGATGGCCAAAGCAATATTCTGATAAAGGGCACGGCGGATATTCTATAAAATGCATAAACGCATCGGCAGACCACACTGGCTAGTTGGGTAAGGTATCCCTAGTACAGTAGTACCAAGTAGATATTCATTGTGATATTGCAAGGGAAGTAAACACTTGACGAGGTGGACGAGACATAACGCCGTAATGTCGTGAGTAAATAGGAATATTACGAGTAAACGAAGCGCTTTTTATGGTTATACTCTGGTGAGGTGAGGGATTTGAATCCGACTGTTCAAACACGTAGAAGCTCTCGGGTGGTGGAAAGTGCAAACAGCGTACTACCAGAAGTATTCCATGATGGAGAAGAAGGTCTGGCTGTCGTGTGGGCTATGGATAACTGGATACCTTACCTCCTAGCGACTGTATTCCGAGTCGTCACCGACCATAAGCCGCTTCCATGGTAGATGACAGCAAAGGACATACGAGGACGTCTTGCGCGGTGGGCATTCCGATTGCAAGAATTTAACTTCACCATCGAGCACGTAGACGGGAAGCAGAACAGAATACCCGATACGTTTCCACGCCCGCCGTTGGAACATCTGGTGCCGGGTAACGCGCTACCGGGGCGCTCGTTCACAGTGGAGGAGGGGAACTGCTACGGGATCAAAGGACAGAGAAATTTGTGAAGGCACTGTGCTCTCACTTACGGGCTGGCAACATGCTGGAGGTCACAATAAGAGAGGGAAAGGAAATCCTTAGGATCTGGAATCGACTATGGGTTGAAAATGATAACGTGGTGATTGCGCTAGACGCAGAGAAACTACCTTACGTTTCACTGTATCTGCGAGAGCGGGTGGTGCGAATAAACTCATGATGGCTCCCAGGTGGGATACGGAAGTGTAGTTGGACTGCTACACTGGATAGTGTTTTAGACTATTATGAGGAGAGACGGCATAACATACATCCGGGGATGCCCAAATTACCAAAGGCTTAGTAAGCTGGATGCATCGGGACCACCTACGCGATCGACGGAAGTCAATGAGCCACTTCGTTGTTGGGGACTGGGAGTCTTTGGGTCTTTACAGGCGCGTCGATCAGGAAAGGCTTACGTTCTAGTGATGGCCGACCAGTTCACTCGCTGGGTGAAAGCCATACCAAGCAAGGATCGGACAGTCGAAACCGTGTCGATTGCATTCGCATTCAATGTGCCAGAAGGGTATGGAATACCAAAATGTGTTATCATCGATCAAGAGCCCTGCTTCGAGTCGAATGCGGTTAAAGCGGATTTGGATAACGTGAAGCATGCAGATGCGACACATTTCACCGTACCACCCGCAGGCCAACGGAATGACATAGCGGTTCAACCGAACCATGACGACGTGGAGAAATTACACAAATTTAACATGGGAGGAAGGATTGCCCGGAGTTCTGTTTGCCTACCGGACCAGCATGCAGTCGATTACCAAGGTTTCGCCAATGGAAGTACAATTTGGCCGAGAACCACGGATTGGGCTTGTTACGTGCTTAGCGAAACGGAGTGAGGGGAACAAATGGCATTGCATCACGCACGACCGCAAGCGATTGCTAGAAAAAGAAACAAAAGCCGACATGCACGCAATAAGAGGAGCTGTGCTGCTGGGCATGAGGCTCAAACGTGTATACCACACAGGATTGAAGGCAAGTCAAGGTACGGAAGAGCGGTCGGCTAGATAAAGAAAGTCCAGGTGCGAGCAGTTGCAGAGAACGCTGGATAGGCCCCTACACCGTACTAGAGCGGTTCGGAGCGCACTTCCAACTAGACAGAGAAGGAACAAAGCGCTGGGTCAACACCACCCTTCTGTGACCATGGTACGAGAGTGAAGAACACCTTCAAAAAGGAGCGGGCGCGGGGCGGTGGAAACCCGTGACTATTAGTGAACCGAAACGACAACAATAACAGGATTGTAGAGAAGTAACAACGGACGCTATGGATGAGAAGAGCCCAGGCTCTGCGTGCGTTGCGTATCGAGCCGACAGTGGATCAAGGGCGGCATTTCGTAAAGAGCCTGGGCCAAGCAAAATGGATGCGATATTTGTCGAGAACGCAACGAATCATGCAAGTACGCCGCTAGCGGAGCACATAGGAGCGAACGCGGGTCGAGTGACGCAGCGACGGGAGAGCTAATCACGAGCTTTGGAACGATTCATGGCCGGCTAGGACCAGATGTAGCGAAGCGAAGATACGGGAAGGAAAGTTGGAGCGGTTGTTTCGGAGCCCAACTTCGTACGCACCTGTAATATGCAGTCATATAAACCCTCATTCGCGTTGCGTCGTGTGAAATACACACGGTCTAACTCCGTACGGGTTTGTGAGTTGTCAGTGGCAGGTTCTTTTGGCAATACAACTCTGCCCCCACGTCGTTTCCGCTGCAATATGGCTACTTTTTATATTTTCTTTTCTTTTTTCTGCTATCTGCTTGCAAAGCAGAAAGTCATTTTTAGCGAAAAATAAAAATGGCCTTATTCGTAGACCATCATTTAATTGCGAATAACTCGCAAACTACTGCACGTATTGTGTTGCTTTTACGTTCAACGTATTCAAGCGCTAAAGCTGGTCCAGACCAGTGTAATTTTGTGCCACTTTATGCGGTATTCTAACTGTAGAAAGGCTTTCTCTTTTAGCTGAGAATAACTCAGGTTGAAATTTTGCGCCGGAGAGCAATATCAGCGTAAGAAAAGTAGAGCTGTATTTTTTGTTAATTGGTATTTTTCTACTGAAGCACGCAGCTTTATTTTCTCTCTTAACAAATTGTTTCTATTTTTGTCTGCATTTATCGGAATTGTTTTCAACTTTTCGTATGCCTTATAATCCCTTCACTCATTTCTTCCGTGTGCGCACAATTGGGGCATCTGAGTGGCCAATTAATGTGCGATCAATTTAAAGTGAACTTGTGGCAAATTGGATTCTGTTCCAAGGAGAGAAGGCACAACTACACCTCCGCGAACTTTTCACAAATGAACAAGACGTTCAATATCGCCCGCAGGAACCAGAAACATGTCAATGTGGGCGCCTGCGACCCAGTAGCTGTATATCGAACAATGCCAATGCATTTGTCATTGCTGACGATGAACATATACTTATATTTTATCTGAAGAGCATGAAAATAGTCCCAGGTATTTAAGTTCGTCTTTATAATGTGCTCATGCCATGCTCGGCGTACCACCACTTGTATAAACTTCTGTCCGAAGGTTACTAGCATGTAACTACATCGCCTCACCGCTGCGTTTGTTTTGACACGTACAGCGCACTACGGCAAACCCAGGTCTCTGCCTGCCGTGGGATTGATGATGCAGCGGTGGCTATTAGAGCACCTGCATGCCATTCCTTATTGGTAAGTTAGTAATTGGCACGACTCACAATTCATTGTGGTTCGCAACTTGCTTTCTCAACTGCCACTGAACCCAGCTAGGCTCGTGGTCTGCAATTACACGTTGCCTGACTTGCCCAACTGCTATGCATTACAGAGACAGGTCTTTACTGCAAATAACTGCCAGCACCGGGCGCTATAGTTTACGCTGATGGTGTCTACCCATCGCCTAGCTTGCAGACGTTGATACCCAAATCTCGCTGTTATGAAACGCTTAAAGTTGAAGATGCAACATACCGAAACCAACAGGCAGAGGATTAATAGTTAACGACCATCAATAGAGCTGCTTCTAGACACTCGCCGAACATGAGACAGAATACCATACAACACACAACATCACCCACCCTGCTTGTCCACATACAAAATCCAACCACCTCTCAGCCACTGCCGTCTACGCTGCAAATCACAGCCACTCACAAGTTTACAGTAGCGCAACCACAAGGCCTCCAGAAGTGGGAGCCACTGCGAAAGCAACGGCAGCCAATGAAAGTGGTGATTAAGGTGTCTGCCCCATTACGGACTACACAACCCGACCGCTAGAATTTCCTTGGCGGCTCACAAATGGTACAGCAATGGTGCTGAGGCCCAATAAAGACAGCTATTATATTTTGAGAGAGTGGGATTTGGCCCACCCCTTTATTTTAATATTTGCATCAACCAGCACAACTTCAACGTTAACATCCCTTAAACTTATTCTAGGCAACATAACTCCGCTGGACTCCGATTCGTAGTTATATCTACCTACTCTAAGTTAGTAACAGTCGAACCGTTCTCAACGTGTGCCTTCCAAAAAGTTCTAACCGGACCCTGCTTTAGCTCGGACGCCCATCAACCACCAAACCACACGCCCAACCTCGGGCACTGAGCGGTCATCTTCAGCCACCAGGCTGACCTCGCCCACATCGAACCTACAGCACCATGGTTGGTGTCGTGGCGCTTCACGGGGCGCCCTGCAGCTAGACACACCAGTAGTCGACACGCCCGTTCTGCGCTTCCCCACACTCATGCGTTTCACTGGCTTCCCAGCCCTCTCCCATTTTTGGAACCGCAAGTGGTTACCTGGATATCTTCCGATGACACCAATCTGATAGACTCCATTACATACCAGTGCATCAGTGCCCAAATCGATCACTGTAATGCCGCAAGTCCACGGTTGGTGCCACCTGCCCTGCGAAAAGGGAATAGGATCGCTCCGCGCCTAGCTTCAGCTGCTGCTGCTGGCACCCCTACCGACACCACCGAGTACGCAGACTACATAAGCATCTACAACGTCGGAGCGTCCGCAGCCCTATAAACTGGGGTTCAAGCAGTCTCAGGCAATCCTGGTGCAATACGGACATTTATGGTTGCCTCGGCCGTTCTGCAAAACCCGTCAGAACACCAAACAACCAGATTAGCCATGTTACCTAAATCATGCCCCTCATGATTGCTAGATCCATTGTAAACCATGCGCGCCTACTGGGCACATTGACAACATTACCTAATGCGCATATCGTGCCCGTCACAGAATCATGGTTACCAGGGCATGCAAATGGTGCCCCGTTCGACGTTCTAGGGTACGTGGTGTTCAGCAAGGGACGCCAAGATCAGCTTGGTTGTGGTGGTATAACATACGTTCGTAACTACTTTAATGCATCACCGTTTGAAGTTCTCCACTTTAGCAACCAAAGTGACTCACTACGGATCCACCTTACGTGGTTGGTCTGACCTCAGTATCGGATGCCTATACCATCCACCGCATGCCACCAACTCCAAACTTTTCTTGAGACTTCGAATATTCCCTCACGCTATAAGATAATTGGTGGGACATCAACATGCCGCAGGTCTCCCGCATGGATCATTCGGTACCTCCACTTTATCAAGAGTTCGACGATGAAATTGTCGCAAATGGCTAGACTCAGCACGTCCTTACATCCACTAGGGGCTCCAAAACCCCTTTGATCATTTTTACAGATGATAGCGCTAATGAGGTAGCCAGTGTAATGGTAGCATTGCCGGTAGTGATCACAACGTGGTGTTGCTCACCTTCAGTCTATAAGGTCCAAACTCTTAAAGCTTTAATTAATCCGCGACCATCAAATTATTCCGGAGGAATCTTGTGAAGGTTGCCTCTTGCTCACAAGCTCATTCGACTAGGAAGGAATTTGCTGACTGCTGACGTTGATACAGCCAACTGAGAGCATAATAACCACTTTACTTACGGTCTTAATGTGGTTACGCCTATGCAACAGAAACGTATGACTCGGCCGAAAGGCACAGTTGTCTTCCACAAAGCCATCACCAAACCCAGGGGGTTGCGCTCGACCCATATCGAAGACACGATTTTTAAACTATACTACTACTGAAGCAAATCATGAGTAGATGGAGGAACTTCGATCACAAGTTACTCATGTCAGCAGAACATGCTGCGCTGAACACAACGAAGAACGCCAAGGCCCTCACGAAGTTAAACCGATGTCGTAGCAAACCATTACCAAACTCCATATACTCACTATTCCTTCCTGACCAAACCGTAATACGTGACCCTATAACAATATGCGAAGCATTCAATAAACACGTATACCACTCCTGCACCAGTGTCGGTTTGTCGCTACCGGCTACGCTGTCTAGACAAACCGACGACGAACTGGACATCATAGACTTCGAAGTGCGGTCTATCAACCGTGTCCTCTAGTTATTCAAATTGTCATACTACCCCGGTCCAGACGGAGTTCCCTCAGCTTCGCTTATCTTACGCGGTCTGGCCTTACCTCTTCTGCCTTTATTGTCCGTAATATTTGAAATCCTGAACTTTCCATCTGGATTCAGTCACATACTGTCCATCTGGGGCTCAGCCTGCTTATTGGCTGCGTCTATAACCCCACATTCAACTAAAACACGTGTAGACGAACTTGTTGATATCCTTACCCATGTGTCCGAACTCCCCTTCAGACATATGATAGAAGGCGGAGCATTCAACATACAAGCATCTAATGGCACAACCAGGCAGCACCTGCCCTATACGCGTCATGCCTGAACAAGACCATAACAAATGAATGGGTTCAGCAAGTAAGGGCGCCTACTAGGCTGTCTAATATCCTTGACCTCTACCTTACACGCGGACTCCCCTATGCGTGCACTGGCGTACAGGATAGCATCCCAGATAGCGACTACAAAGTGGTACAGTTGTTGTTACGTCTAGCAAACCTAATGATCATTCCAACCGAAAGAGTTTCCATGTCCAGACCAATGCAACACATTGACTGAAACAGATTTTCAAGACGGTCAAGGAATTGGGACTGCTTCTTCCTGACCACTGATATCGGCGTTGCAGTATACAAACTCTACCGCAACCTAGAATGCTGCATAGATGTACTTACAGCCGAAATATCCCGGCGATTTACGAAAACATCACGGCGTAGCTTCCGCGCATGCATCGGATGACAAACTTCACAAGCTGCTAGCCAAATATCGAAGGATGCATGACTTCTTACTTCTCCTACATATTAACAAGTTCTAGACCGAATGAAGGAACAAACGGTCCGATGCTAGTTTAGCTGAAGAACGCAGGGCTCTCTGACAAAACCAGCTCTGAAGCTCTTGTTCACCTAGTGCAAAACAGAAGCTGAAGAACGGCAACATTCATTACATCGTTACTGCTGTCGGACGGCATAACAATTACTTACCCAGAAGTGCTGTGCGAATTCGTTAACAGACACTTTGTAACCTAATTGCTGACGTCCATGTGGCAAATCCAAGAGAAATACCTTGGCTAGCCAAGGAGATATCCAATGCTGTCTATGTCATACGCTCGATTACTAAGGCAGTCAAGTCAGTCAAGTTGACTTGCCACCCTGGTCCTGCTGGCCTGCCCATTGCTGTTCTGAAACAAAGTGGTTCTGATATTCCACGCTTACTCCTTAACATATTCATTTTTTCGATGGGTAACGGCGCCCTTCCAACATCCTGGAAGCATGCGGTCGTTCTACCAAGACACAAAAGTGGCTGTCGGATAGACATTAACAATTACTGTCCTAGCAGCCATGAGCCGTTGACATCAGGGGTGATGGAGTGGCTGGTTAAGAAAAGAATGCTTGACTTCCCGCTACCGCGATACCTTTTTAACAGGTCCCAACCTGTGTTCCAGCCGGCTAAGCCATGGCAGACTTGCTAGTATGAATGCTTAGACGTGGTGTTACAGTAAGATTGACACTGAATCTGCGCTGATTATAATCCGTTCCGACGTAAGGAAAGCGTATGACTGAGTCCCACCCACTAGCATTCTGACCAAACTTAGAGCCTTTGCTTGCTCTAACCAGCTATTGTGTTATTTCACATCGTAACTTTTTAAGCCTACACAGTCGGTTCGACTAGGATATAAGGGTGCAGAACCGAGAGCGGTAACCAGTAGAGTAGTTCATAGCCGTGTCTCAGAACCATTGATGTTTCCCCTCTACGTCAACAATGCATTTGACTCCTGTTCACAAGGTAAACTGTTTCTCTTCGCAGATGTCCTCAAAGTAGCCTACACATTAGACTCCGCCCACGTTCATAACGGAATCTTCAGTGTACAGTGTGGCCCTAACGCGCTTAAACCCTGGTGCAGCCTGTGGAAAATACTTTTCTCACCTACATTATGCAACGTTATATCGCACCGTTGCAGTGTGTCTCCAGAAGCACTAAAACTACATGGCTCATCACATGCAGGGTGCACTACAGTCAGATACCTTAGCGTACATTACCCCAGATCATTTAACTTCGCCGAGCAGGTGAGTTCTAACTCCGCAAAATCTAGGCTGGCTAGCCGAACAACCTCCTCGTGGTGCCAGCTGGGTGGTTCGAGTTTAACCAGTTCCAGCAAATAGTTCGGTTGCAGTGTTCCAGGACGTGGTGGGTTTCCGCCTGGCGAGCGTTCTCGCTATAAAAAGCCACATATGCCTGCTTAACAACACTACGACGCGGTGAATGTGACTCGCCACAAACTAAAGTCACTGGCCGTGGATATTCGGGAAATGCTATCAAACCCACGAAAATCAATCGTGTATTCTCACATTCCTGACGACAACAAACAGTCAAAAATTCTGCGGCGCGTTCAAAAACACGAGCTACATTCCTACACACTTACATACGTATATACACTCATATACTTACATACACCGTTATGCCAAACATGCCTTTTTGTACAATTTGATCACACTATGTTAGCTAAATATGATCATGCCTGTAAAGGTGTGCCTCGCAATGTCGAGAATAAAAATTTATTTATATTTATTTAGATCAACCATCGGTATGACTTGCAAATCGATACTACGCGTGTAATCACGGCTAGCCTACTACACTTCCTGAGCCCGAGCAATTTTGGAGTACAGTTCAAGTGCTTTCACCAGTTCACGCACGTTTGGCCGTAGAAATTGTGAGGGCGCAACGACTTTACCAAGCTCCTCCTTGGTTCGTCCACGCTTAGTTATCCGGCAGATGCAAACAGCTTAAACTGGAACCACTGTGGCTACGCAGCCGCAAGTGCAACCTCTTGTTTATGCTTCAGAGGATACAAAAATAATTGGTAGATATAGCTTGGTTCGTTCTACACGTAGACAATGTTCTCGACCCCATACGAGCAAGATCGCTTTCCATAATTCTGCCTAGGGCTCGACCCAGCATCCGTTCAACCATTTCTGAATAAAACGCCATCACATGGCTGCGGGTGCTGGTGACCATCCGGACAGTCAAAACCACTCTAGAGTTTCGAACTACGTTTCACAGATTTCTGAACGCCACCACATTACCAGGCTTCCTAGGAAGATGTATTCCCTGAATCAGCTTTGGGAGCATGGACCTGATCGCTACAAGCGGATAACCCCACAAGAGAGCCTCACTGTTTAGTGCAATCAAACTGTCGGATATACAGCACCACCTACGGCTTCCCATTTCTCAGAATGACTTAGTTGTTAACGTATAACGAGCAAAGACCTATGTATCACTTTGCATGAAGCTGCTCACTTGTGTAGCAGTCTGAAGATTCCCCGGCTTGCTTGTGTAAAATTCTAACTAACCATATTTTGCAGTACGCTTAGGCGACCGGGGTGGTTTGTTGAACTAATTGCTGAAGTCGAATACTTGACTTGCTCATCGTCATTTTTCTTGTCGCTCGTTTCGCTTGCAAAGCGCGACTGCCATGTGTTTTGTGCATCCTCCGTTCCCCAAGCTAGAGCGTCAACGGTGTCGATTGTTATAGCTAAGCATCAGGGAAACTATTATTGTACTATTAAATGTTTCCCTGCAACCCGATCTTGCTATGCAAATCGCTCTCCAGGCGCATGCTACAGGCTACTCGCTAAATTCGTGACCCAGACTCCGGAAAAATTTTAAAGCTGGATTTACGAAATGTTGCTCCGGCGGGATCGTTTTATTTATTCTTCATATTTCTCGGTTTACGTTTGCGTACGGTAGCCTATTTCTGCGTCACATTTTTAAACGATTATTGCTTTGCACCCTGAGGTAGTGTCCTTCCATAGCGTTGTCTCGCTCAGTGCCACCTTTGGCGGAACTAGATCATCTGTTGTGTTTCGCCTGTCTTAAGGCTGAGTTTTATAACCCCAGAATCACTTCCGACTGCTCGAAGTATAGCAAGCTCATCTCTAATCTCCCAAAGGAGCTAGCAAGGCAGGTTTGAAAACTTATCATGTCTCAGACCGAAAGCCGCTATGATTCACAAGGAAACCACAATTAAGCGTTTCATACCCTCTGAAAAGGTTCGCTTGCGACAGCTTTTCAGTGCTCTGCAGCAGGGCGACAAACTGCCTGCAACCCTGCTAGGGGAGATGCAACCACTCCTTGGTGCTTCAACCTTGGACGGGACTTTACTTTGTGAACAATGCCTAGAGCGGCTACCAGAAAACAAGCAAGCAATAGGTGCTATCGAGAACCCCGTTTCGCTCACTCAACTAGTCGAGTTAGCAGATCGAGTCCTTGAAAGCACAGCCATAAGCCGATGCCAGCGAAGTCAACACCGTCGCGTCGCAGGACACTCCTATCACTGGCGTACAGACAACTATAGAAACCCTGCAAACGCAACTTGCGAAACGTAGTCACTAGGTTCAACTGCTTACTAGGAACCGTCGTCATCATATCCGATCAAACTTGCTCTACAAACGTTCTAGGTACAACAACAAGCAGGCTTGCTGTAGGTACTATCAACCTTTTGGCACCGCAGTTTGTAAATGCATGAAGTCTGGCAACTTCGTCTAGAAGCATAGATACTTCTCGGCTGGCCCGTAACCGCGACGGACGCAACCGGTCAAAACCGAAGCTGTATCATTCGTGTTAGGGACTAAGCTTTCGGCACCGAGTTCCTAGTCGACCCTGGAGCCGGAGTTAGCATTAGACCCCGTAGCTCAGATGAGGTTGTCTTACCCTCGCGAACTGAGCTACTTGCCGCCAATGACACACCAATGGTAACTTTCGGCGAAAGCTACTAACGCTCATTTAGGCCTCAGACGAACCGTAGGCAAGCCTTCCATAATAGCAACCGTGCCTTGCGCCAGCACAAACATAGACTTTCTTCAACGTTTAAACCACATGGTATATGCTGAAAGGAAGAAGTTTATCGATTCTAGCACACTTCGCAGCGTTATCGGAACTAACGTCAACGTGGCTGCTGGCACAACCACAACTGTCTCAACTGAATCTTCCCAGCATTTCATAGAACTTTTCAACAAGCATATAAACTCTCGCATTCCACACGACTTGCCTCAGGTGACGTCAAACGTCATGCATAACATTTGCACTAATGTACCACCTATTTCGGCCCGTCCTCGCAGACTAACCCTGGATATGCTCAAAGCTGATAAGGCGGAAAGGAAGCAACTTCGCGAAATGCGAATAATCCGCCCGTCTAGAAGTCCATGGGTATCAATTTTACATATGGTGACGAAGAAACACTGCGACTGGTGCCCTTGTGTTTACTACAGGACATTTAACAAAGTTACCCGCCCGGATAAATACCCCATGCAGCACATATTCGACTTAACCACAGCTCTAGCTGGTAAGCATATCGTTAGCAAAATCTGCCTAGTTCGTGTCTACCTTCAGATACATGTGGAGATAGACGACGTTGCTGAAACAGCAATCATCACGCCATTAGGCCTAAATGAGTACCTCGGAATGCCTTTCGGTCTTAGCACCGCTGCGCAAAATTTACAGCAGTTCATTCATAAGATAACGCCAGGACTCGAAGGCGTTTATCCTTATCTAGATGACATTCGTATCGCCAGTCTACTTGACGATGAACATCTTCATCATCTAAACGCTCTCTTCCAACGCTTGCCGTAACACGGGGTTGTCTTCAACTCCAATAGAAGCAAGCTTGGCCAAAGTTCCATTGACTTTCTTGGTCAACGAATATCCGCCTTTGGTAGTAAAGCACTGCCAGACAAAATCCAGGTACTAAAGGACTTTGTTGCTCATGGTTCCTTTAAAGGGTTGCGCCGATTTCTTGGCCTGGTCAAATATTATCGAAGCTTCATTCCTAACTGCGCGAGCATTGTTCAACCAATGACGGACTTCCACCGCGGCAAACAACGCACTTTTCATTGTCCAGACGATGCTGGACGGTCTTTGGAACAGCTCAAAGATGCTAGTACCAACATAGTACCTTTCGCAACCCAGAGACTGCAGCAGCCCTCTCCCTGACAACTGCCGCATCCGACACTGCCACCGTTGCAGTTCTGCAGAAATGCATCGATTATCCATGGACGCCTATATGTTTTTTCTCGAAACGTTTACCACCTGCAGAATTGTGTTACAGCACCTTTAGTGGGGAACTGCTAGCTATCTACCTAGATATCAGCCATTTCCGTGACTTTCTCGAATGTCGACATCGTACCTTCTTCACTGACCACGAGCCATTGCTCTAAGCAATCCCCGGCGCAACAGACACGTATACTCAGCGGGAAACTTGACACCTAGAATACGTTTCTTCGTTAACGACAGATGTACGACATGAGTCAGGTGCTCTCAATCTCGTGGCGGATGCACTCTCAAGCATTCTCAGACCAGCTTATCGCCTGGCACCAACCTTGACCTAGCCGCCATGGCTCCTGCTCAACGAGCAGATTCCGAAATCGACAGGCTACAACGCAACACCTGGTTGCAACTACGCAAAGTTCCACTAGCTTTATCTGAGGGGCTCATTCTTTGGGACGCCTCACCAACATCTCTCATATCCGTAGTTCCTACTTCGATACGTTGACTTATTTCCCACGCTTTACACAACCTGTCTCATCCAGGCATAGTTCTTCGCAGAAGCTGGTAACCGAACGCTTCGTATGGTCCAACGTCAATCCGCGATATCCGCCTTTGGGCACGCGCATGCTTAGTGGGCCATCGCGCCAAGTTATACTGACACACTAAAGGCCCACTTGGCGTCTTACCTGCTCCTAACTCTTGTTTTGCACACATCCAGGTCGACCTGGTCGGAACTTTACTCCCACGCAAAGGCTACGTTTACCGCCTCGCCTAGGTTGACCGATCCACCCGTTGGGCAAAAGCGATTCCGATAGGCAACAGCTCATCAGAGATGGTAACACGAGCATTTCTAGAACGTTGCATAGCCCAATTCGGTTGTTCAAGCGTAGTCATGACTGACGGAGACTCACACTTTGACGGACCTTCCAGCAAACTTCTCAACGTTTTTGGTAGCCAGCACAACCGAACTACCGCATACAACCCCGCAGCTAATGGGATGGTAGAACAGTTCCACCGGCAACGAAAAGCACTACTATGTACCCAATCTAGCACATCCTGGCACGAAGCACGTCAGGTCGTTCTCTTAAGTATACGAAACATGATTAAAGCGAAGTTGCATACCACACATTCTTTGCTAGCGTTTGACAGCACCCAAGGCTTACCTGGTGAACGCGTCTCGCCGATAGCTCCAACGACTTTTGATTACGGCGACTACGCAGCTCGCCAATCTCATCACATGCGACAGCTTCAACCTGTGCAATCCAGAGCACAGCGCTTGAGTACAAAGGTGGACGAAACGCTTGCTACTTGCACGCACGGGTTAGTTCGCACTGACAGTGGCGCCTGCCGTAACAAAACAGGGCCTACTTGCCTTGTAACATAATGGCCTCAGATGTATTTCAACAACAGCCCCCTCAGCCGTTCGCCGCTCACGAAGACTCTCTATAACTAAAGGCGGCTACTTTCCAACCAGTTGCTCCGCTGCGCAAGCCTCTTTATTTGATCTGTCTGCAAGCCCATCACACGGCCTCCGTTATTCCCATCCATGTACTTGTGACTGCCGGGTACAGTAAAGTCCTATGCCCGTGCGTTGGTAGGTCACCTAAAAGATTGGGCTGCGTCGTAGCCAAACTAGCCATAAGCTCGCTAATGATGTGTCGCATTACCGTGCCTGCAGCCCCCTACTATTGCAGTTTGCAGGACTGTCCTTTACGTAAATGGCAGTCTACATATATCTAGTCGCATCACGTGTTTGGCCAACTCTGTACCCCTCAGCTGCGTAGACCTAGCTTCAGGTTAGGCACAGTGGCTGAATACAGGCTAGGCCGCCCATGCGTTTACACCACAACGCTTCGAACGTGTGTGTTCCTGCAAGGGTTATTAAGTGTACCGATATTGGCTGCCTTGAGCTAGCTCCATTATAACGTCACTGCACGCTTAGTGCATAGAAATGATAAGAGAGGCAATTCCATTGCACTAATGAGCAGCTTCAACTAGTTTATAGTTGCAAAGCAAAGCGTAAGGTAGCAAGCCAATTGCACTAAGCATGCAATTAATCGGAATATGTGGAGTAACAAACGTAATGCAAGTTGCAGGCCTCTTTGCTCTGTGTGCTTATTCACAGACTGGCAACCAATGAGCTGCGTCCTTCAGCGTTTCAGTAATCCAATAGAATGTGCGTTGCTGTTGACAGCTGAAAGATAAGTAAGCCCCTGCAGTGCCTTCTTGTTCGTGGGATGGCCGCCGGACTACGCCGATGTATGATAATTTACCGTTCAAATTTTGTATAACTTGAATATTATGCGGTGGCTTACAACTGCGACACTATCTCCAGCGGTATAACAAGTTGAGGGTGGTAAATCAATTTTTACCCCATCGTCCGGGCTTTGGAGCTTGGGTACTCGCGGTCTTAAAACCACACCGAACAAGTAGCTTGCGGCTCTGCAGTAGCCAGGCAGAGAATTGCCATGTTATTTAGAAGACTGAAATGAAATGCAGGTATGATCTGCGCTAATCCATCGTGCTAACGTTATTTAGTTTAACACAGTCAATTATGTGCAGCAGCACGAATTAAAGCCATGGCATAGTAATAAATAAATAAATAGGTATATTTCTAGACCTGCTAGATGCTGCACCCCAAAGGGTTCAGATCAATGCTTACATTTATCCGATGCTCTTGCATGGAAGTTGGCAAAATATAAGTATATGTTCATCGTTAGCAATTGCAAATGCATTGGCACTGTTTAGTATACAGCTACTGGGTAGCAGGCGCCCACATTGACATTTTTCTGGTTCCTTCAAGCAATATTGAGCTCCTTGTCTTTTATTGTGGAAACTTCGCGGAGGTGTAGTTTGCCTTCTCTCCTTGGAACAGAATCCAATTTGCCAAAGTTCACTTTAAATTGATCGCACATTAATTGGCCACTCAGCTGCCCCGATTGTTTTTGCGCACATGGAAGAAATGAATGAAGGGATTATAAGGCATACGAAAAGGTAAAAACAATTCCGATAAATGCAGACATAAATAAAAGCAATTTGTTAAGAGAGAAAATAAATCTGCGTGCTTCAGTAGAAAAATACCAATTAACAAAAAAATTATAGCTCTACTTTTGTTACGCTGATATTGCTCTCCGGCGCAAAATTTTAACCTGAGTTATTCTCAGATAGGTAACGTGCTGCACAACGGTCGATGCAAGGGGTAATAAATAACAGTACCGGAGATACATCCGACCCTTGGAACTGAGATGAGTAGTATGAACATACGTCCGCGTGTGAACAATAAAAGAGAATTACTAATGGACGATTAATGATGCCGTGATGTGATGTTAAACGTTAAAGCATGTATGTGTTAAAATGGACGACCGAAGGTCGAAGGAGGTAGTCAGGTAATACGAAATCATGGTTGCTATGACAGCCGCCGTCGCCGCGCGGTGAAATGGTGATGTAATGTGAAAGGGAAGAAATAGTAAGAGGTGACACGTATATATGGTAGCGGTAGTACCTGCGCTATGTTTTAAAGGAATTAAATCTTCCGAAAGGGTTCGAAGGCGAGAGATATATGGTGATGTTAACGATTACAGCACAGAAAACGTACGTAGCAAATAAAAGATACTCTTTTACTTGAAACGCTTCGTGCGGGTTATGGAAAAGGCAGCGGAATAAATGGGTAATATATAATGCCGTTTGTGGTGTGATATATAGGTGTTTTAATAGTTTCACACGGCTACAGCTAGGGAAGTGCTGATTGAAACGCCACATTTCACGCATTCGTTTACAGCATGGGTGAAAGTAAACGTAGTTTGTAACGGTACGAAGGTATATTTCACGGCTTATTAACAAATGCTTTCTTTCGTAATTTCTAATGTATGGGATAATTAATTTGGGAAGAATTGTATATGGGATGGACACGGAACACGTGAAAATACGGAAAGTTCTGTAATATATTTTTAAGGGAAATGGCAAATCCTAGCGATATAATGCATGCATGCAATCGCGGAACGCTATTTCTATCTAGCAGATTTCGATGTACTTGGTTTTTGTGATATTATATACGTTTGCTATGATATATGGAATGCATGTATATATATATGTATATATATATAATGCTTATATATATCTATTGCTTTTATATATGTCGATAATATAGGTATATTATTTAGTTTATCATTCATATTTAGGTATCTTGTACATATTTCTTATATTTTCATTGCCTTGTAATATCTTACTTGGCAAATTTTTCGGATGAAAATGTTTAATGACTCATACTTGCCGTGTATTTATTAAAATCCTGATCCGGTAACGGTTTTAATGCCCCACAACCGATATTAGTCCGTGTGATTCGTTCGTCAGTGGGCTTAGTATATCACGTGAGAGAGTCGCTGCAGGAGGTTAACGGGTTAACTGTGGTGTGTTATTTCAATTGTTTGTAACGGTTTACTTCTCTCCATATTTGCTTGCGTAGGGTTTTAGCTAGCTGAAATCATTATCAGGCGAGGCTTGTGTTAAACTGTGTTACTTCATGTATAGACGGTTATAATACATTGAGCACTGGAATACTGTGGCTAATCCGGGGTGCTGATGACGTTAATGTATGGTATGTTCTTAAGGTTTCTGGAGTTTCCGAGGCATACAATATGCGCTCGACAAACCATGGTACATGTGTACGTTGTGGGTTATGCCCATAAATCAGGCGGATATTTCCGTTCCTCGTATGGCAGCAATTTTAGCACGTTTCATATGCATACTGTGGTTGGTTAAACTGCCCCTTGCATTCAACCACGTAGACCTACGCGTCGTGCATCCATCTTGTTTGCATTGTGGTGACAGCTGGACAAATGCCGCAAGTACAGGTTGTCCGCTTTATCCGCACCCATCTGGATTGTTGCGTCCAGGCTTGCCCGCTCTGCATTCTTTGGTACAAAATGGTGCTAGAGAGGGTTATGAGAGTATGTACGCAATTGGTCGACGTGTTACTGGGGGCATTCGTGCCCCGATGGTCTACCTAGGTTATGTGTGTCTATTCAATGCACTGACGACGGGTTCGAGGAGACGTAATGGTTACTTGCAGCATTTTGATAGATGAGGTTGGACCGGACTGGGCCTGGCTATTTAGCCCGGCTAGGTTGCCTTGTCTTCCCGGTTATCCCTTCCCTTGATGTTCTCTTCTTCTGACCATAACCATATTCAAACTGTTAATTTTTATTCGGTCATTCTCTTCACTCTTCGGTGTTATGTTTCATTTTATTGACTTTCATCACCCTTGATGTAACATTTACCCCATACGGCCTGACTACGTAACGTAACGTACACTGCCGGGACTGCTAGTGCAGGGAAAGTGGGTGGTAACGGGTTGATCATGATGTTTCAGGAGTTTCCTTTAAGATCTACCAAGACCGACCACTTTCTCATATCCTACCCCAACTATGTGCATAGGAAGGAACACTCACGGGAGATTGCAATCATTCCAGTGCAACTGATTCGAAATGTAAACACCCCTAGGCCTTATTGGGCGAACGGTTAATGCGCACGTTTGGCGCCCTATAAGTGCGTGCACGGGAATATAAGTGCGCATTACAGAAAGAAAATGATATCAATGCTGCTGAAGAGGTAGGGAATAGGAGGTTGAGGTACGAAGGTCTTAGTTACTCAGGGAACTGGAACAATGTTGTGCTGCCAAGCGAAAGGTGCAAGTCACTCTAGGAACCCTTGCATGCCGGAATCCCTGTTAGCACTGTGCAGAAGCATGTCCATGTTCGGTTAGTGCACCTTCAATGAGGGACGGTGTACAGTGGGAAATGATACCGGTCGTATGTACCTGAGGTACATAATCACCAAGCCTCGCAGTGAGGACGCACGCTGTTGATTTGCGGCTGGTCTGTTATTGGCGTCCTTCACAGCCTCCATAACCTGCAGCCTATGGTCTACCGGAAGTTGCTGATGAACGCCGATGTCTTATATGACGCCTTTAACAAACGCGATGCCACGTATTGGCGATGGGGAAAGGAGTGCCTGAAATGGAGATAATGTCGTTCCGTAAAACAGGTGTGCACTTAAATCAACCATAGATAGAAGCGGCAGGCAAGGTAAAGGAAAGGATAAGATGTTCAGTCCCATGCGAAATGGTCACGCACGTATGGGTGAGGTAAATCATACTCATCCCCACGCGGCGGATCACTAAGCAACTGGGAGGTGATGTGATAAGAGAAATGCAGTTCCAGCGCTAGGAATACTTGTACCATGTATGATACATCAATCGCGCTTCTTACCTGGTCAACGCAGGTTACTCCGGTGCCTTGCAAAGCGCAATCTTTAATCAGGTTGCTTGGAAGATGGCGATGCTATGAAGGAACTGATAAGTGAATGCGCATCCTAAAAAGTCAGCGGAATTGTGGGTGCTTCTGATGTCCGTAGGCACACCTGACCACCCCCAGCATGTGTGATCCCGTGACGTAAACGTCATGTGGGGGAGGCACCGCATATGGGAGCAGTGGGTGTACCTAACGATCAAGCGGAAGCAATGCATAGCACGGTTAGGAATGAAAGAAAAAGGTTACGGTATGAAAAAGAATGACTTACATACAACGAGGGCAAGTGAAGTGCTCCTGTCCAGCGTACGAGACGCATACCTGATGATACCAAAGGCGGCAATCGCAGCACATGACCCAGTCAACCACCTGTCCACTCTGTGCCTCGCAGTCACTTTGTAGGCACGAAGCGCACTTGTCATTGTCGTAGTTGGCTGGGATTGGTGCATGGCTGCGACGCTTCCTTGGAGGCCTATACACCTTAGACGTTTTCGTGTGCAAGTCGCGAAAACGAAGTGCCTTCCTTTCATGGTCCTGACTACCTGACGACTCTGGAATTGGAACCAAACGTTGCTTACGCCTTGTGCCTTCACTGGTACCCTCACTCGTCCCTTCCGCACCTGATTCAATTACGTTTGAGGTGGATGAAACCGCAACCTCCTCATGAGAGCTGCTAAGGTTCCGTAGGAATTCCCGCAACTGATCCATAACCTCTCTATACTTTGTATCGCCGAGGCTACACACTTGCACCTGAATATCACCCAAAACCTGACTGCATTCGCGAAGCTTCTGTTCCCTGCTTACCGGTTCAACTGTAGAAGTAGACGGTAGGGGGACGATGGCGGAAGACGTGGATGCCGTTACACGCAGATGTCGCGCGTGGGATACAACCCACCGGTTGTTACGCAATGTGTCCTCAACCGGTCTGCCTGCTGCGTGCAACGCATGCACAATGTGTGCACACGGAAGCAGCCACTGCCGACTGAAGGTGCATTGGCAGGTTACCTCATCACGCATTAAGACGGTGTACCGTCTACGGGTACCTTGCACCTGACATCTATCATCTGACAACTCCGTCACTGTAACCTTTTCCCTAGTGTAATGACATCGCAGGCGCGTCCTTGCGTAACCTGAAAACTGCAACGCCGCCTGCCCAAGGCTTTGGAAGCAAGAGTCCACCACGTGCTCCGACAAGTCCGTTTTCCCCATCAGATCTTCCCACTGAGCGTGAGCATCAAGGACGCGGTTGACTACCGCGGTAAACAGGCCCAATAAGGACGTCCGCTCGGAGAGACCGCTCTTTAAATGCCTATTTTTGTTTTCCACTCGGTTTGTTGTAAAACACCCGAACAAACAGGTCGACGTCAACCGGTGCGCTGCCCATGATTTCACAAACGGCAACCACGTCCGTACTAAGTACCTGTGTGCGTCCGCGTTCCTGTTTTTAATGGCTGTCAAATACCTGACGAACAACCGGGAGCTTCTTGCGTACACTAAGTTCCTTACGCACTGCTTAATAAGCAACCTGTCTGTTGCACTTTTCCCAGATAACCCGTTGCAACGACGGGTGACATCCTTCAGTAAGTGGAAGCGGTACAATACAAGCCGCGTGCTGGGGTACACTGTTTTGAATGCATGGACCTGGGCCATGCACTTATCAATAACTACCGTCCTTGCTGTCTCAGTCGCTGGTAACATCAGACGCATGTTGCGCACCGCGTTCAGGTACGATGCCGTCGTCTCATTAGGAAGCAGCGCGTAGAAAACCGAACGTCCAATACCATGCACATCGACCAACATGCAGTGCCACAGTATGTAGCCACCGCAGTTCATTTGGTGTGTGGCGTCGGCCAGCAATACCTCACTATAAAGCTCCACCAGGTCACGTACGTACCTGGGAACGAAAAATATGTACCGCACCTCCGACTCCTCATACTCCACATTACATTGGCCGACGCTCTCAAGCAAATGTATCACATCTTCCACCGAGTTCCCCTCAACCTTACCCTTCATCTTATCTCTTATGGTCCGGAGGTCATAACGGTTCAACCTTTTACCGTAGTGCTTCACGGCATACCTCCGTAGTTCGCGTGTGTCCTTGAACGACTGCATCATACGGTAGATGTCCTCTTCGGCGTGCTGCGGAAGCCGTCTGTTGTTGACGTACAGGAACGGCTTTCCCACATGAAAGTTATGGCTGTGTTCAACGCTGTAGGATACTATGTCGTAGCACCACCCGTTATGCCGTACGGTTATATGCGCCTTGCAGTCGTAACTCTTGTACCTAAAGTTAATAAGCGTCTCACAAACAATACATGTGAACTTACCGCTTGCACGTGTATCCCCTTCGGCAACAATGCACGCATCTATATTGCACGGATTTGTACCGTAAACCCTCAGGCAACTCTTTCCCCGTTTTCCTCCTATATGCCACCGATGTCAGGACATCTGATTTGAAAAAACATGATGCAGTATGCAGTTGAAAGCGCTTTAGGTCACTTTCAAACTGCTCAAAAGTGCGGTACACACGATTATGGAAGACAGCACGGAAAGCAGCCGTATCGTCGACAGCCATGACAGCGACCAACTCCGCCAACCCACTTTACGGTGCATTCAAACCACCATCATACCAACATCAGCCCATCTCCGCATTGGAGCACATGACATTTCTCTACATATCAACAGCTCTTATCTTACACTGTCATTTTCTGCTTTCCTTCACCAAGGCAAATTTGAGTGCTGTTCGCTACGGCAACCTCCCAGTCGCCTGCTGATCACCGACCGTTGTGGAGCACGGTCTCTTCTCAGATAAAAGAAAAAGCCTTTCTACAGTTAGAATACCGCTTAAAGTGGCACAAAATTACACTGGTCTGGACCAGCTTTAGCGCTTGAATACGTTGAACGTAAAAGCAACACCATGCGTGCAGCAGTTTGCGAGTTATTCGCAATTAAACGATGGTCTACGAATAAGGCCATTTTTATTTTTCGCTAAAAATGGCTTTCTGCTTTGCAGGCAGATAGCGGAAAAAGGAAAAGAAAATATAAAAAGTAGGGAAGCGGTGTATGTTCTAGATAGGCATAGCTATCCAGAAATGCTCTAATTAGCCCGTTATACCCTGCGACAACTACGGACTGCGCAGGTGGCCGAAAAGTAAACTTTGCAGGCATACATGAAAAATATACGCAAATAAGGGATGAGCTTGCGCAAAAACGCTAGAAATCCAGCAAGGAATATTATATCTACAAGGGAATTCGGGAGAGCGTGTAATTAACTCACGGTTAGAAGACCACAGCATACCATTTTCAGGGGATACTGAGCCACATAAACAACCAGTAAAATAGAGTTTAGCATTTTTTAAGCCTCTAAGCTTTTCTAGAGCTTACAAGAAGGCCGCATGAGCCAGGTCTAGCTGAGTAACTCAGGGGATCTTTCAGATCCGTTGACAGATTTCGGCCTTCAAAATACACACATTACTTAGCTAAACATCACAAGATTTATCCCTTAGAGCCGATTTTCTATATTAATGAGGCTCTGTCTCTAACACCAGTGAGCTATAGGAGCCTCTCACTAATCATAAAGAAATAAGCATGGAAAAATTTAGTAAAATTTAGGTAAATGCATTTGGGCTTGAAATCCGTTTTGGTCTACATTGGTTGGGCTTTAACAACTCTACTTCCGGTGGTTGAGCTTGCTTATACTTGAGGTATCGTTATGCCTCATGTGTAGATGCACACTATGGTGCAGCTCTTTGATGGATTTCGATTTGTTTCTCTCCATTTTTATGTTCCGAAGATAGTGCCCGCGGTGTTCTTCCAGATGGCAATGTTAACTGGTACTCTAATGTCACACCGACTATTTCTTTTGTGATTTTCCTGGCAAGAGCTGTTCTAGCACCCTAGGCAAAGAGCGATAAGGTAAATCAGGAGTAGAATAGTAACAGAAACCAGTGGGAGCTGGTCGTTCACCCGCCATTACGCATAACGCATGGTAGGCTTTGGAGCCAGCTAAAAGACAAATGACATACGGGCGGCCAAGAGAAGAAAAGTGGTGATGGAAAGTTTCTGGTGCTCTAGCCAGCCAGTGTGACAGGGGCCTCTCTGTCGTTGGTTAGCTTTCGTGCCAGTGAAATGAAATCTGAAAATGCGGGTGTTTTACGAGCAAAAGCAGTTAAAGAAGAGGATCTGGTTTTCATTATGCCTGTCTACTAGTGTTGCCAATAGCGAAAGGCACATGTATACCAGATAAAGCTAAGTATATGGCGTCAAGAGAGAGTAAGTGGAGAGCAAAATGTCTGATTCTTGGGCCTAGAACTTTTAAAGTGCGCTCTTTGTCAACAATAAGAAAGATATATTTTTTATTTTGCGGTGTACCTACTGATAGTGTTTGGAAACTGCTGAGTATAGTAACTAGTGCTAAGACTTAATGAAAAAGCTTCAATTAGGGCCCGCTGGCAACCGACATCTAGGAAGACACATAAAGGTTCATTTAAAGCCGGCATTTAGACGATTTTGGACAATTCTAATGCTACGCTTAGGTGCATCCGCAGCAGAAAACGCTTTTAACATTCTATGCAAGGCTTAGGGCTGGTAGCATGCCTTTACTAGGGGTACCATAGAGGTCATAAGCCTAATACTTTTTCCACGGATCCAGTGGTCAAGAAGTTGAAAAGTGATAAAAGTCTGAAGAGAAGGGATGAAGATGTAGATAAGAAATAAGGATTGAAGGAAGAGGTCGGTGAAGACTAAGATCATCTTGTATTCAGTTTGCTATTCTTAAACCCTGGAAAATGGGTGCGACGGATACCGTTAGTCTCTCAGGTGCTAGAACGGTAACCACAATGAATGTGGATGAGTTTTGAGCTGAAGGTGCTTAGATGTCTTGCACTACATCGTGGGCGTCCTCAAGCTATATCAGGGCCAGTTTCAAAGAAGTGGTCTTGCGAATCGCAGATATGGAAGATGCTTTGTAGATTGCCAAAACATAGGAATTTTTGTATCTCCTTCCTGACCTGCAAATTTTGGATTTCTCTTATTCTGGAAGGCAACCTGTTCCATATGTTCACGTAGACAACTAAAAAGAAACGAGACCGCAGTCTCTTCTTTGCCTTTAGCGGAGTAATGGAATGGCCCCTGTTTCGGAGTCTCGATTCAGACGCGCTCCTTAGTTTAAGACAAGTGATATTACTGTGCAACTTTCTATGAATTAGCTTGTGTAAGAAGCACATGTTAAGGATAATGCGCGTCTTATATAATATACAAGGAACATTTCCAAAGCGCCTATTATTTAACGCAACAAGCTTTTAAATAGTTCAAAGGAGGTTAGAAACGCAAAATTTCTTCTCCCCTTTTGGGGCGCAAGAAGCGTGGTTTAATCGTTCGCTTTAACGTCCTGCAGGTGCAAGTGCTTGCTTTTATCAGCATGCAGTTTGTATATACATTTGTATACAAAACACGAAATATAGAGAATTCGGTACTGAAAAGCAGGTCGAAGAAAAAAGATCTGCTGAAATAGTTCTTAAGAGATATACAGGTGTCTGAAACGATTTTCTAGTCACCCAGCCTGTTAACAATTCAAAGCGTGGGGTTTGCAAATTAACCTGATTATTTAATCTTGCAAAGCGCGTTTCACTTATGACACAACCTATAGCCAAGCGTACTATGAAGACCAGGATACAAGTAAGCTTGTCAACCACACAAGGGGGAGCTTGCAATAGTTTATCCTGTATACTTGCCGTCATTGTCCTTGTTCTTTCCCTAATACGTCAATGCCGACCACAATGTCTTGCCAGATAGTGTTTACTAAGCCCGAAACCCATCTTAACACTACTATACATTCTTTGTCTCCGCGGCCAATATTACTGTTACGGTTATTGCGCTGTACACTTGCATTACACTTTTCTAGTTGTCTTTCATGCACCCACATCATGTGAGTGCCACGACCGACCTCCAATATCAGGGCGACTTATTAAGCAAAACCGTCGTCGTAAAACGCTTGAGATGTTTTATATAGTTGCTTATTGTGTCTAACTAACTTTTCTACCATCCAAAACCAAATAGTAAGTTTTCCTAATTATTTTAGAAACGTTTGAAAACGACCGGTTGGTGTACTTTCTTGGCAACGTTTTGATCTTATCACAAAAGCTTCATTAGGCCAAAGAGAAATAGACTAGGATTGTTATAGCACATCTAGCCAACTGGGACGATAGTCGTGACGAATAAAGTGTAGGAAGAAGATCAATCGAGGTACCGGTCAACGCAACACTTCACTGCTTTTAATCTTTTCTATTAATGCGCGTTTTACATGCTACTGGCTCTCCATTACTTAACTCACACCTGCATTTTGTTTCCACCGCTTAGTATATTTCCTGTACACAGACGCAAACTCTTCCAATGTCTTTCCTTCAACTAGCCTTGTACTTACCTGCCTCCGTAATTCTGCGCACAGAATGCCACTGGTTTACCATTACTAAATGACTTCTTCTACACTCAGCTCGCAATCTTGTTACACGTTGCAGCGCCCTAGCAACCATTATACTAAAGTTCAGTTACTTCTACAGCAAAGTTGTGGTCACACTGCTGTACTGATGCATCTAGCATACCCATCGGCTCTCATCCCCAAATTGGCGTTAGCTCTCTTCCATTGATGGACCAGAACAACGCAAACAACGCGCGACGAAGCGCCGTAGCCTTGCAGACTATGAGGTCTGCCATTTAGTTACTAATTTCTATGGCCTATTGCATTTGCTACAAATGGCCGCTAACCTTCTTGCAAGCTCGCTCTTACCTAATCTTGCACTCACCTGCCTCCATTGCTTTACCCTTGCCGTAAGACTGCGCCAAGCATGCCACTGGAGTTCCATAACGTAAATCAAGTCTTCTATCGTCAGTATGCTGCCCTGTTAGACTTAATAACTCTTCGTGATGCAGCGCAATTTTAACCAAGAAAACGATGTCCACCTAATTTTGCAGCAAAAGCTGTCAAACAATATAATACAGAATCCAACTCCCGACCGGCTGTTAGCTACAAATTGGTGGTCACTCGCTTATTCCGGTCCACCAAAAAGATACCTACAACTTGTGACGGTGCGTTGTACCCATGAAGCTTCTGTCGTACACTCCCTATCTCCCAGCCCGTCAAATAATTATATTGACTGTAAAGGGCCGCTAAACCTTATGTCGACCTTCTGTCATATAACCTTGCACTTACCTACCTCCACTACTCTATCTGCTAACCAAAAATCTGCGCAAAGCATGCCACTGGCCTTTCAATAGTCAACTCACCGCTTTTACCTTCAGCTCGCAACCTTGCTAGACTTAATTGTCTCGCGCGATGCAGTGTCCTATCAGCCCGGTTACTGAAGTGTGCTTACCTTTATAATACAGTCTTTGTCACACTGCTATAATGCTGTGTTTAGCTCGTCTATGAGCTCTTATCCCCGTATTAGTATTAGCTCTCTTTCTCTGGTCCGACTGAAAGACACTTACAATGAGGGACGCAGCATGGTGGCCATGCAGCTTATGACGTTTACTTCCTATTTAATAGTTTCCATGACCTTATAGCTCCACCGTGAATAGTGGCCTAACTTTATGCTAGGTTTCTGTCACCTAACCTTAACTTCTATGCCTCCACAATTTTCTATCTTTGCAGCAAACCTGCTAACAGCATGCCGTTGGCTATTCATTACGTAACGCAGCTCTTCTGCCTTCATATCGTTAACATCTTGGACGAAATAACCTCGCGAAATGCAGCTCCCTATCAACCCAGATATTACCTTCATCTAATTCTACAGCACAGCCTTTTCGCGCCGATATGTTGAAGAGTCTAGCTCACCCGCCGTCAAACACCCACAAATTGGTGATAGCTCTCTTCATCTTGTCCCCCAGCAAGACATCACAACGTGCGACACAGCGTAGTAGCCATGCAACTTCTGACGTTTACTTCTAGTTACTTGCTTCCGTTGCTCATTTTCTTGCTTGGAAATGGCCGCTAAATTTGCTAATGGCTTTCGGCCAAATTACCTTGCACTCACCTGCCTCCATTGATTTTGCTCGTTGATGTAAATATGCGCTCAGCATGCCACTGGGTTTCCATTACCTGTCGCACCACTGCTGCCCTCGGCACGCAATCTTAATAGTCTTACTGATCTCGCGCGACGCAGCGCCCTAACCACTTAGATGTTGACGGTAACTTATTTTGACAGAAAAATCTTTCACACCGATGTAATTTGTTTAGCTTTCTGTCCGTCCTCATTTCCAAAGTGGTGTCAGCTCACTTCCTTTTGTCTAACGTAATAGCCCCTACAAAATATGACGGAGCGCTTTAGCCATGTATGCGCTGTCGTTTGCTTCTATTTTCTTGCTCCTCGGATAATTAGCTTGACTGTATAGACCATTAAAGGTTTTTCGCTGGTTTTCTTTTACCTAACCTTGCACTTACCTACATACACTGCTGTTTATATTTACCATAATTTGCGCTTAGCATACTACCTGCTTCCACTATTTTCATCATCACTTCTAGCCTTCCGCTGCTACCTTTTTAAAGTTTATAATTTTGCGCAATGCTTTGCCGTAGTCACACAAACATCGACGCATACCTCGCCCTTTTACCGCGTCGTCTACTGACTGCTCACTTCTCAAACGACGGTATCTCTTATCTTTCTCGTTCAGGATTTAACCACACCGCGTGACGCAGCGTACAGGCCTTTCAACATCTAACGTTCACTTACCATTTACAAGGTTCCACAGCTTAGGAGCTTTGCTATAAACGGCAACTCAGACTGCTACTCATTCACTAACTAAACTTCACTTACCCGCCCCCATCACCACTGGTTCTTGTGTTAAATCTGCGCTCTGCTCTTATATCTGCTACTAGCATCCCATTACCTCTACGCCGGGCACCAGTTGTGTAGCTACTGACGTTCATTCTTTATTTTTACCCATATCCACGTCCAAACTTATTACTGGCTTGTCATCACTTAACTTGTCCGTGCTATTTATAACTCGCAAGGCTGTTAGAACTCATAACCTCGAGCGAAGCAGAGCGGTAAGTGTAAACAGCTGCAAACGTGCCACCAAAACCAGCTCTGCAGCTTTCCGTCCTTTATTTATAAGAAAAGCGGTTTATGTAACATATATCACGACAACTCAACAAGACGCATAGCGTTTCAACTTTCAACATTTTAGTGCATCCCATTCACTTATTTGTGCGCATTTTCATGGCATTTCTCTTTGGTTTGCTTGTGTCCGATGCAACTCCTTCCAGGTTTACAACAGATACCTTTCCTGGAATTGTGCAACTCTTCAACCACTGGATGGCCCAAACTTTAGCGACACTTATGATAACCCTTCTACTGAACACATCGCTCAACTAGATGGGATAGAAACCCAGTGCGGCCACATCAGAATGCATCATACGCAATAGGCTGGCAACTGGATAGCAGATGACTGCGAGTAACGGCGCAATAGATCAGCTCAGGTCAGAAAAACATTTACTTGGCACATTAGATGACTAGTAACATTTTCTCATATATATAAACAACCTGTTTGAACATTGAATCAATTGTGAGGTCAAACAGTTAGTACAACGTTTTACCATTGCTTGGAGCTCACTCAGCTGCTCACTCAGGACCAAAATTCTTCACTGCTTGATTGGAGCTAATTCACTTGTATATATTCGGACCACACCTTGTTGACGCGCCTCGTGCGACAAGCAGCACATACATTTTTATTGCTTTATTTATTTAAAGGTTGCATGGAACTGTCACAAGTGCTCCGACATAATTATAGTTTTAAGGGGCATGCCAATTCTGATAAATGCTTCCTGTGAAAGTACAACTACAAATAAAACAGCAATCTAACCTTATGCCCTGTCTAAATCACTAATCGATGGGGCTTACCACTGTAGCTTTTTTGACATTGCGTGATCGTTGCACTAGAAGGTGCTGCATTGACATGAGCAAGCCGTCTAAGGCAAGTCACGCTGAAAGCTCAAATACGCAGGTCATTTTTAATTCAATTACTTCATTTTATACATAACACTATAGGTATATAAAGCGGTGGTGATTAAAATTGTATGTTTCTGTATCTTAAATGCTAATTGTAAAATAATAGTTGCTATATCTAACACGCAGCATATCAATTGGCGCAGGCATATGACCATCTCTAAATATTTGATGTGTTTGTACACCAATAGATCACATGATCGGACACCACCCGCTTTTGTACTCCTTGGCTGCAACCTTTCAACCGTGCATTGTAAACGTAAAGTCTGTGCGTGCTCTCGCGCGCTGCGCTAAATCCCAGGTAGCGATCACCAAAGCTTAAAGATCTAAACTCCAGATAAATTGCTTAATAGAATACGCAACTTGGTGAGCACTCGCAGTTATCTTGCTGCAGCTCGTTAACTGGGGCCACTCTCCAGCGTTCAGCGGATTAGTAAATTTTAATAAATGTTTCCTGGCAATAACCACGGTGTCACAATTTAAGAACCATACAGAAAATTATGTTTGTTTGGAGGTATTTTGTACCAAATACCGCCGTGGCTGCGTAAGTTTGATACAAACTGAAGCTCAAATGCGTATAATATTCGTAACCTTTAAGTAGCTGCAAACCAATTACTAAACTAGCAAAGCTTTCTATATTAACATATGTATAATCGAGCTTTAGATTAAATGCAAAACAATGAATCAAAATTCATGTTAGCTGAAGAACGTAGAGACAATCAAAATTTAAATCAAAAGCGCATGCAAAGTTGATGAAGCACGGCAAAAGTAAAGAGGGCAAATTTGTCACTTCGATAAGCTTTTTGATGTAACAGCGGTAAAAGACCCAGATGATTTATGATACTCGTGCACCCTTGTGCCAAGTCTTGTCGCACTGGACCGTGGGAAAGCGCGCGGGCCCATTCTCGTCAATCGTACATCCACCAAGATAGTCATGGTAATTTTAGACAGATGGAACTTTGCGAGCAATCATAAGCCAATAGAAAAGGAGCGAGCTACAACACGAAAATAATAGTGTTGAACCATTTTAACGGACTATTGTAAATAATGTATATGCTCTATAAATGTTCGAGCGGAAGCTTAATAGATGACTTCGTGACCGTGGCCCGGTCTTCTTGCTTCCCGGCAGGCAACTCGACATGGTGGCAGAGGCGAAGAAGAAGCCGACTCGCTGGAACCCGCACATTTTTGTGCACAGCCGTTGATCACACTGCCGACCGCTCCGCAGATTATTGAAAGCCTGCTGCCGGAGAAATAGAGACTGGGGAATGCAAAGTGGAAGGATTCCGTCAGTTGGACTAAGTTAGCTACTCGAATACCATCTAGTTGGCGGCTTTTAGGCATGCTGTAGGTGATGAAGCCAGGAGAGTGCTCGAAACCTTGAAGCTAAGTAAGGCAGGTAAAGCAGTCAAGCTTTTGGAAGTGCTGAGAAGATTCGAGGCATTTTGCCGAGGACAGGTAAATAAACCCCATCAGGGATATTTATCATTTGTTTGCGAACGATTTCCAAGCGAGTCGTTTGAGACTTACATGGCAGAACTAAAAGTGTTGGCGCGTAACTGCAAACTTCCGCAATTGCATGCGAGACTCCTTGACACGTGATCGTATTGTCTTCGGCACAAAGAATGATAAGCGCACTCGGCGCCTTCTGAGAAAATGGAACATGTCTTTGGAACAATGTGTGGCCGTCGGCTTGAGTGAAGCATGGACGGCGTAGCAGTTTGAGCACGTGAGGCTAAAAGCGAACACCGAGCTGTGTGCGGTATCCCGAACCAGCAATATTCCGCCCCAGCAACCCGAAGGACGGGGTCCGATTTGTCCGTTTAGCGGTCATGCACACCCAAGAAGAAAGGAGATCTGCCCAGCTTGAAGTCGAACTTGCACATAAAGTTTCAAGAAGAACCATTGTGCTCGCTGTTGCAGGTGCGCTAAGGCCAGCCTAGTAGTCGAGAGCAGCAACAAACAGTTACAAGAATTTTCGGTAAGCAGCTTGGAAGATCGTGAACACAAGTGTGTTTTCGCGACGTTTTGGATTCCAGGATGATCGGTGCGCTTCCAACTGCACCCAGAGGCTACTGTCAACATCCTCTCTAAAAAGCACTGTGTGGAAATGGTATGCAACAGGACGCAAAATTGCCTCAGAAAGTGGAATCGTCCAAAGATGCTACAGCAGGGTACCGCCACGTTGAAGGTTATCAATCCGGAAAACGGCACAGAACGCCAACTCGATTTCCTGATGGTCTCAGGAGGCCGTATGCTCATTTTTGGTATTGATCCCATTCAGAGTCACGGTTTTGGCTCTGTTACCATGAATGTTGCGTCCATGCTTGTAAAGCTAACGAAAAGATTGTGGACAGCTACCCAAGCGTGTTTGACGGGGTCGCACGGAGATTCAAAAGGTGTGCACATTCATCTTTAATCAAATCCGCTAAGCCGGTAGTGTTCCCTACCAAGAATTTGCGAATGCCTTATTAGAGAACTTTTAGACGAGCTGCAGCGTCTGGGTTGCTTGGGTGTAATAGCCAAAGTTGTGGAGACGACAGATTGGTATAGCCAGGGGGCGAACTTCCTTAAGGAAGCTTGAGCACCACGCGAGTTCACTGATCTACAACCACATAAAGCCGTACGCAGGTGGGAGCATTATACGCCACAAACGCTAGGCGACGTGCTTTTGGTGTTATCTGGAGCTAGAATACTTACTAAAGTTGACCTCGCTTTTGCGGTTTTGCATGTATTACTTGACGAAGAGTTAAGCCACCTGACTAGGTTTGGGACACCTTCCGGGCGATTCCGCTGGCTCTGTTTACCGTTTTGATTGAAGGTATCGAGCGAGTAAATCCAGAAACAACTAGTTCAGGCTTTAGACAATTTAGCAGGAACGTGCGGTGTGGCAGACGACGTTTTGGTCTTTAGCGCAAAGCGGGAGGAGCTCAAGCAGAACCTTCGCCGATTCCTGCAGAGCTGTTTTAAAGGGAATAACAAGCTAAAACGAGAGATGATTGATTTGAGTAGGACGGAAGCGGTGTTGCATGGAAACGTGCTAAGCTCTGAAGAACTGTAGCTAGACACAAACAAGTCGGAATCAGCAAACTTCTGCCTCCTCCTACTGTGGTGAAAGCTGTTAGCAGGCTGAATGGGATGGTGAATTACCTAAATCGTTTCTTGCCCAGGTTAGCCGATGCAATGGTACTGATATGAAAACTGACTCAAAATGTGAGCAACGGTACAGGGACGCGGAGCAGGTAAAAGCAAATCAAAAGTAAAGGAATTGATCACGAGCGCCTCCGCTTTCAAGTACTATAATCCAGTAACCTCGACCGAGAGCCATGGTGACAGCAGTCAGTGTGGCACCGGGGCCGTACTCATGCTGAACCTTAAGACTATCAATTTTCAAAGCCGGACGCTGAGAGAGAACCAGCGTCCTTACCCGCAAATTAGGAAAGAAACGCTTGTGGTTACTTACGCCACAGATCGTTTTAAAGACTATACGTTTAGCCGCAAACCCACCGTCTGTACCGACCAAAGGCACCTAGTATCGATGCCCAGCAAGCTGCATTATGTTGTTTTACGCCGCCCGCAAGGAGTACTTAATTGACTGCATAATTATGACCTAGACATGGTTTACCGGCCTGGATACCAGATGCACATTTTGAACACGCTGTGAACAACGCACTGGTCAGACCCGCCAGGAAAGGAACAAGACACAGCTTTTGTGCATGCAACACAGCTGAGCGCCGTCACGGAGGAAGGCTTGCATCATTTGTAACAATACAGAGAGAAGGACGAATTGTGTAGGCTACTACAGCACACAATCATAAACGAATGGCTCAAAGACAAGGAAGTTTACCGTAGGAGCTGACTCCTTCCTTCCATTTTCGTGACCAACGCTTTAATCAAGGTAGATTATTATGCCAAAGCAACAGGATAGCTATTCTAAAAGCACTGCAGCCTTTAATGCTGGAGCTAATACATTGTGCACATATAGAGACAAACCACTGCATTGCAAGTGCTAGAGAGCGGTTGTTTTGGCCCGGAATGATCAGCCAAATTACGTGACTACCGCACAGATTTTGGAGCACGCAGATCACACGAATTACGCCTCCCGAAAGATCTGATGATGCTTGGTGATGTTCCTGACAAACCTGGGCAGATGGTTGTACTAGACATAGTTGCTCACGATGGCAAGAACTCCTTGATTGTTGTAGATTATTTTAGTGACTGCTTCGAGGTTGATGCACTTACGACGACTAGTACGCAATCCGTGGTGAAACATTCGCGGTGCCAATTCGCTTGTCATGGAATTCCCGAGGTGGTGATTTCAGACGACGGGCCACAATGTAATGGTGTAGAGTTACGTGCATGCAGCAAGAAGTGGGATTTTCGTCACCGTCTAACCAACCTATGCCATAGTCGATCAAATGGTAAGGCTAAGGCTGCAGTGAAGAAGGCGAAGCAACAGCTTACAAACGACAAGAACACCCAGCAAGCTCCGTACATAAAGCTACTGGATCGAAGGAATATCCATCTACTTACAACGAGCGTGTCCTGCCCAGCATCTATTCAGTCTCCGAACAAGAAAGCTAATACCAACTGCTACAACTCTACTGAAGCCCGCGATAGCGTGGTCCGATGCTCTACACGACCGAATAGGGAACAAGGTGCTAAGGCAAAAAGCAATATGATCGCGGATGGAAAATCCTTCCACCACTAGGTAGAGGAGAAGAAGTATGGGTGCAGCTACTACCGGTATCCGGGGAAAGCTGGCAGAAAGGAGTGCTTGACGGCCGGAAGGGAGAGGGGAGCAAGGAATTCAAGTTTGAGGGCAAACTCATTTGACGGAATCGGTTAAAACTGAGAAGAGTGCGACAGAAGTGGACACTGCAAAGTGATTGTCAGCAACAACCACCGGAGAGGAATACTGCTACCCAAGCCCAGGACATAAAACGCACCCGAAGTGGTGGGCACTACTGAACAAATTGTAACGCTAACCTAAAGAAAGAAAAAGAAAAGGATGTGGTAGGGCTGGACATGCTGATGATTGAAATTGATGTGATGCTGATCGTACGTCACACGCCAGACCGATGGGGCGTGAGCATGTTGCCGGAAGCAGGTTGGTCAGCCAATCAGAAAGTAGTTGGCCTGTGATCGCTTCCGTCATGCAAGTGACCAATCGAGCGCCAGCGGACGAAGGAGCGCATACTCCTGCATCTTTGCGCCAAGGCTTGTGGCATTGGAACAAGGAAAAAGCGCGCGTGCCTGTTCCCGCCAACCGTACATATACTAAGAAAGCGAAGGTGATTTTAGACAAAGTGAACGTAGCGAGTAAACATAAACCAAGGCAAAAGGAGCCAGCAAAACAATGCAAATAACAGTGATGAGCATTTGTAACTGACAGTTATATAGGTTGTATATGCTCCGTAAATATTTGAACGTAATCTTAATAAAAGACTTCGTGAGCGCGGCCCAATCTTCTTGCTTCCAATGGGGCAACACGGCAACCTTTCTGTGATTTGAAGCCTACCAGAGTTATGCCTTTTTGACGCATGATGAAATCTTGTTTTTAAGGAAAACCAAACAGCGACCTTTTCTTGATCGGAAGCCTATTGGGGTGATGCGCCTTGGACGGAACATTATGCTCTGTTCTTACTAAAATTTGACGTACCAATCAGCTACGTGAATACAAGCCTTGTTGAAAACCGCTTACCAAAGCAGGGCATTTTACTGTGTTTCATGACGACACGGATTCGCATCAATTGCTCTCTCTATCCTACCTGAGTGATGCCCCGTGGACGCAACAAGAAATCGTTCTTACACTTAATGCTAATCAAATAGTTGGTAGCCAGTGCATCGCCTATGGCGTGCATCGCAATCTATTCTATTAATGTCTGCTCCATATAGTTATGTATAAATTATTTACTGTTTAGTTAGTGCGCACTTACCCTTAGTCTAGTGATTAGCATTACAGGCTGTTAAACGCACTGCCGATGTTTGATTATTGATCGCGCCAACTTTTCTAGCGCTGAAAATGTCGCCACTATCCATGTTTCTCTGCCGTGTCTTTGAAATGACCAGCAAGGATTGCCACTAGGTTGCCACAGCTCCTCAATGCTGTTATACAATAATCTTGCTCAGTTTGGTACGCCGTCACAACTTTGCTGCAATATTCATTGTGGCAGCACATGTTCTTGCGCCGCGAACTACTTAACATATACTTTACGTGTTGTCGTGAGCGCAAACTGGCACGTGAGGCTCTCCGAACGCAGTACGAGGTCTCGGCTTCACCACAGTCTGACAGCCTTGACTTTTTCATAGTCGACAGCGTAACAAAGTTACACTTCTATAGCAACGTTAGGTGAGATTCGCACTAAAGTCTGACCCACGTGAACTATTCACATGTTTACGCATGCCTAAGAGGCGCTCTTGGTAATAGGTGTTGTCCGCACAAACAGCTTTTCCAACTTACGCGGGTGAAAACGCATCTGAGAGGTTCTCATTGAAAGCAATACGAGACCACCTTGTCGTTAAAAAACACACAGTTGTATGTTCTGTCGGCATTAAGCTGCCTGACGTACGTATTGTTGCACAGAAGACATTCATTGCCTTCCCTTACACCGGAACATTATTAACTGTCTTTATAAAGTCAGTTTGCCCCAATCATGGTAGCTAATTTTTGTTAGAGACTAAAACCCTCCACTGAAATGAGTCAAACTGCACTCCGAATGGCTTACAATTTCTCAAATGGGGCATTTTTGCATCAGGGCTACTAAACATGTTACTGTGATTTAGGTGTCCGGTATAATGATGCAAAACCCAAAACATTTCATTTTCTTACAACGGTCGAACGTTTTGCCCATTGGATACTAGCAATAACATCCAGTGGCACTGCAGCATTATATAAATCTAAATCATCCCGCACTTTATTAGCTTGATGGCTTGTTACATCCCCAGTATACCAGTAGTTTGCCTTAAATATTCCTTAATTTCCTCCCATCGTCGTCTCACTTGTTATTTGCCTCGTAATCACTTCCTGTTCGTAATATTTTTGCGTCGTCTTTCTTATCCGAATACAAAGCTGGCATCTGGCAGGTGTATTGACAATGAAGCACACCTAAAAACGATAACCACTGTTACTGAAAAGTTTGTGCTACGTTGCAAAAACCATAGAGACCGTGAAATGTGTATAGAACTTAGCTTATAGTAAGATGTTTAATAAACCTGTTTATGCTTTGTTTGTTTTTACTGGCGATAATTATTAAGCAACAGCTTGTCTTTTCTAACAACTTTCCTCTTATTGCTCGTTATTCGCCTGCCAGTAAACGAAGCCACTGAATGCGCCGAAACAATCCAACGGAGTTTAGACAAAATTCTTGAAATATCGATACTAAATCGTAATAAAACTATGAATAACTACGGCTGCGTTCCACTTCGACTCAATAAAGATCAGGAAACTAATAGATCTCCTAAAGTGGCCAGCTGAATATTACTGCACACGCGGCGGGTTTGGCACTTCAACACCGTTCAGCGGTAGATTCAAGGAGGCTAAATCACACCTTACGGTGACTGAAACATTCGCGCTATGCAATTGCTATGTACTGCAAAAGCTATTGTGAATACCATAGCTCTGCTAGGCGATATGTTACTCGTTAATCAGCCCACTATCCATACAACAGCATAGGCTCCTGTAATTATGAACTGACCAGTTGCGGACAAAGCATCTGGTCCCTATCTAAAAGCATACCTTTAGTTATTTGTTCAGTTAAATTTAGGTCGTCAACGACTGGAATCTATAAGTATAGGCGCACATAGATAAGTTGTTACGAGCACATATGTGCTAAGTAATCTGGCCGTAATAAGGTACTGTGCATTGGTCTGGAACAGGTACCTTGTTTACAACTTAGTGCAAGTAGCCTTTGTGCATCTACGAGGCGAAACATTTCAGCCTTAACCCGCATGCTATTGAAATGCCAAATAGCAGCAAATCGGAAGAGACCAAACAACGGCAAAGGGAAAGCTCAACAAAAGATTTACCACACAGACAGTATAACTAGGCCGTTTAGAACAATAGCCTGGCTACCTAGTGCTGACACCAAAAAATAAACTTTCGTGCTAGGGTGTACTGTTCTATACTTTGATCTGCTCGTCTAGGTAGATATACCGCTGAAAGGTGCAGGGTAAAATGGGTGGCTCTGGTCAGTGCGTATTATTGTACCGTTTATTGTGTGCAATAACGTGTTTTAACACGATGGTACCAGCCATAGTTGGCCATAGGATAACACTACAACAATACGATAACATTACTTTCTTCTCAAGCAAGTTGAAATGGTTACACATTAAGAGTGAAAAACACGAAGTATTAATAAGTCCATAGTGATAGGGCACAAGCATTGATGAACTTCAAGCGCAGGTTTTATGGTACACATTATGATCACAATCGTCCAACGTACAACCAAATGCGCTGGACTTTCGTAAATAGCTGGTAGCCTGGGATGGTTACAACAAATCTTGGCTTAGTTAAACCCAGAAAACCGCACTGACATATCTAAGCTGAAAATGACTACTTTAGTACAAGGAATGGGACAGCCCGTGCTGAGACCATGCTGAGAACATAATGTAAGTTTTTAGGTGCCTTCAGCGATAAGCAGCAGGAGTTTGACCACTGTACTAAATTTTCCAAAATATTATGCAAGCAAGCTGAGGAGGCGGAGGATTGTTGGTTTACCTCGATGATAACTTTATCAACATATTATACTTGGGTACGTCCTTCTGGGACAGGAATAAGCATAACGTAAGTAGAGAACAGAACTGGTGGGAAAATAGCTCACTGAATGGCACGGGTGTTGTCAAGTTGTGAGGAGCATGTGCAACAAAAACTGGTAAATTGAGTACGTTTGGAAAAATAACCACTTAGCGGGAATACCAGGGTAGGTTGATTACAAGACGACTGTAGTCCTTGCAACAGCAAGTTACGGTCAGCACAACGGAAAACTTAGATTAGGTGAAGAGAGGTGACATCAGTTGGCTTAATATAACGTGTTGACGACGACAAAATTGAACGCACTTGAGAAGCCGCTGTAACCTGTGGTGTCTTAAACTTCTATACACAAAATTATATAGAGCATCTAAACCGCAGGAGGCTAACAATTATTCAAGAATGCTACATCAATTTCTTTAATTCCACCAAGAAAGGTAAAAGCAAGCCTAAACATGCTCCATTTGTACGCCTTGAAAATTCCAGAAATAACCATTGCTTTATTACTGTTATAGGCCTATATTTACCAGTCCCTTTCTTTGATACTGCATTTATGTTAGCAAGCTTCTAAAAATCTGCGAATTTTATTACATTATACCAAAGACAGTAGATGAGTTATGAAAGCAGAACAGCGCTTTGTCTGAACACAGATAAATTAGTCTTGTGCAGTTCCGCAAAGTGACACAAGGCAGTGCTCATGTAGGCTTACAAAAATGTTCGAAAGTTGAGTTAACTGAAGTGTTGCCGCTAGAGAAATAACGCTTGCAATTTAGTTTTTAAGTCACGGTCAGTGTTTGTGCTTTGATAAGTAACGGTGCTAAAACCTTTTCACCACCGCCGTAATGAAAAGGCGTTATTTCTAGTGATTGTTCAAACATGGATATGAGTCAAATGATGTACTGCTTTGTAATTATGGGAGGTGTAGGACTTCAATAAAGTACGAAATTTACCTTTTCAAACACATTCATAGAGCACACAAGGTTGCTTAAGTTAGGTTAAAAATGCCGACAACGTGTAAGAAGATATTTTCCACCGTGTAGTAGTGTATTTACGGTAGTCAAGTGAAGTTGTAATTGGGCCACAGGTGCCACAGATACATCACCAAACAAATTAAATATGTGTAATTAACCATTTTTATTGCTTTAGTTTTGTCCGAAGGAGAAGATTATACCTGGAGGGTTACGTTTGGACTACAGGTTGTGTGCTTAAATTGCGACGCGCAACCTCAATGTAATGGACAGTGATTCACGTTGAAGTGAACCCTAGATATTGCCATCACTGGGACCGTACTCAAAGCAGATGGAAATTTGGTGTTGCCCACCCTAACACACTATACAATCACGACGCGCTTCCATGTAATTTCTTCTCATCAGGTAGAGACAGCAGGCCTCGATTCGGCGAACATTGGAATAGTAGCCGAAACCTCTACCCCTTTGGCTGCCGGGTCACGGTGGCCAACGCTTGGCACAATGGTAAACGACTAATTGGAGGGTCAAGTTTGGACTACAAGTTGTGTGATTGGATTAAGACGCGCAATCTAAAATTATTGGGCTGTGCTTCAAATTGAAGTGAACCCTAGGCACTGCAATCGCTGTGACCAAACTCAAAGCAGATGAAAATTGGGTGTTGCCAACCCAAAAAGATTGAAAAACCGGGACGCGCTTCGATATAATTTCATCTCATCAGGTGGAGACAGCAGGCCTCCATCCCGCGACCACTGGAATTTTAGCCGATACCTCTACCACTTAGGCTACCGGGTTACCTTGGTCAGCACCTTTCACAAGGCGAGGAACAAATTACAGCGAAGCGTCTTGGTTGTGCAGCACCCAATTTCCTACTGCCTTGAGTGCGGTCCCAGTGATCGCATTGACTGGAGTTCACCTCAATCTGAAGCACAGTCCATTACATTGAGACTGCGTGTCGCAATCCAATCACACAATGTGTAGTCCAAACTTGGCCCATCGGTTAGCCATTGACCGTTGCGCCAAGCGTTGCCCACCTTGACCAGGTAGCCAAAGTGGTAGAGCTGTTGGCTATTATTTCAATGGTCGCGGGATCAAGGCCTGCTATCTCCACCTGATGAGAAGAAATAACATGGTAATGCGTCTTGGTTGTGTAGTGTTTTCGGGTGGGCAACACACAGTTTAAATCTTCTTCAAGCAGGTTTTTCTATTTTTACTAAATATTGACCTTACCCGTGAAGTTTCTCTTGGACCGACTGCAACCTTAGATCGCTAATGAGCCTACAACACAAAATTTCTGACCTCTTCAATTTCAAATAATGAACAACAAATCATTTGACATACAAGGTTACGCGTAACCTGTGCACTCTAAAGCAGCACCAGAAGCAGGCAAAATTCCAACGCAGTCTAGTCATGCCACCACGAACCTACCCGAAGAAACGGTTTTCTTAACTAAAGAACACCAAGGCAAACCTTGGCCTTCCTGTTCTATACAGCCACGCGGGGGAAAATGCTCTACGACGACGACTAGAAGGCTCATCTACTTAACTCTCAGTGCTCCGCGAAAATTTTCGTAGAATCCGCGTTAACCACTAAAAATTTGCACATCCCGTATTCTCAACTCTGACAAGTGCAAAATAAGCAAATCCATCAATCAGTAATCAAGCAATTCCTTCTCGAACTGAATCCAAACTCCGCGGCAGCGACGATGAGCTTCATTTGTAAGTACTTAATATCGCAAGCAAACACACTGCACACGCAATGCAGAAAGTTTCCCGACGCTTGTTTGCACACGGGCGTTAACTATGGGACTGGAAAGTAGGGATCGTGCTACCAACTAAAATGGAGGTAACCGCTGCGAATCTGCCAATGACCGACCTTGGGGCTGACGTCTATAACCAGTATGATAAAGAAAGGAATTATCAACCGCGCCTTTTGTGCTTACTGCGCATGTCTGTACGTCCTATAGCTTGCTTAGTATGATGTCCGTAATGCAAGCCCTCCAACTCTGGCTTGGCTGCTGCTGCATAAGCATGCGCTAACAGAGTAGACCATCCTAGACGCCTGGATATTGTATCCAATAATTTCAGCTGGTTGTTTGACTAAGCCTTGCACAAACGACTTCGTTTTACACACTAGGGAAGCAGCGTTACTTACAACCTTTTCATCTATTGCAAAATTGAGAGGTTAAACGCTGTAACTACAGGTGAAACGAACGCTCTTCCTCTTGTGTCTTTGACTAGCGTCGTTCCACCGGCCTCACTCCTTGTACCAGAACCACAAAGCTCTACCATATTGAGTCCATGAGGCTCTTCAATCCAACTGCTCAGTCCGTACTGATGATCACAAGCTACGTTAGGAGGCAGCCATCCATAAATACGCTGACAGACTCTAAAACGCGTTATACCAGCTACCCGAAAGAACCGTGAAGTGGCACCTACCAGTAAACTGCGCCAACTGCGTAGACCTCTAATTTGGTAACCCAGAAGCATTTTGTGCGTAAACCATTGGAGGGTATCCTTCTACTAACGTCAATCACGAAACCTTCTGGGAAGTATCGGATCATTTGTCCTTTCAAATTCCCAGAACACACTGCAGTACGTCGAGGCCGCAAACTTGATGCTGAGTACTTGGTCAAGTAGCAATTTTCAGGGCTTTATTCACATCACAAGTGTACACGATACTGAAGCATATGCTTCCGGGTACTGACGGTTTCAAAATTTGAATGTGACTTGCTAACAACCGTTCCAGCGCGTGGCATGAAAGCTTGCTTGGAGCTTCAAAACCTTGCTTAAGCATGTGGACTTTGAAAGCTTAATCAATTGCACATCGATAGACGTCTGCGTGGTGTGAATCTTAATTTTACCCGACGAGTATAATAATAGAACTTGGGAGCGAGGCACTAAGGCACTTTTAGCTCAGCGTGGATAGCTCGACACGGGGATACAAGAGGAACCTGTACAATTGCCGGGTATTTTGCATCCGTCCAGAGGCTGCACTATCAACCCGTGAGCTGCATGATTGTAACTGTATTCTGGTAAATATGGTTGTTGCTTTGATTGTGAAAACTATCAATCGGTTGCCAGGCTACCATTTTATGAATACGGCAGGGATTTGCGTGCTATTATTGCAATGGCGACCTACCCCAAATAAAGCTTGCCAAGTATCAAGTTGCGTCAAGCCAGCAGCAATTCTGAATCGTCAGATCTGTAGACGATCTACCCTCCTACAGTTTTGGCAGCAAGTGGCGTCCTTGGGGATTATTCTAAAGTAGACAACTAGGGTTGGCTTGCATATAGAAGGTTTTGAATTGGCAAGCGGTGCTCAACTGCAGACCAAACGTCCGTCTAGTTTATTAAAAGATACGCAATTTAAGCTTGTACCTTACCTGGTAAAACTTATTAAAATAAGCGATAGGTAGGATGTTGTAGGTAGTGTGGTGTCTGAGCTCCTAAAATCTTCAGCAAAGTTGCAAAGAAGTGTTTGCTTTCCCCGATATCAGAGGCCGTAAAAGCATCGTTGAACGTGTCTACGCATGTGTTGGCATAACTAAGTTATTTAGATATTGGCCAATACAACTGAGCGGTTGACTACTTTCTATCTGAGTGCATTTCATGACCAAGTAGTCAACGACTTGTAACAACTAAAGCATTTTGCACTGATACGCACAATCGCTGCTACGAGTTCGGTAGGTGCGCGCGCGATGCTCCCGAAGGAACATATACCAGTTTAGTGCAAAAACGACGTCTGCAACATCTTTATGAGGTTATGTATCTTGAAGCTTAATTATCTCCCGTTATGCGGATTCCAGACAGTTTGTAACACATTTTAGATTACACAGTTTCCTTAGATGCAAACAGATGTTGCCAGCTGGATATAGGAGTAAGCTCACATACGTCAAGATTTTCATCCTGAATGCAACTTACCACCCCACACGATGCCTTTTCTGGCTTTAGTCCGTATTTTATTGTCCTACTTACTTAATTTCATTGAAGTGTCGTTGTTAGCTCGCACTTAGCCTCTGCAGTATTCTGTCTACGAAAGTAGTAGCATGGACCGTAATGGTCATTTAGAATAAATAAATAAATAAACAAATAAATAAATTTTTATTCTCGACAATGCGAGGCACACCTTTACAGGCATGATCATCTTTAGCGAACATAGTGTGATCAAATTGTACAAAAGGACATGTTTGGCATAACAGTGTATGTAAGTATATGGGTGTATATACTTATGTAATTGTGTAGGAATGTAGCTTGTGGTTTTGAATGCGTCGCAGAATGTTTTACTGTTTGTTAGCGTCAGAAATGTGAGAATAGGCGATTGCTTTTCGTGGGTTGGACAGCATTTTCCGAATATCCACGGGCCAGTGACTTTAGTTTGTGGCGAGTCACATCCGCCACGTCACAGTGTTGTTAAGCAGACATTTGTGGCTTTTTATAGGGAGAACGCTTGCCAGGCGAAAATCCACTACGTCCTGGAACACTGCCGCCGAACTATTTGCTGGAATGGGTTAAACCCGAACCACCCAGCTGGCACCACGAGGAGGTTGTTCGGCTAGCCAGCCATGACGTGCCTGCAACAGAGCCTTCAAGACAATTGATTCACACAAATTACCTAAATCCAACCAAAAGTACTTACCTGTGATCCCGCCTGTCAAGCGTCCAATTACTCGCTTATGGCTTGTAAGTAAGCTCGGGCTGCTCAATCGACAAAGAAAATATGACTTCCTCGCGATACCATCTGTTTAGCTACAGTGCTCTAGGACGTGATGGGTTCGCGCCTGGCAAGCGTTCTCCCTATAAAGGGCTACATATGTCTGTTTAATAGTACTAAGATAAGGCGGACGTGACTGGTCTATAACTAAAGTTACGTTCCGGTGATTACCCAACAAACCACACTCCCCCCACGGACGTCACACGACCCTTCTTACATTATCCACGTGATCAAGCGCAATTGCAGTGGTACATATTCAAACTCCTATAACAGCTACACATATGCATTCCCCAAGACATGTATGAACCCACACCTCCAAGGTTCATGGCTAGCTTGCACCATTTCTTCTACCTTCCCCGATATTTAGTTGCACCTGTAACATGAGCATGCTTACATGGACGTAGCTCGCATAGCAGGAGACTAAAGCATTTATTTATTTATAACCCGCAAGCTCTTAGTACCTGCATCACCACCGCTAAGTAAGAGATCGATCAAAAACTGCGTATTTGGTGGCCCAAAATAGGAAAGAAAAAGCTACCGGTAAGTAGTAAGTGGTTAAGGCAAAGGGAACCGAGTATTAACTAAACTCTTACGTTGAAAATGGTTACAGTAGCTTTCGCGGACCAGCTACAATAGCCTTTAAATCGGCCGCGCCTTTGTTACTTAACTTCACGTTTGCAATACGGCTATGGATAGCTTAGTGTTCTCAGAATATTTTAACATGGATTGTTGTCAAGCTATTATTAAGATCAACGGTGGTGTCCCCTGTGTTCTCTTTGAGAAACATTCAAGCTACTGAGCACGTCGATAGACCGCCCCGATGGAATGGCTAGCTTATAAAGCTGCCTTGAAAAATTTTCTCCAGACTGTTTAAAGTTTGCACTTTTACATTGCTCGCTTATTTAAGTAACACTTCTACATGGGTCCTATTGTACATTACAACAAGTTTATTTTTGATAATGTAACTTTAGCACATCCGTTATCGATGTTGCAAGGTGCTAAAAATGTACCTATCTGGATACATAAAGCTTTATTTGCCTTGAATGACATGGCTTCACTTGACTCCTATAAGAAGACGCTGTCCTCATCGTTTAGGCAGGCCCATACCTGCATCAACCTAGGTAACTGCGAGAAGTATTGAGCGTGATATATTAGGCTAGGTAGATTCAACGTTTAACAGCAGAATAGCAAGCAGTCTAATGATTTTCTTAATGGTTACGATCAAGCATCATAGGCTGCAGTCGTAAAATGGTGTGGTCGCTAACCACGTAATATCTCTCCGGTACAGTGTTCCAATTTCTTTTCCTACCAACTAACACGGCGGGCAGTAATAAACCCTTAAATAGCAAAACGTACTAGGGAATACATTTACTCCGCGCATAGTTGCTCTGCCCGCAAGGGATCGGATCCACTAGCACACAAATAACCTCCCTTGCATAGATATTGAAATCGTTGAATACACGTGTTCCTTGTTCGGATTTACCATAACATGCAGTAGCGCAATACCTTTTAAACTATTTTTTGCAGCACTTGGCAGTTTTACAACGCTAATATTGCGGCCGATAGAGCGTAAGCACTTGTTTCTTTAGTTTGCTGTTAGAGTGAGTTGAGGTGCCGAACGTAGCGCGCCCACCGAGATTTTCATCTAGGTGCTTCAGGCAATCTTGGTTAATCTTGTTTGTTAAGGTCTACGCTTACGGAAGTAACGCTGGCCCGCAACCGCAATAAAGGCTCGCAAACAAACTACGTAAATGTAAGGAAACAAGCACCGTTAGCAGCCTATGACGTGTATTCTGGCCGGCACGTGTAGAGAGTATAGAATAAGTGACCAAGGCAATCCATAAGTGCCTGCGTATTCGAAGGACGACCCGCGCACTTGGATGATGCATAGTGTGAACACGGATTGGTGGTGCTGAATTATATGCCAAAATGCTAATATTAGTAGCAAAGCTTGACGCAGCTATGTACTATGCATATTTTTAATACGAGGCAAAATCCATGACGTCATATTCAGCGCATTCAGTAGTCCCGTTTCATTGTGGGTCAAACGCAAGCAACAAGAATGTGAAGACTTTTGCAAAGAATGTATAGTTAAAATAATTTTTAGCAGGAACAAAAGGAAACTAACAAGTTTCATAAAAAAGTGCCAAATTAACTAGTATATTTCTCTAGAAAATTACATATTAATGTTCCTGACAACGGAAAACATTTGCATTAAATTGTTACCTTTTTGACAACTTTCAAGGTTGATGGGGTCAGCAAACAAGAACTTATGTTGAATCAAGTATATTGCTGAAATTTTAACAAAACTTTGTTACTTTTGTACAAGTACTATTTGTTGACTATGATAACCTTAATAACCTTTTACTGCGTGCAGGTTCCGCAAGTTATTTGTAATTGAATGACACGCTAGAGTAGCGCTACTACTTTTTTGTTTCTCTATAAATGTCTTTCTAGTTTGCAAGTAGGTACAGGAAAACTGCACGAGACTAAACAGTGGCAAAGTGTAATAATTTCTATATTAGAATACGTAACTAGAATTGCGCGTTCGCTTAAAAGCTGATGATGTAACCAGGTAGGACTTAAGAGCTTGAAAGGATACTTTCCAGGCCTACGCAAAGGCAAATATATAAAAACTTTATGCGCAAATGCCGGGAAGCCACCATGAAAGGTTATAAATAAAGGTGATCATATGACAACTTGGAGTGAGCCAAAACTCAGGTCGGATTTTGCGGTTTTCATTGGATATTAAATAATACAAATGGTGAAGGTTGGATTCCCAAAATTTTCAACGCTACGTCGTTGCGATTAATTAGAGGTCAAATGAGCCAGGTACATACGGGGAAGTCGGGATACCTTAGTGTAAATTAAAACCAACAGAGCCTTCAAAACAATAAGTTTATAAACATCCAACTTTCACTATTGTACAGCTTATATGTATCCAGACGGATATTGCAACCATACCAAATATATGCTTGCGTCTATCGCTAATAATGCACATCAGAAGTACTAGCAAAATGGTAAGAAAAATAACTTCACTTGAGCCTGAATTGGCGGCGCATAAACCGCTTTGCGTTTTAGACGTGCGTTTATTAGAACTTAAGAGTTTATTGTGCCCGTGTCTGAACATAATATTCTGTATTCCTACGCCTATTTCAAGCTCTATTCCTCCGAAGTTTATAGTCACTTGCGAGTGCCAACGGTGTACTTCAGTGTGGTGAGGTTACATAAGACTAAGATGCCGCATCAGCTATAAACCTGGACGTTTTTCTAATGATCACTCCCTCATTTCAGCAAGCAACAGAACGAACTTTATTAGTCAAGCTCAGGACCGTGTGCAAAACAGTGGGAGCTATTTGTGTTTACACTTTTACTCCTAAGGCATGGTGAGCCTTGCAGCCAGGTAAGAGGCAAACGTACGCACGGTTGGTCAAGGTAAGCTAAAGGGGTGTTCCGAAATGGATATCCAGCTTAACAGGGAAGCAGGCACGTTTCCGCCGTAAGGATAGCACGGTTACCGGTGCAATTATATCTAGAAATGTAAATTCCTGTTAGCGTAGACTGTTGATGGAAAGTAACTAGTTATTTTTAATGCTATTCTACTAATAATTCTAATGCTGGTTATCATATTTTAACTCAGATAAAGCTAATTATAAGCCGTCAAGAAAACATAAATTATAGAGCAAAATACCTGCTTCCTTAAACTGGCTCTACCAGGTGTCAATTTAAAGGCCACGTGGTATATAAACAAATACTTTTATAAAATGTGCGCAGCTGGCGACAGCGGTGTTAAGCATTGATTTCATAGGCAGCAGCAAAGGCATCAACTCGAGATAACTAGCATCAGAAATTACAAAAGACGCATACTAGTACATCCCTGGCAGACCTTCAAACCAAGAGGTTTTGGACCTTTCTTATTGAAACCTTTAGTTGTACTGTGTGTCGACAGCAACAATAGCCCCTGACGTCTACTAAGAGGCTTAAGTTTTATTGCATGCCATTACATAAAGTCTCTCAAAAGTCGTCGCCTTAAACTGTTTTCACTTATTTAGTGGTCCACGTATTTGGATAGTAGTAATGTGCAAAGATGCTGGCAATAGGATGCAGGTTAAGGTACACCAAGAAAAGTAGTTTGTACTCGCGGATTGCTCCGCTTTTGCTCCGCGGTATTCTATAAGGCAGTGCCATGGCAGTTGCGAAGCAGAAAGCCAAAGCACTAAGGCAATAAGATTTGTTTATCTGTCAGAACAGTGACATGGTAAACAAAGGTAAAGACAAGTCGTGGAGGTTGAGTTACCGCGTGGCCCTTATATTTTTCCTAGGCAGTAGCGCTACTTGTTTTAATAAGGTTGCTCTTGGATTAAATTGACTGAATAACAAAGCGCAAGTTATAAGGAAATCAGACAAGGCGCAGGTCATTTTGTACTTCCCTTCCTAGTCAACGCACCTAAATAATGCGCGCGACTGATCCAACAGAAATATCTAGGGTGTTATGGAGGTACTGCATATTGGAGGACCAGTAGTCCTGAGGCTTTTAGATGTCCAAATGCTGCAATTGGTATAGTGTGTAGTTAGACTACGACAGACCGAGGCGTTATGTGCTACGTTCGAATTGGTCTCACAAGATTAGCACGTAGAAGCAGTTCATGTACCTTCAAAACAATATTCACCAGCACTTGAAGTTTGCATATTTGGGGATTTAACCTCCGCAGTAGTTTGTCTGGCTAGATACGATTTGCTATTAACACACTGGAGCTGGTTGATCAAGGGCTAAGTACGACGTGCCCTGAAATTCGTGCATAAGTAATAATTTTTAACTTCTCCAAAGCGTTTCTAAAAATTTTATACATATTTTTTATCTTTTGCGTACGCTAAAGATATCTGGTTTTACGTCCCTTATGTCCTACCTAGAACTACAGTGTTACCTGACCTACAACATATTTGTATTGATACCATCCATATTTAAAAGGTTATGACGCTTCATCACAGTTGTTTTTACTTTTCCGTTTTCCTGTATCTGCCTGCAAATCGGAAAGACACTTATAGCGAGACAAAATAGTGACGTTATTCCTAGATAGCTATATAGTTGAGATTAGCGCGTACCCTTGCACCTAGCACCATGATATTTCTACTCTCATATTCAGCAAATAGAACCTGCTCTAAAATAGCAAATGATTGTCTAAATTTTAGCAGTTCAATTGCCTAAATTTTGGGTCCCTTGTTTCGAGTTCTTAGGTCCTTGTGAAATTTAGCCCAAAAAGGAACATGTTATTTCGAAAAGGCTTTGGTTGTACCGTACCCTAAAATACTGTTTTTAGGAAGGCTTTAATTTCTTTTTGTTCCTGATAGCAATTCTTTTTAACCTTATGCTCGTATCTGTTAATGTTGCCGCTCGGTCGTTTCCTACTGCTAGCGCACAATAAAACAGAATAACTGGATTTCCTGAAACAGCTCATTATGCTTAGATGGATATTCCTTGCAAGAAAAATATGGAGAAGTGCAATGCTAGGCGCAAATTCGCCACACATAGTATTTGTGAGCAAAAACTTCAACAGATTTAGCTGGACGCAATTCTTATTGGACAAGTCAAACCCCTTAACCTCACACGAAATAAGTCTGTGGCGGCGATCAGAATATTGGCATTATAACTCCATGCTTAAAAATTATTTTAAAAATCCTTACGCGACTGTTTCTTATGACAGCTGCTACCAAAGAGCGGAAAATCTTAAACTGTTTACTACCCATGCAAGAGCATTTGATCTGTGTACAGATAGATTCGCTTGTTCGCGGGGTCCAGCTTCATCAACGTTTAGTACCTAACCTTAAGTTATGATTTATAGTTAAGAACAGCAGTTGCAAAATGTTTTTGTATTATCTAGGCACAGAAACTTTCTACCACCTTAAGCGCTAACAGTTGTGTATCAATTGCAAGTGTGCTAGTAATTTGTTCTAAATTTTTACATAAACAACTAAGATGTCCGTATATGCAGTTCCCCTACTTTGGCAGCGAGGTAATATTGCAGCGCTTCATTCTGAGATTGAGTGCCTATCCTCCTCTCAGTTTCAGTCTGGAGATATTACTATGCACTATTTGCTGTATTAGCTCGTGTAGAAAGCATAGGTAAAAGTCAATATTTCTCAAGCATAAAGGCTGAATTTAGGGATCATTACACAACATTGGATAACAAAACGCTAGCTTTAGAGATGTCGGCACCTTATTATAACGACGCTAAGCGCTTTCATGCAGCATGCCAACTAGCTTTCACAAACTCCTGCATAAGAAGGTGCGGTATTCCATGTGGTGTCAAAGGTGACACTAATAAAATTCCAGTCTTGCATCAGCTATGTCTATGTAGCTGCCCGAATAAAAGGGCGGTTGTTGTACCCTTACAACTCTATTTCGCACATTAGCTGAAAAGGTGAGGATTGTGGTATTGTGTTTACCCAAAGCTTAAGCCGAACTATGTAGTTAGATTAACCTGCTGTTTAACTTGCGTGCCATCATGTGTAGAACAATTGTGAGTCACGACACTGGAATTATCTGCAGAAACATTTATGCGCCAATGCTGACCCATCGACTCTAATGTCTTCAGGTATTCTCAAAGTTATTCAAGTGCGGCTAAGCTGGTATTTGGGTAAAGATATACTCCAATTTTATATCGTTAGCGAAGTGGAAGAGGCAGCCATGCGGTGTACTGTTACAGCTATTATTCACGACAATCTAAAAAGCGCAATAGGTCCAAATTTGCACACTTGTATGCCACTATCATAAATGTGGCGGGGATGGATTCAAACTGTACACTTCTCACAAGCTGCGTTCATCCTGTTAGGTAGGGTTCCATACAGTCACTTGTTATGCTCCGCACACCGTAAGCCTTAATCATATGTACTAGGCGTAAATGTGGGCATGTCGAACGCCCTTTGCACATGAATGAAGTGTTAATACTGCCAGAGCTGAAGCAATCGCGTTAGTGCCAAGTTAGAGTACCCAAGCTAGCAGTTTGCGCATGGTTATGCACTTAGAACTCTAAGTTGTAACCTGTTAACGTATTCTGATGCATATAAGAAGTCCTTGATCGTAAGCTTAACCGATAGTTCTATCATGCGTAAAAAAGCAAATGTATGGTTTATGGAACTCTAATTGTTTTCTTCTGTTTAGAGCCACCGTTGCGTTGTGGTGTTATGCCTGAATGATTGCAACCTGGTGTATTGACTAGTCTGTATGGAGAGTGTGAACAGTTTTAAACGGAGGACAAAAAGGTCATCACCCACATTGTTAACTGAGAGTGGTGCAATTCCGTTAGAACCAAGGTTCGTGGATGGCTAACTGGTCAAGAATAAGAAACTGAGACCTTTTATGTCACATTGCACCATAGAGAATGGTTGGTTGGTGGAACTGTGTAGCTCATTAGTAACTCAGTACATTTCCATGCATTGGGAGCTCAATAATTCGTGCACAGTGTGTGGGTAGTCGCTTGCGTCGTTGAGACCAACATGTATTGAAGAGGTTTATACCCAATAATGATGGGTGTCAGAAGACAACAGTTAGCTGAGTTGCTTGGCTTTGTATACACAGATCATTCCCGCTAGTTCCTAGGTTGTTTAAATTAGGATAGCACCAGCTGATGACGGCTTCACACACCTTTTACCTCTCAGGACGTAAACTAAGCTGAAGGTCAAATTGTTTGCAAGTTCTAGTTGACACACTGAAATCTGTCAGTTCAATGTGGTTTTATTTAGCAGTGAAGTCAGTGCCATAATATCCAGATGGTATAATTGTTTCTGAAAAATATCATAGCCGATCGCTCCATGAAGTTATGGAGTAAGACCGCATCACAGTACCGTCATCTGTTAACCGTGGTGAAGGTGGGAAAGTTTATAGCATTCAGCAGGCGGCAGGTCCAGAAGGCTTAGGTTCTAGCAGGACCGGTGACCAGTCACTTTAAGTAGCAATGGCAGTATGTCAATAAGTGGACGCCCCCAGGTATCTAAGGCTAGCAGCTAAACGTATTTTGGGTATACCTGGAGTAAAAAGCACGTCTAATAAATGATTAGACCTAGATGGCGCTAAAACGTGTTACATTCTTCTTCCAAATTCGACGCAGGCTAACGAACCTCTACACTTTGTTAAGATTGTAGGCGGGAACCATGGCCGGTCGAGAAGACTAAACTTCTACGCTACGTTTGCATGTATATTTGATGGCTCGATTCTTCCCCGAACGTAGTTATAAATGCGTTTTCACGTATGTGTGGGGTTTCAGGAATGCAGTGCATTCAACCAAGTAAAGTTGTGGAGTCCATGGCCCCCGGCTTCGATGCATATAGAGTTCATTATTTAGGCGTTATCTACGTTTCCGTCTCCGGCGTTGTAAATTCACTTTAATTAGTTGGCATTTTTTGCACCGCACCCGTGCGTACGGGATGGTTTACACAACTGGTATCCATAGTTAGAGCAACAAACGTATATTTTAAGTAGTCTAAACCAACTTTCTTTTACAGTGCTAGTGTTTATAAACATAAGTACGAAAGGATGGATAGTGTCTTCTAGCTTTGTGGATGACGAAAGTGATTCATATGATGCTACTGAGCCATTTCTAGAAGTTGTAGTAACTGGGACAGTACATGTAAACACATGCTGTTTGTTGGTACTTATGCGTTTTGGATAAGGTTGTCGCGGCTCCTAACTGTCCGGTGTGAAAGAGGTACTTGTCTTAGAGTAACGTTGAGAAACTCTGCCGGCCTGGGCATTGGTTACAATGGAATACATCCGTGGGCTAAAATGGGTGAAGGATAAACGCGAATGTCGAAACCCTGTTGTGAAGCGCATTGAGTAATATCAAATGAAGTGCCGCAAAGGCACTGTATACAAAGAAATGCAAGGTGGTGATTTTGCTATTACCTGGGGCTAGTTTCAGCACAGTGAGACTCTGCGTTGAAGAGTAAATTTAACCAACCTGATTGCATTGCGCAGGTTTTCACCGTTTGTCACCACCTTGTTCTAGCCTTGCATCCCTAAACGTTAGTTCGTAGGAGCACCAAATTTGTTGCTCTGCTAGTGAAGACCCACTCGCGCCCAGCCTGCTGCTAATCCATAGGCTGCAAAGCAAGATGGCACAAATGCTTCCAACTAGGTAAATAAAATATAAATAACATATCTTACTTGACTGTTGTTTGATGCTATGCCAACAAGGGATCAGCTTAGTACGTACACAGGTCGCACCGTCTTGCCAAGGTTGTGAAAATAAATAAACATTTACTTCACCTGTGCACCACGGTACACCATGTCATGCATGATCAATAAATTAGAATAGGAATACCTGTCAATCTGAGTTTATGGGCTGTGACCTTATCTAATGGCGTGTCACATCCGCCACGTTGCAATGTTGTTAGGCAAAAGTTTGTGGCTTTCCATGGGAAAACGCTTACCAGGCAAAACCCCAACACTTCCGGAAACGTTGCCGTCTGTAATGTCAAAATGCTAATGCCTCTGATTGGCGGATCGTACAATTACTTTTACGCGGCCGAGTTATGGCTAGATGCTCCGTTGGCTAGCAGAAAGCTTTATTTATCGTCCGCCATTATTCACTGCGCTGGAGGAATTTAGGAGCCGGAGTTTGTAGAAAACGCTCCAACTGACGGTATAATTCATACAGTTATCTTGATCATTAAAACAGTTTCAAGCGGCCAATTACTCAAGCAAAAACTTGGTTTCATGTAAGTATATGGAGGCAGCCTTTATTTGCTTTGGCCGTTTGTTGAACATTCCACAGGAAGATCAGGTTAATTCATTTCTTGCTTCGTTACAAGTCTCGGAAAAAGGAGAAGAAATTATACCATCGAAAACGTTAAACATTGATATGCTGCACACTCAGATGCCCAATCCGGAACCCGATTGAAATAAAGCCTCAGCCTCTAATGCCTACAGGGTGGTTGAGGGCTGTATAGCAGCTTAAAGATGTCGTCATGGCGCTAGGTAGTCTGGCTAAGGGAGTCATGGTTGTTACAACACAACTTTGTATTCTAGTCACCGTGCCGGTCGTCACCGAGAAAATTATAACCCCAGCAATCCCTGCTCGATGTATCTTAACCACCCGCTTTTTGCATTATAAACCTGATAGGTCTCCACTTTGATTTATACGCATCGGCCTAACATACAACTGTTTCGATCAGGTTCTAGTTTGAATGCTTGAAACTTGGTCACGATAGTGCGCGGAACCGTTTCTTCCTTATGAGTCAACTTGACCGTTTTGGCACATTTACTGGTTTGTTTGTGCAGTCGGTTAAATGCTTGTGACTTTTCTGAAACCCCGTTCACTTCATTGATCGCACGGCTCAACACCAACAACGACGTGTCGTACGGGATAATAGACATAAAGGTGCCAAACGTCAGGTTGCTCCCTATGGACTTAAAAAGCGTTGACGCTTTTGCTTCTCATATTTCTGGCGTAGGCATGTAGGGCATATCCATAGATGGCCAGTTCTGTGGTATCGTTCACGCGCAACGCCGTTTAGTTGGAGCAAACGACATGTTGATAATTGATTGTTGCTGATGTTTCTACAAACATACAGTGGTTCCACAGGATTACCATTAACAGAAAATGCACACTGAATTGCCGGAAGGCTACCCGTATCTCTAGTGTAATATCGTCGTGTTCATAGCACTCGTAACAACATTAAATAAATAAATAAATAAATTGTGTATTCTCGACTAAGCGAGGCACGCCTGCGCAGGCATGATCATGTTAAGAGCACAAAATGTGATCAGTTAATGTACAATGGAACAATGGGATTGTTGCACATGTTTATATATGAATGTATGTAAATTTGCATGAAGGCGCGTTTAGCTTTGTTTATGGGATTGGTAAATGTCTCCTGTCATTTTGCTTGAATGTGTTTGAAGGTGTCGCCAGTACTTGCTATCTGTGAACTTGAAGAGATTGTTCGGATAAGCAATGGGTGACTTTAGTTAGTGGCGAGTCACAACCGCCACGTCACAGTGTTGTTAAACGGACATATGTGGCTTTTTATAGGGAGAACGCTTGCCAGGCGAAAACCCACCACGTCCTGGAACACTGCCGCCGAAATATTTGCTGAAGGGGGGTAAACCCGAATCACCCAGCTGGCACCACGAGGAGGTTGTTCGGCTAGCCAGCGGTAAGTTATATCCTGCTACTTAAAGAGAAACAACAGGTAACTACTGAGTTTTGCGGTCTCGACGATATTTTCGAGTATTTTATTTGGTTCTTGGTACTGGTGAGATTAACTGCACTTGGCGCCCAGTTACAACTTTTAGGTTATGAATCTACGACCGTGTGTAATCAATAGGCGTCATACGGCGTTTAGTTCTGCTTGTCCGGATGCCGCAGTAAGATTTAGTCATTTTCATATGTTACGTGACAGAAGCCAGCGTTGTTTGCCGTGGTTCGGCGCCTCTGTATTGTAGACCGGCCGCGGTCACCAATGGATTAAAAAGATGGTGAACCCACTTGATCATTAATAGTTCGACCTTTATGGCAAGCTAGTAAAGCAATGGATTCAGAGTGTCACAGAGATTTGCAGTACACATAGCTTAAGCATACCTCTTTACGGGCAGCTATTTGTTTACGACCCGTGTGCATGATCCGCTGCGCTAAAACAAACCAGGTTGAGTATGAAATGAACATACTGAATAGCGGCTAAAAGCAAAGTCATCCATCTGACAGTTGTTTACAAGAATTTTTGTACGTGTCACCGCAGGTTTGTAGCACCGGAAGCGTACGCTTAACAAACAGGTCTGTTGAGCTGCCATCAGCTGCACCAATTCGTGTTCGCTCGTCTCCGTACGATCGTTTTGTTTTCTGCAACTTTAGATGTATGGGCGACAATGCGGGGTGTTGTAACTAGGCTTTCGCTGGTGCTGTGTAGCTCTAGAGGGGCTCTGACCAGTCGTAACAAGGTTCTACGTCTTCTGGCAAATTTATTCGACAGTAGCGAATGCACTGCGCATATTAATATCTTGTTTGTAGCACTAGAAGAAAATCTTCGGACAGCTTAGTTCATAGTTTCTGATGGAAGTTGCTTGCAGCCGCTATTGCAAGGATTTCAGATGAAGTTCGGATGTGTGCAAGCGGTCCATGGAAGGAAAGCCAAGGTACGTGCAGTTGACGCCGGCTGATTGATCGATCGAGTTACGCAAAACATGAAAAATATCGGCGCAGTTAAACCCAGTTTTGCAGCTTATGAGTTTTGGGCACGCGCGTTTATGGCAGTCGGCGCAAAAGCTGGTCCATATATGGTCTACTATAGCGTATGCTGCTGTTTATTACATCAATCAATAGCGCGAAGCACTTTTCTCTGGGTTGGGGAAACACGTAAATCCTTTGAAAGAACATACACGGGGTATTGATAGTCCGCCCCGTAAGCCGTTCGTATTTACGAATTAAGAGAAGTGAGGATCAGGTTGTCGTAAAATCTATTAAAAAAGGGATTTATAAATCCTGCATAAGCCACTGGGTGTTGTATCAGAAAATAGTAATGCACCCCCTAATTCCATGTGCTTCGGACGTGACCTAATCTTTCACCCTGCCTTATCGTGTGACATTACGACGGCTGCATACTGCTGATCTCACAGTGTCCAGTACGCGGAAGAAAATGCGAGGTCTTGACAGGGAGATTATGGATCCAATACAAAAGGCGCCTGCACGTTTTTTCTGCTTGAGAAATATGCCCTAAATAATAGCTCACAGGTAGTGTGGGCCACGTGTGGTGTGTTCTGGCTTTGGTATAATCAATCATATTATCTGCGAAATAAACGCTTAATATGACTTTATTAAGTAAGGTAATAAAAGTCGCTTCACAACAACGTATTGCACTTAGGAAATAGTTTTTAACTCAAGTAAGCGTGCGATTTTCTGTACTAACGACTTTGCTTAAGTGTTTGTAGATAACGATACCCCAAGTGATGGTTCAGTTTAGTGAAAGTTTGTTGGTTTGCGTACCGCAACTTGTCCGTTAATAGAGTACTCCAAGTCAGCATTGTTTATAAATTGGAGCTAATGCAAGTGCAGTTTGTATATAAGCACGGTTGGTGTACATTTTACACATTCTAAAATTTGTCGTGCTCTTTGGTGCTGGATTATATGTTATACCAATCTATACAAACAGACCTAAGAGGACTCGCGGGATAGGAACTTGTGCAGTTATTTTAGGGCGATTACTTAAAAGCGTTGTTGTTAGCCGGTATGCCAAGTACGTAGGGTATTCACAGGTAATTGGCTACGTACCCGTAAAACAATTCAGCCATCTGGCATGTTCTTTGCGTACGCGGTCTAATTTACGGACGCCGTTACTAAGGTTTAACGTGGTGCGATTTGCCGCCTTCCAACTTGAAGATTATAGGTGGCTACCGGTTATATTGGCACGTGACCTGGGACATCTGTTTCGTAACCACAAGCCGTGATTATTAAGAGCATGAACTGCAGTCGATAGTGGCTACTCGTCTGAGTCGACGACTAACGTGTACAGTGCGCAGATATTACGATGCGACAAATTAAGCTCCGGATGCATATTACGTATCGCCCAAACTGAGGCGTTATTGGAAAGTACTTCCTTAACTTCAACGAGGGACAACGGAACCCAAAATTGCTTCATACACCTGCAAAACATTCCGTGATAAAATGCCAACGTTGCTGGAAGCGGGCGATATGTTTTTACTGTTACCTGGACGCGCGGTGTTTGCACACATTATTGGCGTTTTCATTGAGAGTTTCATTGTCTTTTCGCCTTTCAATTAGCATTCCTCAATAACGACGATCGTTACTTTTTGCATGACCATCTTTTAGAAACAACAACTGGAACGGACCATTTACTATGTTGCTTTGTAGCGACGCAAAACACTACCATCGACGTTGTTGACGTGACAGCTGGCGCAGCATGTCCGTAAAACGCAAGCCAGTTACATACGCATTTCTTATACCGTCCATATACTCTTACTCCTGCGGAAGTCTTTTCGTCTACAGGATTTTGTCTCCTGCATTCCCCACGATAAGCGGTGTTTAGTATGGTTGTCCTGCATCTCCTTTTTTAGCTTCGTGATGGTAAGGAGCAAGCGCGCCTCCGTTATTTCAAGCCCGACCGGAGTGGAAATGCAGCTAAGTGAACGAGTGACAAACCTGGAGTATGCGGGCTACATCGTTTCGGCTTACTCAAACACCATGGCTGCATAAGCACTGTCGGAGAGAGGAACCGGTGTCGGTGTAAATTCGCCATGTGCTATGCACCTTCAAATTGCATAGTATTACCACAGCATAAGACGGACATCCCGGCGGTCCTAACTAGTACCGGACAATCACGGAAGCTGATGGTGCGGTTCACTTACCTTGGTAAAGGTGCCACCTAGGGTAGTTAGATCACAGAGGTAGTAACCTTTCGTATCCGTAAGGCTCGAGTAACCTGTGAGAGGCTGCATCAGACATAGTGATGTTGGGGTATGAGTCGTTCAAGGGAAGGTTAGGTGTAGAACACTTCGTTAAGACCGGTCGTGCTATATGCGTTAGAGACAAGGGCTTTCTACGCGTAAGCTATTACACGCTTGTCCGTGTTTGTATACCGGTGCTTACGGGCCATTGCTCACCTCTGGTAAATTACAGGGTTAGCAATGTTGAGCGCCGCTATTTGGCTTCTGGCAGAAAGCCTTCTGGTTCATCACTCAACTGCTCACGGCAGCATTATTGCTTACCGTGTCTAGGACATATATTCCCTAAGCCCGCTGAGCAGCTTACGCAGCTTGCATTATTTGCCGTGGCAACACCGTCTAGTGAAATCGAAAGTTGGCCAAGTCCTGACGTGGCATGGTACATAAATAACGGGACTAGGGGACTTGAACAGCCAGCCACACGCCGTCCTCGTGAATGTGAGCCTCGGTTTGTTTTACACCAACGGTTGATAGCCCTATGAAATATGGCGCAGTCCTGCATTCAGCAGCCTTCTTGCGTTCGGTTTCTTACCCCTGGCCGTCAATCTTTTCCCATTCTGATTAATTTAATACACCACCTTCCGCGCTCATTTTGCACATACCATTTGAAGTTAACTCCATGATCTTGCCGCTTTTACTTATGGTTATTGTTCACAGTCAAGTTGTGGTAACTAGGTACACTGCACCACATTGCTTTGTTCAAAGTTGTGCGGCCGCACCGAAGAGTACTGAGTTGTGGTTCTGATGGCACGGCGGTTCCCGGTACTATACCCTTCCGATAGCCTACCAACTCTATGTTCCTCGGTTATCGATATATCAGCATCTGCCTTAGGTGCAAACTTTTCTACTTTCCTTGCGTATAGCAGCAAGGTGCACTAATTAGCTTCCACCTTCATGTCCCTCCATCGCAAGGACGACTATTTGGTTTCATCAATGCTGCAAGTCGTCAGCGATCCTTGTCGCCAAGTGAAATCTCGGAAATTTGTATGGATGTGCCTATACACCAAGGAAAGCAAGCGCTTATTTTTGCTCTTGGCCTCTCTTTAACTCGTAAAAGTTAACATGCCACCGCACGCTAGTCCTGTACTGACCAGCTTTACGGTTCGCTGTTGGTATTCCGTCCACTACAGGCGCCCGTTTACATGTTCATAGGGCATGTCCCTATATTAGCATCTAAACATATGCGTGTGTGCTCACCGAATCCCCTTCACAGCAGCTTGCACTAAGGATTATCACCGCACCACATACCCGAGAACAAGTTATCCTTTGTACTAAGGCTCGCCGTGTCATGTAAATGCGTGCATCCTATGTGATGCTACACAACTGATGTAGGTACCTCAATAAATAAAAAAGTTATTCTCGAATAATTTGAGACACACACAATCTGGCATGATGAAGAAGTTACCAGCCATTGTTACGCAACAGGCACGTTGCTAAGCATCTAATGCGCTGTAGAGCAATATACAGAAGTTACCAACACGGCAGATGCACTGGTCAGTAACGGATTCTTTAAAGAGGTGGCGAAAGTCTGTTATCGAAAAGGTATAGAAAGTTAACGAATAGACTGGAGATGGCATGTGGAAGCATGGAAGAGTCTTTATAGTGTACGTATCAAAAACAAATTGAAAGGATGTAAAAGGTTGCTCTGGTTAACTTGCCAGTTGCGTTTGTGGGTAGTGACTTTATTCAGTGCTGAGTCACATCCGCCACCCTCAGAGTTGATAAACGGACATTCGTGGCATATTATAGGGAGAAAGCTTGCCAGACGGAAACCCAACCCGTTCTGAAACACTGCCCTCAATCCGTTTGGATGGTAATGCGCAGCTGACAACGTATCCTACCGACCGATTATGCATTTAGCTCTTAGCAGTCATAGGGGCCGCAAATGTGCGTTGGCTAACCCAATTGATTAGTCCGTCGGTCGTTAAACCTGAGAAGAAAATAAATGTCCAGGAAAGTCGGGCAAAGGATGGTGAAGGCGAGAACGAGTTTCGCATTTATGGATATTGGCTTTTCCTTCGTGGTTTACTGGCCTTGGCATGAGGACCCTTTGGACAGGTATCAACACTAGACGTGGTTCATGCTGAGTGCAGTTGATCCTTTTGGCTAAATTCGTCTCATCTCATAAGGAAACGCGATTCCTCATGCAAATGCGGGATCCACAGGACGTTCGCGACTATCATTGTTAGATTTTGTGTATGATTAATCAAGTTGTAGTGCCAAACCCATGAGTTCAGGCAAAGTAAAAGCACAGCTTGCCCAAAGAAACTTAACCCTACAGGTAAGATATTGTCAAGAGAAATTGTCTTCAGGTCCGCTACTGACTCCCTGGGGTGCCACTAGAAATGCTCCAGGTAAGCGAATTCTCCAACGTTTCTTGCACTGCTGTAAGGTGCTGAACCCAAGTGTTAAACACTAGTGTAAGGCAGCAAAGGTGTCCAAGTCAAAGTGAAGTAACTGTGGTAGAAGACACTCTTACTCTAGTGAAGCTAAGGATCCATGTAAAGAAGTAATATTTCCAGTGAGCAAGGTTTGGCAAGCCGCTTGCGGGGCAAACTAAACCCGTTCATTTAGACCTTGTGCAAGCTGTAACTCTATAAGCTGCCAAAGGTGTGGTCCATCTGAAAGCTACTTGGAATTGTCGGAATGATAATTTGTTGCTAAGCTTCCAGAAAAGTCCTAAATTGTTTCAAATCTCTGGGCTATTAAGAATGGATCAGACCTAGCCAGCTGATGCACCGTCATGGGATAACCGCCGTACCCGCGGAAATCTTAGCAAAACCGAACAACGAACAGGAGACACTCAAGCATACACGGACTTGAGTGTACCGACAAACACTGATAATGAGTATTGCATGCAGTGGTACCCATTCCCTTCGTACTGTGTAATTTTGTTTAATATATTTGATTTACAGGTGCCTCCTTACGTCACGTCTCTGGGGTGGCTTCTACTACAACTACAGCGTACGAAAAATGTACCGTAGAGCGCATGGTGCAGAAGAAAGAAAAGCGTGGTAACGACGTACAACGAACAATGTGGGTATTGGCAAAATGCGTAGCTGAAATGATGAAATGTTGAAAACTGGCCTCAATTATGTTTGCTGAATGCCGTCAGGAAACGAGTATCAGCTTATGTGAAGCTGAGGCCAACTGAATTACGATGCACAACAAGGAATATTTAGTTCATAAACCAGCGTTCCAAGAGTATGCAAATGCAAAGAACTAGGGAAGAGCGTATGCATGAGAGCAGTGGTGCAAGGCGTAGTTAATGGCACCGAAGGCACAGAAGCGCCGATACACAACTACTCAGAATTCCGCCAGCAATATGAGATACAGGACCCAGGAGGCTGCAGCTGTGATATATTTGGGGTCGCTTGTCTGGATATTTTTAAATTAATAAGGGAAGAAGAAAACCCATGTATGGACTACCATAATGTTGGTCAAGTGGCACATGAGATGGATAGCAGAAACATGAGAATGGAGGTAAGTTGTGTCTAGTAATGGAGATAGTAGCTCTGAGGTGCTTAAACTGAAGTCTTCCTGAGATAAACAAAGCTCAACCGAGGGGTCAGGTTAGACTAAAGCTGTGCTAGACATGGGGGCTAGATGCTAAGAGGTGTGAGAGTAAAATGAAGATGAACTGACTCATACAGCGACGTTCAGCCTGGTGTGGTAAGACGAGACTTATAAGCTTAAGACGGACGAACTTGTATGAAACATACAATGAGTTGCAGTTCTGAGATGGTTAGAAGGGTGATGAAGGGTGAGGATCAAGCAAAAGTTAAGGGAAGCTAAAGGCTGAAGAGTTGATTAGTGAAAGTGTCCAGACATCTGAGGGTGTATTCACGGACAGAACGATTGTAGGTAGATTATGAATAGTTAGCCATAGAAAAACTAAGTAAGTTCTATTTTCAAACAGGGTTCACTTGCACCAGCAGACTTATTTAAGTAAGTAAAACTATGTGACGTGAGGAAGTGGTACTCTGTGGGATTAGTAATGATTTGGCAAAAGAATACCTTGCCTGTCATGCGTATGGATGCCACGGTCATAGCAAAAGACACAGATGAACAGCAGTTGAAGTAAAACAAGTCTTAGGGTCAACTGCGAGCCGTTATAAAAGAGAATCAATTAGACGGATAGTCAGAAGTGGAGCTAAAATATAAATGAGGAGGAGCTGGTCATTTCAGAAGTAGTGGGTGACTTTACCCGCAATGTTTGGAAGGGCCCGTCAGTGCCGTAGGCAGACGGTGTTGTCGCCCTAGCTACAACGTAATTAAAGAGGGCTAGCAAGGTAAGTTATACAAAGGTTTTGAAGTTTTACCGAGGTGTGAAATGCGCACATCAAGTGACATTGCGGGAGCAGTCGTAATAAAAATAGCGCATGATTATGTACCTAGTATTCCAATTGGATTTGGTGTCGGTACCGTAAATGGATTGTCAAAATACCGACAGCGCATTCAAGTCAGTGAACGCCAAAGGATACCAGAGCCAGTCAAGCAAAACAGGACGGACATCAGGCAATGTCACTAGATGCATACGTCCAGTAATAAAAGTAGGTCAAATAAACGGGTAAGCAGAATTGGTGACACTGCATACGTAAGGAGAAGTTGGTCGTTGAGAAATGACATTAGGGCGGAGCAGGTCCCATATGAGTCAATGAACTGGACTATCGGAAAATTTTCATGAGCAGCATCAGACTTATTTATGTAAGTAAAACGATCGGACGTAAAGAAAGGTTACCGTGAGGCATATCCAAGGAGTAGACAGCGAATATTGTGACTGTCCTGTCAATGAAAGCCGATGGTCAGAGCAATGTTTACTGCTGGACGTCAGTGGAAGAAAAACAAGTCTTATGGTCGAATGGGAGCGGTCATAAAGTTGTAGCAATTAGACGGGTAGTCAGAAGTGGATAAAACATAAGTGCGGATGAGCTTGTCGTTGAGGACGTAGTAGGTGACTTAAACGCAAAGTTTGGAGTGACTGATCAGTAGCATAAGCATGCCGTGTTATTGCTTTAGTTACAATGTAAGTGAAGGTGCAAAAAGAGAGGCAATTAATAAGAAGTTTAGGAAGATGGACCTTGATGTGAGGAGTGTACCTCAAGTCACAATGCGAAGCTAGCCGCATTAGAGATAGCGCCAGATTATTCAGCTAGTGTTCCAATAGGAGTTAAGGTAGGTAACATGAAGTGATTGTCAACGAACCGACAGTGCTTTCAAGTCAGTGATAGCCAAAGAATACCAGAGAGAGTTCCGCCAGATAGTAGAAGAACAAGACAAGGTTGACAGAGGTATACTCAAGTTGTACTCCGGAACGAGTTCCGTTTGGTCTAGCTCTAAACTTTTCAGGCTTTTAAAGGCTTTCGTTTTCTCGAGCCCATACTTTGTCAGGATTTTCACAATCTTTTTCCCTAAGCTTACCGTTTTGCTGCTCTATTAACTGTTTCTTTGGACCTTGTGTGAAATTAGTCTTAACGTCAGCAACAAGAGTTTGAGACCAGTATGGCGTGCCTGGTCCAAATCTAAAACTATCAGTAAAATCTTATGTGGCACCAATATATCATGCACCGTTAACCTACCGGAGACTTTTCCCTAAGTTCCCAACTTCCGTGCTTTAGAGTGAGGCGGTAAATAGTGAAGTAATGTGCAAAACAGTGAAAGTTTTACTGATGGCCTGTCAGCCATTGCGACCGTGGTTCACCCCAAGGACTGTATGGAGGATAAGCAATCGGAGTTGGTTGGGTGGTTCCACAACACGAATTGCACCAAGCTGATGCATCGGCTAATATGTCTTGATCAGGTAGTCGTATATAACGTTCCCGACCGCCTGACACTGCATGCCATTCGAGAAATAGAGATAAAGGTGGGTGACTAGGTGCAAAACCTGATGAGTTTTAGAAGGCTGAGAAAAAGGGTCACGAAAAATCAATGCCATTATTTAGGCAAGTCCGATAATGTGGGATTGGTCCTCAGGTTTCTCTCCTATCAAAGCGAATTTAGAACCCGCCCATGGTTATCTGGCTTATGGTTAGTATTAGCAAGAACGGCTTTGCAACGCTGTTACGATTGTCTAAGAGAGAGCTACGCGCAGACCAGACATGTTTGGACTAATTGTGACAAATCTCCGGGGCCAGTGAACCTAAGTAGCTCACCTACTGTGGATCTTGACATTTCGTCGGATATGGACGCTAAATTTCTTAATTCAGTGGAAGAAGCTGCAAACCCTGGGACCAGTAATATCCATAAATACACCTCATACATCAATCAAATCCGCCCATCTGATAGCACTATACGCAACCGTTCAGTTAATACTGTGTGTTCAGCTGCTGATAATACTCGAAGCGCCATAACGGAAGAGACAGTGGTTGGCGCAAATGTAATGCAAACTTTACCAGCCCAGTTAACTCTAGCATGTTAGGAAAATTCCGCGATGATCAAAAGGAGCTCAGCATGACCTATACTCAAAGAAAAGAGCCGCGGGCGGCTTGAGCCAAAAGACAACATGTATGGAAACAACACTGAATTCACCTGAGCCGCTGGGGTCAAAGAAACCAACTTTACAAATAAGAGAAGCCGAGGCCCTTAGCTTCATACAATGCTGCCTGCGAGAATGGCATGTGTAGCACACTAGTGCTCAATGTTCCAGCCGTCATATCAGTAGACGCATTTAGACGTGCTAGCAATGCGGTTAACTGTAGTGAAGAGAATGCACTGCAGGTTCAACGACGGCCCAGGGGTGCAAGCAAATATGCAGCTCCCATCTAACTGAATGTAAAGCATAAAGCAGTTTTGCGTACTCTCTCAGTTAACCGTGAAAAACTTTGCAATGCAATAATGCTAAGCCAGCTTACTTTTGGGTCGCTAAACAGTAGCATAATTTGGGCTGCGACAAATCCTAACATCAAAACAGGTTATAATCAACAAGTGCCTAGTGCATCCAACAAAAAGTGAAAAGCGACATGTAACCTCATAGGCAGCACCTCGTCTAAATCTTTGAAGACTACTAGTGCTAAACGTGCTTGCAAACGGAATACGCCTAGACGCTCACCTGTTTTGGTTGTGTCACCTACATATTCCTTAAATATATCAAGGTTCTTAAACCAGCAGTCGCCGCAACGGGGTTGGGACAATGTGAAGTTCAGCGCACTTGCGTTTAATATTCCGGATGGCATATCGAAGGGCAAGTTTAAGGGCCCAACGTTTAAAGTTACAGGTATTGCGGAAAACACGTACAAGTTGAGTGGTTGGCTTAGAGGATCAGCAAAATCCCAGCCCAAGTAAAACTGAGAACGGTCGATACTATAAGCTTGCGCATTATAATATGGGATGGTGAACAACTCAGCAATGGTACCAAATTAAGGTAAATGTATTTTGACCCACCAAGGCTGACTCTGCCGAAGCATACCACAGTTGCTTGTAAAAAGGAACTGCGTACAACCAAGGCAAACAAGTCCTCTATGAAGAACACTACAGTTGGCAACAAGCACAGCTCCGCTCAGCTTCATGCGCTTTCAGGTTTCTGCGCACCTGCTACATCCTTCCGACTTACGTTGTCGGAGGAAGTGCGATCTAACTTTAAAACCAATTACCCAAAAAGAAAGGAAATCATTGCCACCGCATACACTATGGACCCGTAGGGATTACAACCTATTTGATAGAATCCACAGTATTATGAGAATGCGTTTATAGAGCCTCTGTCCCACCACAAGTGCGTCTTTATGCACTCGTGGTAATTTTCGAGCTTGCAGCAAGCTACCCTTGGAATCCAAGGTTGTTGAGTAGAATTTCAACTTCACTGCTGTGGAATGGTTCCCAACAACCGCTCCCACGAAGTATGCATGTTAACAAACTTGTTTCAAGCTGGGCAGTTGGAAGCAACATGTTTCTGCTCCTATCAGGGTGAAGTTTATATTGAACGTGATCTTTACAAGCAGCTCAATACTGAGCGTATCAGTAGGCCAGATGCTCCATGGAAGCTAGCACAGAGTAGTATAGTGCTCGTTGTACATAAAATATTCCGCCACTGATCCTGCTCGACCAAATGTAATTCAGTTTCACCGGTAGGTTAATTCCATAAATTGGGCTACCTTTGTCCTACTTATTAGGTCAAGAAATTGGGACGGTTTTATTTTTATACGACTCCCTAGAGCAATCGGCTGAAATCCTTTGTAAGGTCATTATCTTCTGTCTGAACAGTATAACACCGTTTTTTTGTTTACCAGGAAGCGCATCAAGGAACACCAGCAAAACAAATCTGCTCACTAGGATGAGTTAGCTACAGTGCTCCTACTGTGGGCTTTTTAACTTTGCCCATGCCTTGAACGCAAATAAAATCCGCATTGCACTGTCAGCCAGATCTGCGGGAAAATATACTGAGCAAGAACAGGCGGCCACGAGCAGTATTAGTAGAGCCAAGCAACGCAACTGGTTTCTGCGTTTGCGCACCTCGTACAAATTGCCCAGGATATCCCTTATACGAACGGGCCTTAATGTAACCTCAAATGATCTGCCTGTTATATGTGAGACCACCAAACCTCCGTTAAGAATTCTCAATGTATATAAATCGGGCCAGGCGGAGAGGAGCTGCAAGTGACCGCTAACTATTTACTTGGCACGGTACACCTAGACCTCAAATGTATCCGCCCTGAGCTTTCGAGTATTTAGTCATCTTCCAACCTTGGTCCAGATAGCATTCCGCGAACTCTAATTAAGCACGGGTTGAGGACATTCTTATACTCCTCCTCAAGCTTCTACAGTGCCCGTGCAGTATAGAAAATATCCTTCTGTTTAAAAACCTTCTATACGCAAGTCGCGTCACAACGAGGGCTCGTTGCTTGATGTTGCCAATTTCCGCCCGATAAGCCATACATACATCATCCCGAGAGTAATGGAAGATTGTTATGAAAACTTGAATGGACTACTTAAATAAAGGAAACCAAGTGTAATGTCTGTATCACTTACATTTGCTGGGTTGTCTACGTATTCTGTGACACTGTAGGTATCCACTAGTGACCCAACGTCTTAACGGGATGGCTACATCTGTCCACTCTCAGTCTTTCCTAGCGCCATTATCTGTCGCTCGTCATAACTTCAGCACTACTGTCTGGCAGCAGTTAGTGGTCGTACGCACCAAGCATCTCCGCGCATATCCTGAGCTTGCTAACAGGCACATCTTTATCCATCCAACCTACCTTCTCTGAGACTGCCTTGCGTCACATACATTTGCTAATTGTTGAGAAATTCTTGGACACGGTGGGTATACATTAATAACTAGACGGCTTCATCCAAGCGCCATTGCTGCTCACTTTTACCCGCTCCTTGCGTCAATATCTGTTTAGCTGCTTAACTTTGACTCCTCTGATTAGCAGCAGATATTCTTCTTAGGCTCCATGCGTCTCTGCGAATAACTGGAGATTTTCTGGGAGCCACTCTTCATCTCTCCAACCCTTATCCTTTTAGCATATCCGCATCCACTCTTTCCGCTGCTTTACCATTAATTGAACTTTGTAAGGCGCTCGTCGCTATTTACCGCTTCACTCACTTATTCTGCGCTCCTTATCGAATTAAACTGGCTACCTGCTGTGCATTCACCATTCAATCGCCACCAGACTTCTAACTTTCATTTCTGCCCACGCAATTGTTTCCTCACACTAAACTGATACTTCTTGGATTGCTTACCGGTACAACGCTATGCACTCTACGTAGATGTTAGCAATCTATCCATAAGGCCACTAATTTTGTAGTACGTTTAAAAGACACGATCAACCTAATCATCGTTGCACACTGTACATGCTTTTGTCTCAACTCTAAATGTAGGAACACATGACCTTAACAGCGTTTAATTCCAGGCCTGTTCTTTGTGGTCTTCTCTCGGTTGTTCCTCACTTTCCCTATGGTCCGACGCTCGGCACTGCTTGGGGATCAAGCTTTGGAGTAAGTTGCTGCGTGTTCGCCCAAAACGAACGTACTCACCGGCGCGGCTCTACCTAGAGCATGACTGTACAACAAAGCGACTCAACTGAATCCACCAGCACCACCGTTGTCTACTTTGGATAGCTGGGCACGATGTCTTTACACTCTCGGAATGTATACATGGTCTGAACAACCCAGACACCAGAAACTTTGAAACTTTGCTCATCTGTACATTCAGTGAGACGACTATCCCTAACTATTCCCTTCTCAACCGGCCTCAACGATTATGGAGACCCTAACCAAGGTATCAGTTCAGATAACAGAGGAAACTGAATCTCAGTTGATGGCGAATGACGCAGTGTCAATGCAATCGCGCAGCTGCTTTGCCAGTTGTGCACTAGTGTTCAACTTCTTTAGGCAGAGCTCCAAGACGTGGTTGGTTTTCTCCTGGAAAGCCTTTTTCCTATAAAAAGCCACCAATGTCTGTTTAACAACGCTGCGACGTGGCGGATGTGACGCGTCACTGAATAAACTCACTGCCCACAACTATATACTGGCAAGTTGAATACAGTAATATTTAAACCTCTTTTTGACCTACGCAAAACTTCTATTGCTTATTTTCACTGTATATGCTTTAAGTGTTATACGCTGTTGGTAGCAAGATGATTGGCTACGCTATCGTCAGTCGCTTCAGCACTTGGTAAGTACTGCAAGTATTGCGGTAAGTTTGCTCTTATCGTGTAAAACAATCCAGCGATATGCTGAGTAAGACATTCATTTTTTATATTTAGCTATGTTTACGCCACAAAACTAATTCTTACTTCTTGTTACAAATAACGGCAGTTGAGTTTGGCACGTGATGTCAGCCGTTAACCAGATATAGTTGCTATATTCTACGTTTATGATTTCCAGCTAATTACGCCGTAGTGCCGTCCGCTTGTAGCCTATATCCATTCGAAAGAAATTTTTATTTATTTCCGTCCGAAATCAGTACCAATCTCCGGTATGGCATTTCTGATGCCACTGCTTTTCTCTCTTTCCCTGAGCCCACCATTTATCTGTACTCGTAAGTTACCAAAAATGGCTAATGGAGCTGGAATATTTATCGTTGACAGTCGGTTCCCACAGCGTTGATGCAATGCTTGCGCCCAAGAAGTACATAAATCTAACCCTAATTTACACCTGCAAATGGAGGTAGTGAATGTACACTATGATCTGACCACTAGAGGGCACAGATTCTAGCCAAGTCTAGAAATATAACTTTAATTAATTGTGTATTTATGCATACACCGAATGTTCTAGTGAAGTAAGCTTAGAAATTAATGGATATTTTAACATGAAAAGGTTGCTAAAATGTGTTAGGAATGAGGAGCATAAATATATACCTAGAGTAACCTTGCTTGGATGGTATTGGATAGTAACACTAATACGTAATAGACTATGTAATAAAAGCTTAAGAACGATCTATAATCGCGATTTGATTGGGGCTATCGAGCGCTTACAAGGATTGGATAATAAGTTATGGCTATCCATCAGTATGGGCTTCCGATCTGTAGTATGGATCTAGTTGAGAATTTTAAATAATAAAAGGCGGGTGACGCGATATGGGGAATAAGCAAAAAGGCAATTTAACGTTTCACACAAAACGCACTTATTGAATTTACGTATGTACTACTTACTTACTGGAGAAGGATGTACTCGGGTAAGATATCACGCGAATTAAGAGCGCAAAGGCGTTCGTGATGGAATCTTTCCACTGGTCTAAAGTGGCTAACTGTGTAGGCGCACCAGAGATATCGGTATTATATGCAGTAAAGGAACCTGTAATTCCTCCAGCATTTTAGTGGAGGGAAACGTAGTATTGGAATGTGGTTGCGTTGTGATCTTTTATACCTGCCGGCTGCCACCATGCGGTAATCACGGAGCTCGAAATACCATGAACGGCTAATGGTGGTGAATTATTTTTTTCCGAGGAATAAGGGGCATGCTGGTTTACAAACGCACATTGCGCATGCGTCAAAAGGCCGGTATGGGTAAACGCCGGAGATGCAACGGTAAAGTATCGCGTTGTTGCCGTTGCAGCTAAACCTTAACGGGATGAAGGCTTGCATGCTTTGTGTCATGCCCCAGGTATCGGTAATAGAGACGCAGGGATACGTACGATGTGATATACGTAGAAAACATAGTATTAAGTGCACTTGGAAAAAATCAAGGAAATGGCACAAAACGGCAACTGAGGCTTCACCAAACGATTCACCACATGCACATAAGCACGCGGAACTACGTCAAACGAAAGCCTGTTGTAAAGGTATCATGCAAAATAAAAGTCGTATGAAGGTGTGGGAACGTGGATGTAAACGGAAAGAAAGTAGGTAGTGTTCCTATAGAGAAAATGATCAAAATGGCACAGAAACTGTAGTTAGTTGCGGCTTATGCCCAAACAAAATGATTCCGCGTATGCGGCGGACGAATACATTGCCTCACGTCAACACAGCAAACCACTGTGTCGTGGGTTATGGGTTCAATTTTCAGCTACAGGTGGAAGTACGCAATGAAACTGACGACATATAACGTGTTAATTTTGTAATGAATTAGGAGCAAGTTTACTCGATAATGTTTAGCTTGTGTCTTCAAGCAAATCCAACCCCGTAGTGGCAGAAGATTTGTGAAAGGCTATAAACTGGAGAAAGTAACAGTGGATTGGTTGTACCGAGGAAAGTAATGACAAAATATGTTTGATATTTGCAACGGAAAGAATACGGATCGACGTCTACACGCTTTCTTATGTCAACCTGATTGTTTGGAGGTCTTACTAGCCCGTTCTTTAAACCGCTGCGATGTACGAATTGCAAACGGCGATGATCAGGCGGCAGCGAGAGCTGTTGAAAGCAGGGATACATGGGGCATGCATAAGCCACTGTGTTTTGGATCAGCAAAGTAGAAGGCAACGCTGGTTCCACGTGCCACCGATGTGCCTTTTGCTTCCACCCTGCCCGCAGCTTTGGCATTACGACGGCTGCACTCTACCATCTACACAGTGTCCAGCACACTGATAAAAATGCAAAAGCTTGAGAGAAAATCGAGTGAAGCAATATAACCGGCGCCTGTTCGTCGTGTTTGCGTGAGGAAAATGCCTTAAGGGATAGCTAAACGGTGGTGTGTCTTGTGTGTTGCATGCGTGCGTTGAAATCATCAATCATGCGCATTTCATCTATGAACTGATCGTCTTATACGCAGACACTAATAACGGCAATGAAATCGCGCCACAACAACGTAATGAACTTAGGAAATAACTGCTAATTGAAGGAAGCATGCGGTGTTTATTATCCATGATTTGCTCAAGTATTTGTAGAGCTCTAAACCTTGGGTGATATTTCAAATTGCAAGCAGTTTGATGAATTACGTGTCACGATATGTCAGTTAACGAATGCTTCAGTAATACCATTGATAATAAACTGGGGCTAATGCAGGTGTTTGTATAAAGCATGGGCAATGTACACATTGTCGTAAAAATCCTAACCTTGTCTTCTAATTTGGTGCGGGATTGTTTGGTGTACTAATTTTTACAATTGGTTTTAGAAGCAATCAAAGGATAGGTGCTTGTGCGGCGGCTTCGCAGCGTTTACATGAAGAAACGTTTCTAGTGGGTGGGCCAATTGCGTGTGGTTTCCACAGGAAAAGGCTGAGTATATGGAAAGCGATGCAGCCATCTAGCATTTCTGTTGCATAGGCGGTCTAATTCGCGGGCGCAGTCACCTATGTTCAACCTGGTGCGCTTTGCCGCCTTCAACCATAAAGATATAAGGTTGTTACAAGTTAGCTTGGTACGTGATCTGGAATATATTTTTGGTAACCCCAATCCGTGGTCATTAAGAGCCTGAAGTGCGGTCGATGGTCGTTAGTCGCCTGAGATGACGGTTAACGTTTACCGTGCTCAGGTAATATGAATGCTGCAACGTAAACCCATGACGTCATATTGCATAACGCCCAAACTGAAGCGTTACTGCGGCGTACCCAATGAAGGACAAAGAGGGACAAATAAACCCAAAATTATTTCAGATACACGCAAAACATTATGTTACTAAAACGGCACAGTTGCTGGAATCGGGGGACACGCTTTCCACTGTCTACCGCGACGCGTGAGTTTTACACGCACGCAAATGTTGGTATGGCTAAGGTCCTGCATTACTGGCGTTTTCCTTGAGAGTTTCATTGTCTTTTCACCTTTCGATTAGTAATTCTAAAAAACAACGCCCTAATTTGGTATGCACGCCTAACTTTAAGAAGGAGCGGCGGGGACGGACCAGCGACTAGATTGCCCCGCATTGAGCTAAAAGGCAGCGCTAAACTAGGCCAAAACAACAGCTGGTTTAGCTTATACGTAAGACGCAAGCAAGTTACTTACGTATTTCTTATACCGTCCATATACGGTTACTCCTGTGGTAGTCTCATCGTCTTCGGGAAATTGTTTCCTGCGTTCCCCACGATAAGTGGTGTTTAGTATGGTTGGCTTGCAGCTCCTTTTTTGGCTTCGTGATAGTAAAGGCAAGCGTTCTTCCGTTATTTCAGGCTCGACCGGGTGGACATGCAGCTAAGTGAAAGAGTGACAAACCTGGAGTATGCCGGCTACATAGTTTCGCTTTAGACAAATACCATTGCTGCGTAAGCACTGCTGGATGGACGGACTAGTGGCGTTGTACAATTCACCATGTGCTATGCACCTTCAAATCGCATGGTACTGCTGCAGCCCTATAACGACCTCCATGCAGTGCTAGCTAGTACCGAACAACTACTAAGCTGATGGTGCGGTTTACTTATCTTTGTATATGTGTCAACTCGGGTTGTCAGGTCACCGAGTTAGTTACCAGGCGTAACAGCAAGGCGCATGAGGTATTTGCGAGGCTGCACTAAATATGCTGACGGCGGTTTATGAGTCGTTAGCAGAGTATTGCACACCTCCGGTGGACGCGCTGTGTTTGCAATGCTGAGCACCACCATTTGGCTTTTGGCAGGAAACATACTTGTCCCTCACTCAAGTGCTCACTAAAGCGCTGTTGCTCACGTTGTCTATGTCATGTCCTCCACCATAGTCCTATACCGATCAGCCTTATGTCCGGTTGTTGGTATCCCGTCCACTACAGATGCCCCGTTACATTTTCCTGAGGGCACGCCCCGTCATTAGCACCCCATCTTATGCGGATGAGTCCACCGTGTCTCTTCACGGCAGCCTGTACTAATGTTTACCTCTTCTCGCAACGTACCCAAAAAGAATTTAACCGATTTACTAAGGTTCCTACGGGTCCCGTAAAGGCGCACATCCAAAATCTTGCATCTGCTCTGATGTCAGTACCAGAATGGTTCCACCATTTGATTTAACACCATGTTACATGTATGGGTTTGCAGATAAAACGCTTTTAATGCGCTTTACATTGACCACAACGGCCGCAGGCAGTTCAATCATCTATCCATATTATTGCTAACCTTTTAGTGCATATTCCCTTAGTCATCGCTTTTGCTGTATGGTGCATTTTAAAGAAGTGTGGGTCGTCTTGTTTGCTGTAACATGACTATCATGGACATGTCGTCCAACATTATGCCTTCTGCTTTACACCGGATATTGCCTGTGTGCGTAGAATTTTATGCGGCGCAACGCAAGCCGCCCATAGTCCCCTGAAGGTGCATGTGTCCTGGGGCTGTGCGATGCAGTCCACAGTGACAAGCAAATCTGAAACGGTATGTTGCCAAGCCTATATGTGGATTGGCAGCATCAGCGTCCGGGTTTCCCTGTTACTGCGGCCTTCACGAAGATGGCCACAGGACGCCTATGCCTTCAGATGGACCATGGGTGTCTTGAGCTTAGTCACACACGGTTCCACTTACGCGCTTCGTATCTTGTGTAAACCCAAAAGAAAGAGAACGGAAGAGATGCGGAAGAGGGCCACTGTTCATCAACGTAGATAGCCCACACTACTTCGAGATGTACAGCAGCAGATTTCCTGTTTAGTTAGTTTGGTTATAATGCGTACCAGACGTGCACAAGGAAAGGATTGGGCCTTATCCTCTTCAACGTAGGATGGAAATACTTATTGAATCTAGCACCGCCACGAGGACGGTGCAGTTCATCTTATCCAGCAAGGAGCAACAGTTTCCTGTAGCCCGCACGGACGAAGTGGTGCGTAATAGACATTTTGGCACCCTAACAACCATTGCCTCAAGCCCAGTCCCCTCGGAAAGCTGAAGCAGCATGTCACCGCTAAAAAGCATGAATACTCGGCACGCAGACAAACGTATCACATCAGCTTATTTATTTGCCTGAATGGAGCAATCGAATGGGGGCGTACGCACCGCGCTGCTCCGCGTGCAATAGCGCCTGTCCAGCAAATGGGCAACCGATCTCTGTAGCGCCCCATGAAATGCCCACCTATCAAATCTGCCTTTGTTTACCAACAACTAAAATCAACATTATTTCGTGACAAGCACACATGGTTCATATCCTGCTAACGTAAGTTAAGTTTGCCACTTGCCAATACTCTACAATAAATTGGCGGTACAAAAGCAGTGTAGGTATCCTCGTCGTCTTCGTTCAGGATTTGTAGCTTACGCATGAATTGACGGCATCCGTATCTAGTGGCAGTTATAATACAACATACGCACCTGCATTAAGCTTAAATGGATTACGGAACAACAACAAACTGGATAGAGACATACTCAACCTCATGAACATTAATGCTTCAAAAGTGCTTGAGTGGGGTTTACAAATAAACAAACAAAGTATATTTAAAGACTTGCTAGCTGCTGTGCCCACGGCGGATGGGATATACGTTTACACAAACCACATGCTCTTGCATAGAGAGTGAGAATGCTATGAGTATTTGTCCCTATTTTACAATTAGGATACCAAACTGAAGGTTTAAAATGTTATTTTCAACAAGACATTTTACAACGCTAGTATTCTGTCCTCCGCAATGTGTAAACAGGATTCCTTATTGATACATCTGAAGGGCTTGTGCGCGCCCACTGTGAAGTTCAACTGGCTCCTTCAGGCAATCGTTGGGCTTTCTCGTTGCATTAATAGCGCAGTGGCGCGCAGAGCCGTATTTATGCAGGCTTCTGAAGCAGGCTCCAATTATCCAAGTAATTCACTACAAATCCTTGGGACGGGTTCGGCACATTAAGTGGTCCCAGTTAATTGAGGGCTGATAGCAAGAAGCAAGTGCGGCGAAATTAGGAGGAACAAAAACTGGTTGAAAATAATTTCAATAAAAATAAATAAAAATTAAACGCAGTTTAAGAGGCATATTAGGGCGGCGTACTTAACTAAAAATACAAAGTAAAATAACATATAACTGAAACTTTTACGCTAAATTTTATTTCCATGACAAAATTCAATAAATGTACTACGCGTAGCAACCGTTAAGCCTTTAGTAAAGCATAAAAATTGCAAAGGATTTGAACGAATATATACTGAACGGAACAAGCTTTTACCGCTGGTTACGCTAAAAGTAAAAGCCTTGTGATACTTACGGTCGTTCGCGCGTTATTCGCGATATAGGGGGCGGTCTACGAATAACGCCATTATTTGTATATCCATAAAAATGGTAATTTGCTTAGCAAGTATATACCGAAAAAGAAAAAGAAAATGTAAAAGTGGTCAGGCGTCATAAGTTTTGAATAGGGATATTTAGCAAGAAATGCCCCATATAACCCAAAATCCACAAAATAACACGGTATTGCATAATTAATTTGAAATAAAACTGTTCCCGCAAAGGTAGACATGTAAGAGCTACTGTTAGGCAAAAATGCTAGGAAGCTAGTGAGTGATGTTATATATGCACGAGACTTTAGGACAATTTATAATTAGCACCCGCTCAGCAGGCCACAGTGTAGTATTTTCAGCGTACACAGCCATATAAACACCTATGCACATAGCGTTCGGTATTTTTGAGCCTCTAAGTGGTTGCGGAGGTGATTCCTGGATTGTATGAACTAGGTCCGTCTGAATGCTCCCCACCATTAGGCGTAGTTAACAAGTTTAGTTCAGATAAGCGGGCATATTTCTTATACGAACATCGCAAGTTTAATCTCTTTGCGCCTATTTTATATATCCATACGGTTATGTCATTACTACCAGTAAGCTAGAGAGGCCAGTCGCTAACAATAAACATGTGAGTATAGGAAAAATTAGCAACTTACTTTGGGGCGTGAAATTCTTTTGGGTGTGACTTGTTTGGCATCAACAAATCTGCTTCTAGGAGTCGTGATTATTCGAACATGAAGGATTATTGCGCCTCAAATGTTGATACGCACCATTGTGCATCACTTTAGTTTTCGAGCATTTACCCCCTAACTTTAACACCTGATGCGCGTTCCTGCGGTGTTCATCTGGTTTGCAATGTTACTTAGAACTATTGTGTGGCATCAGCTATTTCTTTGGTGTTTTTATCTGGTAAGAGCCATTTTAGTTCCCCAGACAATGAATGATAATGCAAATAAAGGGCAGGAAAATACGCAAATAAGTAGGAGCTGGTTGTTACCTCACCACTACACATAACACATGGTAAGATTTATTGGCAGTTAAAAGATAAAGTTACGCATAGACGGTTAATATAAAGCAAAGTGGTGGCCAAACATTTTTGGACCTCCAGCCATCCAAGTTGGCAGGAGCCTCTCTGCAGCTGGGTTGGCTTTCGTGCCAGTGAAATGGAATCTGGGAATGTCAATGTTTTGCTAGCAAAAGCAGATGAAGGTGATCTGGTTTTCATAGTGCATGCCTACCCGTGTATTCATTAGCGATCGGCATTTGTATAGCTCAGATAATGCTGTATATGGATCCAGGAGAAAAAAGTATTGAGCAAAAATGCTAACGCTTGGGACTATGGCTCACAGTTTGCAGTTTATCGACAAGATGCCATATATATATCTGTCGTTGGTATACCGGTTGCAGTTGAAAAAAACGGAGTATAGTAGTGCGTATTAGGTTTAATGAAATGCAACAGTCAAGGCCAAATCGCACCTGACAGGCAGGCTCAGAGAAGTATGTATTACTTCGGCAGGTATAAAAGTTTATGGACCATACTAAGGTACACCGTAAGTGCACGAATCCTTTTGCCGGCAACAGTAGCCACTGAAATATTATGCCAGGGTCAGTTCTGGCAGAACGCCTAATCTAGGCTTACCTAAAAAGCTTATAAGCATAATATGTTACAGGTTCAGGTAAGAAGATCAGGTAGAGGATAATGCATCTTTTCCAAAGGGGCTAACGTTTACCGTGTTCGCACATTTGTCGTTAAGCGAGAGAATGCTGCGATGGTGTCCATGCCTTCCTAAAGTGCCGTCTAGCTTTTCCAATGAAATTACGGTTCCACCATTGTAGGTTGCTACATTTAATAGAGCGGTGTACTAGAAGTGGCAGCAGTGACTCCTCTAAAGTTCTCGATTTGCGGCAGCGTTTTTTCTGTAACGGTATATATAGAACCACTATCTGTCACATAAAATTGAATTGCTCGGCAAAGTTTAGGCTGTTGGGGCAGCGCAATTCACGACCTGCTACTGTTGCAGTTTGTTGGATAGGGCTACCCATTAATATTACCTAGACGGTAGGTATAGTAGCTTGTAAAGCACGCTATTGAGCTGATTGAGCGGATTACGTCATCTGCCATTGTTCGCACAAAACTTTAAAAGGTTTAAGGTCTTAACCGTTTCTACCGATTGCGGATATTTCGTTATTGGTTAAGTAGACGTATCTAACGTCTATGTCCTCGGCGAAGATGCAGACGTAGCCGTGCCGCTAACTACTGTGGAGAACATACATATGCACCAAAAACAGGGTAGGGCCAATCACAAAAATAGAGAGGGGGTCAAGGTGGATACAGTTTACTCAACCTTGACGGACTGCGTCTGCCGTATTAGGTGAGAACTCAGTCAGTCTACTAATGGCCTGTCTGCCCCGCAAGCCTTTACCGCATGCATCAAACGCATATGTGGAACCCTGCACATCTCCCACTGCATATTGAGGTAAAGAATAACAATGGACAAATGAGAGTAAACCGCCCCGCTGACTAAGTTGAGGAATTCCAGCCCGCAGGTTGCACGAGGCCCCTGCTTGCTAGACAGTCCCACAGTCCGCCGAAAGTCGGCGGCGAGTCCGAAAACTTTTACACTGAGCAAGATTTAGGTCGTAAAAGAATTGTTAGAAACGTTTTGCCAAACACCTCCATTTACCACTCCCGTTGGAGCTAGGGTAATAAAAGTTATGTGACTTAGCGCATTGCTCTATATTTTCTATTATTTTGGCCTCACCCGTGTCCTTAGATTTAGCACTTAAGCGAAATATACCATTTCCGTCGAAACACACAGAAACAATTTAGTTATACGAACAAGTACATAAACGTCAAAGAATTGAGTCACTTCCGCCGGAAGTAAATCCTAATTATAGCACGTAGTTTTACGCTAAATTTAAAGTACTGTACTGCAATGCATTAGACACATATAGTTGACAGTCCGCTGATTGTCCGTGGAGGACTGTCAGCGGAATCCCGGCAATCCGACAACATATTGAAGGGAGAGCCTTTTCGCGACTTTTAGAGAAAACTATCGCACTAAGTAGTTTACCTTGAAGATAATATTCCCTATACTGAAAGCAAATATGGAAATTGTATTTAGAAGGTTCCAAATTATCATCTAGGGACTGTCGGCACACTCCCGGCAGTCAACTGTGCTGGCATGGACTAAGCATTTAGGAGGCCAGGCAGTGATTCATTTACTTGATCGCCTGCATAATGAAAACACACTAGGGCAATTTTAACTGACTACCACGTCACACACGATATGATAGAAGTGTAATTTATCCGGCGATTGGTATTAACTTCCTGTGTGCATCCACCCTTATGCAGTCGCATGAAGCTTAAACACTTTTATTGGGTCGATTAATGATCTAACTACATTGCTGACTGGAAGTTTCAAAAGAATAATAGGGTTACTTTTGCCATCAAACACAGTTGGGTTAGACGGTATTCCGTCTGGTCCAACCCCTGAGGATAACCTGAGATTTGGAACCGCAGAACAGTTACTATTTATGTCAAACTGTACCAAAGCCAGGGACAGGCTACCTGGCACATGCAGCGCCTGATAGGTTGAAGCTGTTGCTAGATCCGGCGACTAATTAAAAAGCTTGCTGAAGGCTTTACATACACTTCTTTTGTCACTGGAAGTGTCGTTGGGGCTAAGCTTTTGTGTAGAGACCTTCCGTCCATGGTTGGGGTCCAGAAACACAGCAGCAAACTGAGTATCTTAGCCTTGTTTGCACTATCTAGTGCTGCGCATTATTAGTTGGTTTGCCTCTACTTAGAGCAAAAAGAAAGCCCTTTCGTAATTTTAATTGCTCACATGATGGGGGCAAACATGAATGTTTTGTTGTATGATCAACAAAGCGGACGCATGTTGTTCAACACATTACGTTGTGTTACACTATTTGATGCATGCATTATTAACGACGACATCCGAACTGGCTCGTGTGATCGAACTATAACTGAAATGTGACCGAAACACGTTCAACAGCCTAACCGAAATAAATCCGAATATGCGGCCGTCGAGACAAATTATGTTAATTTCTCGGTCACCCAGAAAAGGTTCACCAGCATAGCTACACATGTTCTGATATAAGTTTCCCACTTTTTCCTTATTTAGACGCACCTTCATGCCCTTGGTGTTATGCGTATTTTCGACAAGCCTAGCAATTAATTCCATCGTTATCGAAGCAAATACCGCTTTTGTCTCGCAGTATAGTACAAAGGCTCATCAAAAACAGCGGTTCCGGGCGCATGCGCGCCAACCTCCTGACAGTTTCATCGGCACGTAAGTTGGCATAATTTCTGCACGATAATCTATTCAGTGGGTCCAGCGAAGCATTGTTGCATGAGAGCACTGGTCAGTAAGGATATGAAAAAGCACAAGGCTTAGTGAATTCTGCGCGTGCAAAGGTAGCATCGATTATCCGTTACTTTTCGTTTACACCTATCCAGTGAAGCATCTTTACGCGGTTTCCGATGAGGGTGCTTAGCTGGACTTCTCGGCCGCATTCCAACGCTCTCCGTGCGCTAATCTGAGTAAAACAGGTAATCTTTCACACGAACTACTATGAATAGGGTATCAGTTTGCAAATGCAATCTGGTTTCGCTGGCTTCTTGTTCATGCGCATCACGGCGTCTAATTCATCCGTCAGAAGTAGGAACAGAAAGCTGCGCTGACTGCTTTCCGTAACGCCTCGAGAGTTGGCTGCATTGACTGTAAGTTCCAGTGCGGTAACACGCGCTTGCAGCTGTACGCTTTTACGTTTGCTTAACGCTAAATTGGCTACCTTATCTTAGCAGCATTTACACATGCCCCTACATGACACCTCACAAAAGTTGCAAGGACAATGAACATAACAGGGGCGCTTGCTGGATTTACTGAACCTACGCAGTTGAGGCTAAGGAATCCTTAGATAGTAACCGCGATCATTGGTTTCCGCGGAAAACGGTAGGTAGCGCCCTCCTTCATCCTCAGCTTAAGCAATCTACCGACTGCTCCAGCTTATGCTGTGAAGGTGAGTGATCCCTATCCACTGAATATGCTGGAATAATATTTCTTACTTTCAATGACGGCTCGAAGCAGAGGAACGCCTTGAAAACATCAAATGTGGTTGTAAGAAGAGCATAGCTTGTATCAACCGCTTGCCGCACCAGGTCATGACTTCCGTTGCATCGTTTGCAGGTAGCTCAAGCTTCGTCTTGCGCCGCGTCTCAAGCCGCTTAGCAATGACCTTATCAGCTTTATGCTAAATACTAAAGTGCTGTATGCATTATATACCTGTCGCCATAAGCATTCGATTTTTGTAAATTTTCGCGTAAGCGGGTGCGGAAAGCGGATGAGTAAGCACAGCGTTCAAATGATTTGAGCTGACACATCCAACAGCGCCTGGTTTACTCTAACCATCCGGGAATGCAGTGCTATAACAACGGCACGGTCTTCGAATTCTATGACACGATACACGTAGAAGAGATAATTGGGTAGCAGCATGCAACGCAAGTAGATTGACAAGGCAAGTAATTTGGACAAGGCTGGGGAGATTGTTTTGGAAGCGCCAACGCAGCAAGGGAATTAAACAGGCACATCCAGGAGAATTCTTTCGACGGCAAGTACCGGAAAGTCAGTAGCGGCGAAACATGCGGCATGAAAGGAAGTACTCGGCTTGCATTGCAACTAAACTGTTTGCACGTTAGCGGACGTTTCTGAAGCTCCGACGACTTAACTGTTGCCATTTCGTACCAACGGGTCTGTATAACAACGGGTGAAAGGAAGCGGGTGTAATGCGGAATTTTGCCTTTCGCAGCGCCACCTCATCCAGGTGCAATGCAAGAAATGCTACTGCTGAAATTTTACCGAACAGAATGCGGATTAGCTCACCTGCTATACACCATTTCTAATGTCGATGCAAATTGAACACCAGAAGAAAAACAGTGCAACTATTACAAGGAAGCGCACGCACATACAGCTTATGTTTGATTGCGCCACCCATTTTGGGATAGAAGCGGCCAATGCGCATCTGTAGCTCCGTTGGTGAGGAGAGGACATATGTTTAGGTCTGGGTGCCCTGGCAGTATCTCAGCACAAATACAACCATGACGTTTACTTCAAACTTAAACTTCATCCTGCATCGACCGTCGCGCAGATTATCAAGGGTCGCCTTATCTGATACATACAGCAGGGCAGATAATCAAAAACATGCTACTTCTGGCGCCTTTTTTCCACCCGTTGCTCTTACTCCCATCCCGACTCCCTTACTAACCTTTCTCCTATAGTTCCCAGCTTAATTGACAGTAACCAAAGTGTCAAGGGATTAGAACTATATTCAGTCAACACCCCACAGAAACTATCGGACGCCTGTTGGCAAACGTCCCTTATAAGGCCACGCAATCCCGTTTCCATGGCGACATTCAACTTTTGCACGCTAAGACAAACAGGTCAACAGGCTGCACTCACACGCACCTTGGACACACTGGGTATTGATAAGCGTTGTTTGTCCAAAATTTTATCATTGACCCCAACAGTGTAGTTGAATTAATTGCACCAGGGTTATCCTCTTGTTACTGGTTGCACGCATCCGGAGACGCCAATGCAGCGCTCACGGGTCAAGCTGGTGTAAGTATCATTATGAGCTCCAAAGCTAAGTCATCGTTGGTGGATTAGATTCTGGTGCACAGCCATTTATGTGCAGCCCGTTTGACAATATCAGCTACGGTTTATTCACGAATTAACGCAAAACGCTGTTTGTTTGTGATTTCCGTTTATACACTAACCGACTGCAGTTCCACTGCTGTCAAGGACACCATCTATCACGAACTGAACGCCCTACTGCGCAGTGCTACCACTTTAGATATTGTATTACTTGCGGGGGATTTGAATGCACAATTTGGATGTCTGAGCTCTTCAGAAGCTCAGCTTGATGGTAAATATGGGTTTAAGTCCGAACCAACTGAAAACGGCGAGCGTTTGCTGCAACTGTGTGGGGAGCACCAGTTGTTTCTGAATAGCACTGCTTTTAGACACAGTGGTCGCCAAATTGTCACTTGGCGTCCTTCTGTAGCTTTCCAGCTATATACCCAAATTGATCACATAGCCAAATTTTCAGGTGGCGTGGTTCCATCCTGGATTGCCGCTCGTACTGGAGTACCTGGGTCGAACCTGATCAATCCTTGGTATGCTGCCGTTTCTCCATGAACTTTACCGGGAGGCGCACCAAGCGTCTCCTCCAATTGGCAACGGTGAACTAGACTCAGCCCTTGGTCATGCAAGCCTATCAAAACTGCGTACCGAACTTTCGCTGCCCTGTCCTAGGGACACTGAGCTTCAGTGGAATAGGATCTCGGTCGCCATGCACGACGCAAGCGCTTCTGTTTTGGCACTATCCATTGTCCCCGCACCAGTCATTGGATATCCGAAAGATCGGTGAACCTGTTGGAACTTAGAAGACACCTCCAAGCTGGCTCTGAGCACATTGTGACCAGGCGGGCTATCAGGAGCAAACCAAAGCGGAGCCTACGTGCTGACAATGAAGCCTGGTGGACCAGATGGGCTCAAGAAATTGAGGATACAGAAGCAGTAAACGATTACTGCAAGCTCTTCCAGCTAATTCGCACCACGGGGCCCAAAATCTAGGCGTTAGTGTGACAGAGACAATGCCGGTGCTCTGCTACACCAAAAGCAGCGCCGTATGGCTAGTTGGGCGGAACACTTTCAAGGTCAATTCAGCTGGCCCCCTGCTCCCGGACCTCTTCCTACTCAGGTGATGCAGGACGCGCCATGGACGGTTAGTTTAGAGCCCCCGTCGGAGGCCGAGGTCCGAAAAGCTATCACAGCTCTTAATCGTTTTCGTGCCGCTGGCCCTGATTCCCTCCCACCTGCACTGTTTAAGGATGTATGTGAAGTCCTCTGCAAAACACTGGCCTCTTTTTTCCAAAGCAACTGAAAGGAAGAGTATGACAAGGCTAATTGGAGTGGATCGATTATAATGACAATATACAATAAGTGCAGTATCACAGACTGTTCTAACCACAGGAGTATTAGCCTAACGCCATTTGTGATAAAATGGTTAGCCTCGAGTATCGTTCGTCGTCTCTCTGCGGAACGGGAATCTCGGAGCAGGGAAGAGCATGCAAGTTTCCGCCCAGGAAGCGGATGTATATACTATACCTTCACTTTGCTGAAGGTGCTAGAGCAGCGCCACGCCTACCGCTGACCGACAATAGCTGTGTTCCTTAATTTCGAGATTGCGTTGGATTCAGTCCAGCGATGCATTCTGTTCACATACTTGCGCGGAAGGGTTTTTCCACGTAATATGTGAACATGCTTCGCGCCCTATACTCGAACACTACAGGCCGCGTCCGGGTCTATGGTGTCCTACCGGATAGCTTTCCGACCACAAGTGGCGCTCGTCAGGGTTGTCCGATTTCCCCATTTTTGTTCAATTACGTCGTTGATGCTAGCATGGTGCGTTTCCTTGGGGAATCTCAAGATGTAAGCGTTAAATTGCTGCGTGGTAAAAGGATAGTTGATCTTGTTTATGCGGACGATATCGTCTTGCTTTACGACAATGTTGCGGCGGCACGATCAACCCTGAATACCATCTCTAGAGTGATCCTATTATTTTGTATTCGCTTCACACCTTCGAAGTGCAAAGTGTTGCGGCAGGACCACCAGCCACTTAATGACCCTTTGACGCTTGATAGCAAGGAACTCGAGGTGGTTGCTCGATACACTTACTTTGGCAGCTGCATCAGCAACGATGGGCGCATAAAGTTGAAGTCACTTTACGCATCGCAAAGGCCAGAGCTGCCTTCTTGAACCTGCGGCATCTTTGGCAACAGAAGGTGGTAGCCTTTCGTCTAAAAGGCCGTGTATGCAAGGTACCAGTGATGGCCGTCCTTCTCTATGGTACGAAGAATTGGCCCCTTCGTTCTGAAGATCTGAGGTGCCTTCAAATTTTTGAGCATCGTTGTCTGCGAAGCATAGCTGGTGTCGGATGGCACCAACTTGTCCGCAACGATGATGTACGTAGGCGAGTACTAGGTGTTGATAAGCCTGCAAGCTCCCTAGGACAACAGATTGCACTGAATAAGTTGCGTTCGCTTGGGCAAGTGTTGCGTATGCCTGGTCACCTCTTACCTAGGAGGGTGTCGTTCAGCCTACCAGGTGTAGGGTGACGCAAGGCTGGAGGTGGACAGAAGTTGACTTGGCAGAAGGAAATTAACTCCTTGACAACCAAACTGGGTGCCTTTGATCTACTCACGTTCCGGGCTGGAGTCAGCATGACGCGCCTTGTGTTGGCCAGAGACCTTACAGGACTTGGCTCCCAACCGACAATATTGGCGCGTCTGCTGCCGTCTCCTAATCTGATTGTCCGTTTTAACTGTGCTCGGTGCTGCGTTATCTGCGTGGTAATGGCTGATTATGAAGCGGTGCAGTAAAAGCCGCAAGGTTGCTCCTGGTCCATGCCGCGTTATCTTTGCACGATGGTCAGCTGTTGGTGACAGTATGTTGCTTACAAAAGGTGTGACCGACTTGACCTTGAATGTTTGCCAACGGCTTCAAGGTTTACAGGTAAGTCCTCTCCCTCTTTCTATTCTTTATTTTATAGGTCCTCATTGTTGTATGGCAGTGAAGCATCTGTTCAAATGGCTGATGTTCTCCAATTAATGAGGATATGATGACACAAAGCCAGTGAAAATTTCCGTGCAATGAAGGAATCGCCGAATGCACGCCCAGGAAAGACAGAAAGCTACCACAGCGGCGGGTAGTTCTGTAACAAAAACAGCGTTATCTGGATGCTTCGGCGTAACCGTAGTGCCTTATAAACTCCGATAGTCACTGCATTAAGGCTTCGCAAGTAATACGCAACCTGTCATCAAAGCTGGTATTGTAAGACCCTGGCTGACTGTTGATTTTTCAAGCAGACGACGGAGAATCTGAGAAGCTGGTAATTGTGTGCCGGTAACCATTCAGCGTAAGGAACGCAACAAAGAACTGTTATGACTAACCTGTACCTTTTGTACATTTTTGATCACACTATGTTGGCTAAACATCATCATGCCTGTAAAGGTGTGCCTCGCATTGTCGGGAATAAAATTTTATCTATTTATTTATTTAAAAGTCAAAGTCGAGTAACCAACCTATGGACAGAAACGTAGAACTTCCTCGCCCAAACGCAACAAGGTGTGCAGTTAGAAAACGGATTCACGCAGACCGTAATTGCATGCAAGCTGTTTGGCAAACATTTTATGTTTTTTCTACAAACTTTAGAGAACGTTTAATCCATTTGGTGCAGCACAGGATGTAGGCAGAAATAGACAATTTCAGGAAATTGCCATACGTGTTTCTCCGTAACAAACATTGCAGAGACACAGGCCTCTGCTACAGCAACCTTTAGCGACATTTCGTCGCCGTTCCTTTTTCCGCTTCGAGCAGGGTGCACGCTTGCTCGGGAACTTCATTGGTGAGCAGCACTAACCGGCTGTTAAAAGATATGCAGCTGCAATGTCATGACTGTTGGTAGTGCGGCGTTACGCCGTACACCCACCCGTCGAGTTTCTGATTCCAGGTCAAGGTGCACTTAATGTTCACCTATTCTGAACCGCCATCGGCCTACACGCGGTGTGCGCATTATTGTACGAGTACACTTAGGCAATTCCGGATAAACATGACAAACGCTATTCAGAAACGATTTGTTATACGTCACCGACATGCTTTCCTGCATAAGGTTGCCATGTTGGGCCTCCTTAAAAATACGCCTTCCTAAAGATCGCGCAACTGCAAACGCAGGAAAATGTGGTTTTAGGAGCATGACAGTGTTACTTATTTGCTTAATGGCATGTGATGTGAACACCTAAGAAGTTCAAGTGGAACCGAACCAAGAAAAAGATTGAGTAAATTTTCCGGAGCAGACATGACTTGCCAATCAGAGTTGCTAATAATATCAGCAACTAGGCCAACAGCTGCTAATTTGTGGTCGCACCTACTCATATTTACTTCTGTCGGCAGTGACATCCATCAGTCCACCCGACGGACCTGTAAAGATACGCAACATAAGCAGCAAACGGACCGGGAAACGCTACACGCTGTGATAGTTATTGATGCCTCCGCTCCCCAGTCCTTCGAAGGAGAGGGTACACCTTAGCCCTGGAGCAAATGGTCACATGCCTCACAGTTTAGATCCCATCGGTTACAGGGAGCGGGGACAAGAATCACAATGGCGACAGCAGCAGAACAACCAGTGAAGCGTCTAAATGCTTATTGGATCCGTAACATTAGGTCTGCCATATTGTATCAAATAAACCAGCACGGGTACCAGGTAGCTGGCCACGAAGCTATAAACTGCACTTTTTGTTAAACATTTGCGCGAAATGTAGATTAGCTTGAAAAACCTGCAATTTCCTATTATTTATTAACAGACCGAATAAATCCGTTTTCCGTCTGTCGTGACCGGTGGTTAAAGCAGGGCTGGTAACTATGAAGCCGAAACAGAAATTCGGGTGCTTCCCTTTATTGCGTGCGTACTATTGTAACTAACAT
>OX104065.1:79646595-79687201 GCA_944474145.2 Dicrocoelium dendriticum | reverse complement strand
CCAGGAAACGAAAAACCCACACACTGGTCCAAATAGAGCACATTCCGCCATTCCGGAGGCGCTACCTTCACGGGGTCTAAACAAATGGGTTTAGCTTGCCTCGTACTCAGAGAACAATTTACTCACCTGGAAGAATATATGTACATGGATCCCCCGTTCCACAACCGAAGACAAACAACTCTGGCGTGATTATCTTTACTGCCTCAAACATTCCTATTCGCCAGTCACCTGGAGCTATTCTGATGTCATTTCACGGACAGCGTTGCGCACGTATACGTGGCTATTCCGATGGTCTTCCATGGAATTTTCACTTGGCTATGGAAACAGTTACACTTACTTACATCTACAGGAATCCCAAATCCAATTTGCAGAGAATGGCATTTTTACCTATTAAGGACATATTCAGCCACAAGAAACAACTTCACTCACCGACCTCATGACAAGTCCAGCGAGGATAGCAGGACAGGGTTTGCGACTTGAGCATGAATATAATAGAAGAGCCGGCCTCTATTAACAATGTGTTTACTCACCTGCATCATTGTCATTCGACTCTTCAAATCTTGCATCATTGACCGGCCCCAATGACTGCTGCCGTATCAGAACTAAGCCATTCGGCCAACCAACGAAGAATTTTGGCTGTCAACCGACTGCGAATAATAGAATGCAAAATCGGTCTATACGATGCATAACCCACTTGCACTACTGTTCAACGAAAGCTACGGCAGTGTTCCAGGACGTGGTGGATTTTCGCCTGGCAAGCGTTCTCCCTATAAAAAGCCACAAATGTCCGCTTAACAACACCGCAACGTGGCGGATGTGACTCGCCACAAAATAAAGTCACAGCTATGCATTTCACACTGACGCAGTCCTCAGCCTTCTACATCGAACCTGTGCAACTAATTCTGCTATGAAGAATGCTTTGTTGGAGCACAAATCATACCTATCTCGTAATGGCTGTTGGTTGCAACAAAACCTTGTTTAGGTTCCTGTGCTCACGGATCACTACCTGGCGAAATTACCCCCAACTTGTGTTTTGAGGAATTTTTGCGCGCCACAGCGCCATAATGTCCCTGGGTCTGACTATTACCTGACAGTATGCTCACTCATAAGGACAACATCTTTTATTTTATACCTTTCATTATAACGAAATGTTTTAACATTCCACAGAAACTATGCTTGTATGCATATTTGATCACGCCTTTACAGGTGTGTCTCGTTTTACCGAGAATATACTATTTATTTATTTATTAACAATGTTTCATTTTAGGCGTATGTGACCTATGCAGTTGGTTCCTGTTTTCGTTTGCCTGAGTTGTTCATCGCCAGTTTGCTTCGCGCTCGCTTCGGATGGAGTGTGCGAATTCCTTGTGAGCTGTGCTTCCTGCGTTCCCTTAGCTACAACAGCAACCGTGTAGTTTTTATAACTAGTCAGCAGGGAACCTTTTTCTGCACAAATAGTGTCCCTGCAACACACTCTGTCCTTTGAAAATCGCTCTCCAGGCTACCGCAAACGTAACTCTCTAAATATGGTGACTTCGACGGTTGATTGACTTTCACGTAAGATATTGATTATGCTGGTAAGTTTGTTCTATGTATATTTATATTTTCCGCTTTTTTTGCATACGGTGGCATATATTGCGGTATCCATACTTCAAACCATTGAGGTTGCAGACTATAAGTTAACGGCTCCCGTTGGTGTTGTAGCTCTTTCTGTCTCAACCTTTCGGGACAAGTATTTACACTTGTGGTGTGTTACGTTGAAGGAAGAAATTGCTAACAACTGCATTACTACCGACCTCGCTAAGTAGAGCAAGCTAACGTCCCATCGCGCCTAAGTAATATTAATGCAGGTTCGAGACGTTATTATTCCTTAGATATTAAGCCGCTATGAGACACTCAAGGAGGCCACTAGGAAGCGTGCCGTGTCCTTTAAGAAAAGTTGCCTGCAGCAGCTTTTCAGTGTTGCGCAGTTGGTCAACAACCTGTCCACAACTCTGCTGTGTGCGTTGCAAGAGCTACTTGGTTCATCAACAATAGACAAGAACATACACCGTGAACTATAGCTATAGAGGCTACTGGAAACAACGCAAGAGTTTAGTGATGGCGAGTTCCGTTTCGCTCACCCAACTAGCTGACCTAGAAAATCGATCCATTGCGCGAGCATAGCCACAAGCGGACGCAGCAAAGTCATCGCCTTCTTGGCTCAAGGCACTTCTAGCAATGGCTTACAGTCAACGGTAGAAGCCCTGGAGTCAGTTTGCGACACATAGTCGCCAAGTCCAACAGATCACAATGGCCCGTCGTAGCTACAGCTGATCACGGCCGCAACCAAACCGCTCCAAGTCAAAGCATGGGCTGGCCTACTGCTAGTACCACCAACGTTTTGGTACCACATCTCGTATGTGTCAAGCCTTGCAGCTACGTCAAAAAGCTGGGAATGTTTGGCCTACCCGTAGTGGTGACAGATGCAGCCGGTCAAAACAAAAGTTGCCTTATCGGCGTTACAGCTTTAACTTCCTGCGTCGAGTTCCTTGTAGATAACGGAGCAGAAGTTTGCGCTATAGTTCGTAGCCTAGACAAAGTGGCCTCGCTCTCGCCGACCAAGCTGCATGCCGCCAATGATCCACCAATAACAACTGTCGCTGAGAAGGTGCTAACGCTCGTTATGCCTCCGGCGAACACTTCGTTGGCCTTGCATATTAGCGGCCGTGCATATCTTTATCGTTGACCCATACTGCATCAACCATTTGCGCCTATCGTGGACGCTAAAAAGCAGTAGCATATGGACTCTAGGACAAAACTTAGTGTAATCAGGGCCATCGCCAACGTGACCGGCAGTAGCCACATTCGTGTGCTGCCTCATGCCTCACTGCCTCTGACAGAATTTCCATCAAGCATACTAAACTCGTTTGCAGTTCGAACGACTTGCCTCCCGTGACATCAAATTTTACTGAACATCTGCAAAAAGAGCCTGCCCGATTTGTCCGCGCACGCAGGACAGGACAGGACAACATCCAGGGACGGAACAGGCTTCCACTCAATAAACGTCTCGTGTCGTGTGCCTGTAGGCGGAAAGAGCCCATAGCACCAAAACTTAAGAGAATAACCTTAATATTATACTGGTGAAGTAACAGAGGTTAATGCAAGTAGAACAGCACAATATCATGATGTATGGAGATTAGGGGCAGCCGCTGAAGCTCAAGGCAATTCGGGAAACTGTGTTAGCTAATAATCGTCTAGGCTACGTTTAAACCCCTTCACAGTTACAAATACTAATAAATAAAAAAATAAAATTTTTTTATTCTCGACCATGCGAGACACACCTTTACAGGCATGATCATGTTTAGCTAACAGTGTGATCAAAAATGTACACAAGTACATGTGTGGCATAACAGTGTATATAAGTGTATGGGTGTATATACGTGGGTAATTGTGTATGAATGTAGCTTGTGTCTTTGATTGTGCCGCAGCATTTTTGACTGTTTGTTATCGTCAGGAATGTGAGCCTAAGCGATTAATGTCCGGATATTCGCAGGCCAGTGACTTTATTTTGTGGCGAGTCACATCCGCCACGTCGCAGTGTTGATAAACAGACATTTGTGGCTTTTTATAGGGAGAACGTATGCTAGGCAAAAACCCACTACGTCTTGGAACACTGTCGCCGAACTATTTGCTGGGACGGGTTAAACCGAAACCATCCAGCTGGCACCACGAGGTGGTTGTTCGGCTAACCAGCAGAAGGAAGTTTGTTCCAAGCAGACGCAACTCGGTTTGCAAAGAAAATGGCTCTTAACTCCAGCCTAGATCTATGCTGATTCAATTTTATGCAGTGACCCCGAAAGTTGTCGGACATTGCTGGTTCAACTAGATCGGTGAGTTTGAAACCCCTAAGACCTTTGGTGATCTATTGCAGACTAACTATGGACATGCACAGAGCGGCTAAAGCGGAATTCCAGCGAGTGCTCGAATAGGAAAGCACCCGCCCGTCCAAATATTCATGAGCAACAACATTATACATATGATTCAAGGAATCCCGTGACTGGCGTCCTGTAGTGACTACAGGGAAATCAACAATTCTCCTTGCCGGATTAAAGCGCTTCCTTACATGTACGACTTGACCTCAGCTCAAGTTTGTAAGTCTATCTTTAGTAAAATCGTCCTGGTCCGCTTCCACCAACGAACAACTTTGACGCCAGACCGTATTGCTAAAACATCGGTCATCACACCGTTCGACCTATTCCAGTAACCTCCGAATGCCGGGTAACCGCCGTAACTTTACTCAACATTTTCTGCCCGTCACCCATGGAGTGCCAGCCGGGAGGTTCGTGTTTACCCCGTACCAGAAAATAGTTCAGCGACAGTGTTCCAGGACGTAGTGGGTCTTTGCTTGGCAAGCGTTCCCCTATAAAAAGCCGCAAATGTCCGTTTAACAACAATGTAACATGGCGGTTGTGCCTCGCCACTAAATAAAGTCACTTCACCATGCTTCATACTGGCGAAACATTGTTTACCAGCAACGTAATAGTCATCTGTACGACCATTGCAAACCCATTGACGTCGTACCTCTATTTTGCATTGGCGACCCGTTCAGACAAAAGCAAAAGTAACAATAACTATACCAAGCCAAGCAACACATACCAACCTGACTAGCAGCAATTCCGTGTTTTTTTAAGAAATGATTTACGCTATAAACCTAGATCCGCACGTCAAACATTCATGCTAGATTGTGTATGCACCAAACCTCTCACCAATAGCACCAACAACTTTGAACTCTGTCGATAACAAACTCGCTTGTCGCACAACCTGCAGCACCATCAGCCTGCACAACCACGCGCACAGAGCTTGCGACAACCCTGGAAGAAATCTTAACCACGCACACACGTGTTTGCTCACACCGTCAGCATATGTCGGCTTTCCCAACTATCTGGTGCTGAATAGCAACATGTCGTACGCAGAAGCGCCGACGTCTAGGGTTGACTATATTGGTAAGGCTGAAAAACAGCAACATCCGCCGCATCAAACACATTTTCGTTGAATAAGCTGTCTCTCTAGTGCAACAAGCACCTTTAGAGTCCACGCTATCCCAGCCGCGACGCAATTCCATACCAGTCAACCAGCTCCAGCAGAAACTACAACCACACTCGGTACAGTGTTAATCACAGTGTAGTAGTAGACGCCGTAGGAAGAATAAACAAACGGTGCGTTTTAGGAAATAGGTTAGCGTTTGCTATTTTACATACAACCGGCGTCGCTGATATATTCGCTGCAAACATAGAAAACGAATCCACAAAGCAAAAGTCTAAAGGTTGCTTATTGCATCACAAACTCGTCACGGTGACACGCAACAAATGCTACCTCTGAAATTTCACACAACCGAATGCGGGTTAGCTCACCTGATATACACCAATCCGAATTCCATCGCAAACGGTGCTCCGGAAGAGCAAATGTGAAACTATCAAAACGAAGCGCACCCAATTACGGATTATTTTTGACTGCGGCACCCACTATGGGATAGAAGCAGCCACTGCACATTTGTAGATTTGTTGGTAAGTGAAATTTAATAGGCCGGTGAAAATATCCGTGCATTGGAGCAATCGCTGAATGCACGCCCAGGAGTGACGGAAAGCAAACACAACGGTGGGTAATTCTGTAATAAAAACAGCGTTATCTGGATGCTTCGGAGTAATCGTAATGCCATATAAGCTCCGACAGTCACTGCATTAAGGCTTCGCAACTAATACGCAACTTGTCATCAAAACGGGTATTGGAAGACCCTGGTTGACTGTTGATTTTTTAAGCAGACGACGGAGAATCTGAGAAGCTGGTAATTGTATGCCGTTAACCATTCAGCGTAAGGGACGCAAGAAAGACCCAAATGGCGAAGTCAAGAAGCTGTCCCATGGACCGAAACGTCGAACATTCTCGCCCAACGGAAACGAAGTGTGCACTTTGAAGACGGGCTTGCGCTCGCGATAGATGCGCGCAAGATGCCGGGCAGTGATTTTCATGTACTTTTAGCAAACTTAGAGTATGCTTAACTTAGTTTGTGCAGCACAGTATGTAGGCAGAAATAGGAAATTTCAGGAAATTGCCATACGTGTTTCTCCGTAACAAACCTTGCCGAAACACAGGCCCCAGCTGCAGCGACATTTATCGATATTTCGTTGCCTTTCATCTTTTCACTTCGATCAGGGTGCACGGTATCTTGGGAATTCTGTTGGGGCGCAGCTCTACCCTGCTGTTAAACGGTCGTTGACCAAGGTAAGTGCTTGCCATTTATATTTTTCTTTCCGTAAGGCCACAGCACCACCACTTTAACAGCCTCTTTATAACACTGGCACAGAATGTGCATGTAATCCAACGGGATGTTTTTTGCCGTGTCGGTATCCAAAGTTTTGGATGAAAAATCGACAACATTGTGTTCTAACCACGGCTGGTTTCTTAAGTTCCAACTTTTTCTAGACGCAGTATTTGCTTGGACTGAGACGTTTATCCTGCTTTCCGGGTATAAAACTAAATTTATTTTAGTAAAATATGTAATGTGTTTACTGTATGTGATGCATTTGAGGTAGGAATATTATCTTAAATGCCTCATTAGTTGCGACACACTAGTCAGGACAGGTGCATTAGTCACAAGATAGTGCAATAACAATTTTGATTCCTTTCCCTGAGAAGTATATTGCGCATATTCCACTTATTTATAAAATGTTTTGCCATAATTAGCTTTACAAGCCTTGTGGGTCATGCAGAGCTTCCTTAAGTGTGAGATTGTCTAACGGGCTGCACCTAACTAAGGCCTTGTGTTTTAAGAAACCTAACAAGGTTAAAACTTGTTTCATATTTTGTGAAGCAAACATCAAGTCAAATTTAAAATGGGGCCGAAACAATGGGAAGAATGCGCAAGTTTTCCGAAACGGACTTGAGTTCCTACTCAGAGTTGCTAACAACATCAGCATCTAGACCAACAACCGCCAACTTATGGTCGCAAACAAACACTACTTTTACATCTGCCGGCAGTGACCTCCATCAGTAGATCCGACGGACCTGTAAAATTATGCCGCATAAGCAGCAAAAGTACCGGGGAAGGATACACTTTGTAATAGTTCTTGATGCGTCTGCTCCACAGTACTTCGAATTTGAAAGTAAACGTTAGCTCTGGATCAAACGGTTACATGTCTAACCGTTTAGGTACCATCGGTAACAGGGAGCGAGAACAAGGATCACAATGACCACCGCAGCAGAACAACCAGTGAAGATTCTGGGTGCTGAGTTGATGAGTAAATTTATGTCTGCCATATTTTATCAAATAAAGCAGCGCAGGTACCAGTTATCGGGCCACTAGTGGCTAGAAACTGCACATTTCTTTAACCTTTGCACGAAATTTAGTTCATCCGGAGGAACCTGCAATTTACTATTAATTATTAATAGACCTAAAAGTTCCGGAGTCAAGTAACTGGCGGTGCAAGCAAGGAAAGTAGCCGACGAGTCAACAGTAAAGCCTGGAGCTTCTCCGATTTGCATGTATAAAATTCTAACTAAACATATTTTATCGTAAACTTAGGCGACCGAAGCGGATTTTTGTACAGGTATCTGATTTGGATTGCTTGATTAGGATCGGCTAGTCTGATGTATTCTGTTATAAAGAAAGAAAGGAATATTTATTCTCGCCTATGCGTGGCGCGCGCATGGCGGCTTGATCAGGTAGACGCAACCGTAGAGACATTTTATTGCAACTGTAACAGCAACGATAAAAAGTTGCTCATACCTTCATGGCACAGGGGTAAACAAGTTAAACGATAATTGGGCTGACGTGAGCCCGGGACCTCAGCTACTAATAGCTTAAGCAGCCTAAATGAGCAAATAGAACATAACTGAAGAGCAAGATGGAGAGGGGTGTGACAATTTACTGAGTTCGTACATACGTAGCGCAACAATCAACGGTGAGATCGTGGAGCCGCGTTGAGAGCATATGCGTGAACTCGTGTAAAGAAGGGACGACAATATATGCATGTGTAGAAATTTCGGTGTAACAAACGTAATTAGTGTGGTGACGCTAGTTGCCCTGCCGAAAGAAAGTTAAGAGCTATGACTTTGTTGGGCGGCAAGTCACATTCGCCAGGTTGCAGTGTTGTTAACGGACATTTATGTCTTTTTAAAGGGAGAACACTAGCCAGGCGATAACCCACCGCGTCCAGAAACACTGCCGCCGATTCATTGAATGGCAAGTGCTAACTGGCTATGTATTTTGTTGAGCGTTTATTTGCTCGTTTACACCTAGTCAAGTTGCGTCCCATTTTTCCGCTGGCTGATGCTTTAGGCGCGAACCCATTTCGTTCTTGGTACTTGTTCTGTCCTAACTGAATGGCTCGGCGCGCTTGGTGGGTCATGAATTGAATATCTATTTGAATGTGATGTGTTGCTCGTCTGTAGCACCGCGGAAAGTCTCTAAGTGATATCCAAAGAAATATATTGAAGCTCTGAAGGGTTAAATATTGTCCCAAAAACAAATCGGAGGTCCTCCCGGGGTAATTTGTAAAACGGGTTGGAAGCGTAGATACCCATGGCCAAATGGACTGGCAAAGCGGAGTAAAGAGCATCGGACGAAGGTATTCAGTAGCAAAAAATGGCCGAGCGCAATTGTTCTGGTCTTGTATCGGTAGGAGAACGTGCCTTCCGATTTCAACAGGAGAGTTTCAGGTAAAAAGTAAGTAAAAGCGATATTGTTTGGCGACCTGAACCCAATTGTTTGGGCCTTAAGGAAATTTTATCCCTGTGAGATACCGAAGCATTTTCCTGATCGGCAAGTTGTAACAGCGGCGGATAGGCTTCCATCCCTTGTCTTTTATCGTAGTAATGTCGCAGCTAAGGGAGATTCCTTGGGCGCTTGACGCCGTATCTGTAACCATCACGGGAAAACAGGCAACGAACGGAAACAGCCACACCGACAAACAGAAGACATGTATCCGGAACGCGGTCGATCAATTTCAACAACGACTGAACAGTTATATCCCTATATCATGCAATTGCTATTTAAATATCTCTTATACACATGCATCGTAAGTGAGGACATACAACGAGGAGCTAACCTGCAAAGAGCAACTACTTGACACTCCAGCCTTCATTTTCCTCTGACGTTTGTCTCCTTATTCAGCGCTCGTCTGTTGACCTATTTATTGAAACTGTAGGGATCCAGTAATGGTCAAACGTTTTAATCATATGGCTACTCCAGCCTCGGATACATACTTTTCTAGAGCCACTATCTCTGCTTAGCAGCAGCTAGTCGCCATGGCCTCAATCCAACTTTGCGGATACCCTGAGCTCCCTAGGAGCTGCTCATTTCTTATAATGTTCATTCTCTTGATTGCTTGCGTCACAGCTCAGCTGTTTGTTGACCTATTCTATGCCGCCGTAGGATCCAATAGTACCTGAAGCCTCAATCGGAATTCTATGGCTAGCCACTTATCTCAATCCTAGCGCGCCGTTCTTCTTAGTAGCGTCAATCTTCTTGGCAGTAGATAGCCATTATTGGCCCCATGTAACCTGCAAAGAGCCACTTCTTGACTTTCCAGCTTTCATTTTCCCCTGACGTTTGTTTCCTTATTCGGCGCTCGTCTGTTGACCTATTCATTGAAACTGTAGGTACCCAGTAGTGGACAAACTTCTTAATCATATGGCTACTCCAGCCTCGGATACATACTTTTCTAGAGCCACTATCTCTGCTTAGCAGCAGCTAGTCGCCATAGCCTCAATTCAACTTTGCTGATACCCGGAGCTCCCTAGGAGCTGCTCATTTCTTATAATGTTCATTCTCTTTGATTGTTTGCGTCACAACTCAGTTGTTTGTTGACCTATTCTGTGCCACCGTAGGATCCAGTAGTAACTGATGCCTTAATCCGAATTCTGTGGCTAGCCACTTATCTCAATCCTAGCGCGCCGTTCTGCTTAGTCGCGTCACTCTTCTTGTCAGTTGCTAGTCATTGTTGGCCCCATGTAACCTGCAAAGAGCAACTACTTGACACTCCAGCTTTCATTTTCCTCCGACGTCTGTCTCTTTATTCAGCGCTCGTCTGTTGACCTATTCATTGAAACTATAACTATCATATGGCTTCACCAGCCACTGATACTTCCTTTTCTAGAGCCACTATCTCTGCTTAGCAGCACATAGTCGCCATAGCCTCAATTCAACTTTGCTGACACCCGGAGCTCTCTAGGAGCTGCTCATTTCTTACAATGTTCATTCTCTTTGATTGTTTGCGTCACAGCTCAGTTGTTTGTTGACCTATTCTGTGCCACCGTAGGATCCACTAGTAACTGATGCCTTAATCCGAATTCTGTGGCTGGCCATTCATCTCTCTCCTAGCGCGCAGTTATCCGTTTTTCGTCTTACTCTCGTGCAAATTTCTTTGGCAGTAGCTAGTCGTTGTTGGCCTCATGTAGCCTGGAAGGAGCAACTTCTTGACACTCCAGCTTTCATTTTCCTCTGACGTTTGTCTCCTTATTCAGCGCTCGTCTGTTGACCTATATATTGAAACTGTAGGTATCCAGTAGTGGTCAAACTTCTAAATCATATGGCTACTCCAGCCTCGGATACATACTTTTCTAGAGCCACTATCTCTGCTTAGCAGCAGCTAGTCGCCATGGCCTCAATTCAACTTTGCTGATACCCGGAGCTCCCTAGGAGCTGCTCATTTCTTACAATGTTCATTCTCTTTGATTGCTTGCGTCACAGCTCAGTTGTTTGTTGACCTATTCTGTGCCACCGTAGGACCCGCAAGTAGCTGAAGCCTTATTTCGAACTTTATAGCTGGCCACTCATCTCTCCTAGCGGGCCCTTATCCGTCGTCTGTCTTACTCGCGTTTACTTGACATGTGGTCAAAAGTCTTAATGATATGGTTGAATCAGCCACTGATACCTCCATTCCTTTAGCCACTATCTCTGCTCTGCGGCAGCTGTTTGCTGTATGCTCTATTCAACTTTGGGAATACTCCTTAGCTTGCTAGGCGTCAGTCCTTCTGTAGATTGTTTATTCTCCTGGTATAGTTTTTTCACAGCTCAGCTGGTTTGCTGTCCGATCCTTTGACACGGTTGTTATTCATTGGCACTTCGAATGATTAACCCAACAGGCACCCTTGTCCACTGATACCCGGTCCAGTATCGATATCTTCTAATCGTCTTACCTTCAACACTTAGTCTTCCTTTGATATCCATTTAATCTTAGCCAGCTTCTAATATGCTCAGCTTCCTATATTCATATACCTATGTACATTGTAGTTATGGTGTCTTAGGTAATCCTTATCCCGTGAGCATATATAAATACGGCCACCTCGTCACTGTCCTTGGGTTTCCGATAACAACCAATCGTGACTACACACCCACTTTCTAGTCTCAGGTAGAATTCGAACATTGTCAGCTTACACTTCATGAATATCTTACCGGAATCCTGCTCTTCATCCCTATACACATGAAAGTATTCTACCCATCAGGCCATGCCTTCCGCATAAGTAAAAACATCTTTAGCGTAATATCTGTTACACCTTGTACACTAGTTGTCTCAAATAAATGTCTTAAGGTAGGATTTTGATCAAACGCTAGGTACATCGACTGTTCCTTTTCGGTCTTCTCTCGGCTTGTTCCTCTCTCCCTTTTCTCTGAGGTCGTGAACATCGGAGAGCTTCGGGATTGAACTGAGGAACTGCCTCCGTCTGGGATGGGACGAAATAACCAACAAGTACTTACCTGGACCATGGCCTCACTTCCACTCTAACTATTTGTACCCAACCACCGATGTCCAGTGAGGGTAGCTGGACACGAATTCTTCGCTCCCCGGCAAATATACATAATCAGAGATGACTTCATGTGGTTCTGCGAAGGATCAACACATTATATTCAATAAGAATGTTTAGTACCCGACCTACCAACGGACAGGACCCAGGAACGCAATAGGCAACCAGTTATTGCATCAACCAGCGGAAAAGATGGGACGCAACCTGACTGTGAATAACCGAGCAAACAGACTTTTAACAAGAAACATAGCCAGTTACAATTTGCCATTCAATGGATTGGTGGCAGTGTTCCAGGACGTGGTGGGTTTTCGCCTGGCAAGCGTTCTCCCTACAAAAAGCCACAAATGTCCGTTTAACAACACTGCAACGTGGCGTATGTGACTCGCCACCGAATAAAGTCACAGCCCATAACTTTACACTGGCAGGTCAGCTAGCGTCACCATTCTACATAGGATCGTTACACTGGGACTTCTACATCTGTTTATACTGTTGTCGTTTTACATCCTACCATACGTTGCCCTTTTCCTTCCTTGTGTGCGGGCTCTTCCATTACCTTTCAGTGGATCATTCAGGTTTCTCAATCTCTTATTAGCTGAGGTCCCGTATCTCATGACAGCCGACTTATTGTTTCGCATTTTCAACATTGTACAGTTCCAATCATGGATATATGAACAATTTTCTGCGTTACTGTTACAATTTCATTATAATGTTTGTACCGTTGTACATATCTGATCATGCCTCCAGAGTAGAGTACGGATCCGTATATTATGAACAGCTATTTCGAATTAGGTCTGAAGGTGAGACGAAGAGCTTTGGAGATGTGCTAAAGCTCATACTCCTAACCTGCGGGACAACAGAAGAGAACGAGATGTACGGACTATAGAAAAAGATATTGCTCAGGAGAAGCTACCCTGACACGTTTACGCAGTCATAAATTGGCGGAAATATAAAATGTCTGATAAGACAAACACATGTAAGTTAACGCCAAGTAAAAAAGGAATGCAACGGAATGCACGGGAAGAAAAGAATGGCGTCGGTACAGAAGGTTCTACTGAGAAGAATTGGAAAAGCCCGCAACAAACTTCATGTAATGTTTCATCCTTGTTAATAAAAGAAAGATGAACTATGTCCAGCAATGTAATTGAGCAGAGCGTTGTACTGCAATAGGTTCATAGCGGGAAGAGCAAAGCATAAGGATGTCGGGCGCTAAGTTTTGTGACTACAGAGCTTAAATCGTTTACGTCTCAGTGGAATGGAAGTAACCAGAAAGCAAGGGAATGGTCAGACGAGACTAGATAAACCTTCCAAGGGAAGTCAGAATGCAGACCGATCAAACATAACCGGATAAGGCAGCAACCTAGAGTTAAACCGTCAAATTAAGTTAGGAATAAGAATAATGATTGTCACAATAAAAGAAGCGGTACGTGACGAAAGTGGCTAAACGAAAATGCAGAAAGCTTGTACAGCAAAACTCTCAGGCGGAAGGACAGAGTGTGTTGCGATAGCTGAGCCAAATTTGTTTGCGTCTCGGACGCCTGGAGGTGATTATAAAGCGGGAGCTTAGTCAAATTAGGCTAGCTTAGAGCCAGGCACGAGGAGCATTACATGCGCTCGAAAAAGGAACGCAAACAGAGAGCGCGAAAAAGCAAGTATAGTGTTGTGTACGGGTGTTGTGAACAGACCGTTGGGTCTGTCGATGATTCATTGGCAATTACTCAGTAGTCAGAAAGTAGAAGACCACCGAGACGAGACTGTACAGCCGGTTTGTATAGAGAAAGCCGTATTAGATAGGCCTTAGCCGAAACTGCGCGGTGGAAACCTAGCCACCATAAGAAAAAAGGGATATAATAATAAGGATGATGCATGACCAGCAATGCCCTTGAGGTAAGGGTAACAGAGCTTAGCGTCGGCAAAGCCAAAACCATGCAGACTTCAAAAGTCTGAGAAAGGTAAGGAAGCAGCAGTTCGGTTAGACAAATCAAATAAGTCCGCAAGATGCGGCTATGCCGGAAAACTAAGGTGGGAATAAACGTAATGTGTGTCATCAGAAACGAAGCAGTATGGTACAAAAGTGGTTATATGAAAAGGCAGTTAGCTGGCCAAACAAAGACCACAGGTTGATAAGGACAGTGTTTGGACCTAGAACCCAGATCGTTAACATCTCGGATAGCTAAAAGTACTCAGAAAGCAGGAGGCTGGTCAGACGACGCCAGGTAAGTGCCAGGCCGGAAGAGTTATTTGCCCAACTGAGAAAGCAATACAAACATCATGCGAAAAGAAAAAGGCTCCAATGAGGAGTAGTGGAAAAGCCAACGATATGCTCGGGGTGATGGGAACAGACTGTTGGGTCTGCCCAGCCGTGAGCATTAGGGTTGTAGTAGTCAGAAGGAAAGAGAACAGTGAGAAGAGATTAGAAGTTCGGTTTATAGGGAGAAAGCAGTATTATTCAGGTCAAAATACTAACAGCGAGCGTTGGCAGAATAGACATGTTAAGGAAAAAAGGGGAGATAATACTAAGGATGATTCATGATCAGCAATGCTCTTGAGGTTGGGGTAACAGCTCAGCGTCGGCAAAGCCAAGACCATGTAGATCTCGGAAGCCCAAGGAAGGTCAGAAAGCAGAAGTCCGTTTAGACAAATCAGATAAGTCCGCAAGATGAGGCTGGGCCGCCAAATTAGGGTAAGAATAAAAGTAATGAATGTCAGCAGAAAAAAGCAGTATGGGAAGAAAGTGACTATATGAAAAGGCAGTTAGCGGGCCAAGCAAAGATCTCAGGTTGATAAGGACTGTCTTGGAACATAGAGCCCAGGTCCTTAAAGTCTCGCATATCTGGAAGTAGTCAGAAAGCGGGAGACTGGTCAGACGACGCTAGCTTTGAGCCAGGCCGGAAGAGTTATCTGCCCAACTGAAAAAAGAATGCATACAGGGAGCGCGAAAGGGAAATAAATTGTTTGGGAATGAAATGCTCTAATGAGGAGAGATGGAAATGCCAACGATATTCCCGAGGTGCTATGAACAGCCCGCTGGGTCTGTCGATCTCTGAGCAGTAGGGTCACAGTGGTCGGAAGAAAAGAATCATTGAGACGAGACTATAAAACCGGATCCTAGAGAGAATACCGTAGTATTACTCTCGAAAATCTAAAAGAGAGCGTCGGCAGGTTAGCCAAGCTAGCAAAACAAGCGAATATAATAATGAATCGTGGACGGCAAGGATCTTGAGGTGAGCGTTACAGAGCGCTACGTTGGCCCAGCATACAGCATTTAGAACTCAGAACTCCGATAGAGGTAAGCAAATAGGGAACCGATAAAACGAGACTAGGTAAGTCAGCATGATGAGGCTAGGCCGCAAATTAAGATGGGAATAACAATAATGTGTCCTCAAAAAAACAGTTTGTGACGAAAGTAACTATCTGAAAAGGCAGTTAGCATGCAGAGCAAAAATCTGCAGATAAGAGGAGCAAGGTGCTCTGACTGCAGATCCTACATCTATTACGTTGCTGATGTCTGGAAGTAGTTACAACATAAAAGATTAGTCAGCCGACGCTAGGTTACAGCCAGGCCCGGCGTGTTTTACTTCTAACTGAGTATGCGGTGGTTGAGTATATTTGCCTCAATATAAATCAGGGCCTTTTGCCAATACTCGTATTCGGCAAAGCAGCTGCCCAAAAGTATCGCCAAATTAGCTGCCAAATAGGTTGATGAGTGTCTATTAAAAGCGACTTGGGTGCTATCGTATCGAAGCAGTAAAGTATTCCCCATATAAGAGTTCAGCCGACCAACGCACAGAATCAGTTATAATGGATTCAACACAATTTCTTGATTTGACGAGCACGGCCCAAGCTGTCCAGATAACGAGGTGCATAGGGCGGTAGACGATGACCAAATCTGTTTCTGTAGGATATGCATTAGGTAGCTTTATGTACACCGAGCAATGCACTAATCTGTGATCGTCTCCCAGTAAATCCTGACCAACTTACATTTGGGATGAATGAATGCCGAGAGTAAACATTGTCAACGAAAAAGTTGTGATCTGGTTGGAGCAGATACAGTTTGCGTCCCGCCAGCCAAATTGATACATGCTAATAAACCTACATACTTCCTCCTTGCAGCAAGGAGGAACCAGTCTAAATCAGGCAGTTTCAAATATTATAGCACCAGCCTGCATTCGCACGAAGGATTTAATGCCTACTCCAAATTAACCAGAAGTGCGTTTCACACTTATTTGAATTATATGCTGGACTATAAACACACCAAAGCAACAACGTTTATTTCAAGATATCAGCGGTTTTCCCTAATGTGTCTATTGCTTCCTCTGCGTCCATGTTTTCACACATTATGCTGGATAACTATTTTTAATATAACTTGCACTCCTACCCCTTTGTTTATGCACACTAGATGGCATAAACAGGTGATAGTCAGGAATTGTGCAAGCCACTTTTGTAGCACCTAAAGAAAATCCATGTTTACGGGACAAAAATGCATCAATCTCAGCAAGGAAGGACGAAGGACGTAGGATGTGTATTTTGTTACTAAGACAAGTATCCATCCCACGTATGAGTGATGATGAACAAATATGGTCTAATAGCATCAGGGCTAACAAAACGAAGCCGTTGCTAGCTACTCGGCTCTCTGCAGAAATTGAAAGAAATAAGTGCGAAACGTATGGCAGTGAGTAGTTTCGCGATGACTTGTTCTGTATCGAGGTGTAATCTGTCACGGCTCCATCCTGCCTCGCCTAAAGTTGTTCTGTTGGCGGGGTAGGAAGCTGTGCATTGCTTGTCCTACCGATCCGAATCTGCGGCATAGGAGAAAGGGTACAACTGGTGCGCCAACGTGTTTGTTGGCGGGAAGTTAAAATTGGCTGTGCTAATTGCCAATGTTATTTCTCTCCGTAGGTGAATTGCTTTCGATGGTGGTACACGGGCTGTTTTACTATTATCTGAGGCCGTAAACAGTAGCGTGCGTCTTGGCAGACAGAAATACAAATGTCTTAACCTGGTAGCTCTTCAGAATTGTTCATTATTTGAGATTATATTGCGCAGGTTTCCTTTATACCCTGCCCTTAATTGTATTGTGGCTAGGTATTGCTGACTTCTTTCTTCAGCCTCTCAGCCTGTACTGAGCTTTCCACAGTACGGCTTTTTGCGACCATTGTGCTCTTCACCTCGCCCGTCTATATGCCGTCTGCCACTTTACACGCAAGTGCGCTAAACTCCACATTATTCCAACCGCATCACAGAGACCGCTGTGCTACCAACATTAATATATTTAATGCATGCTTAGGCGACCTAACTCAGAGGCGAATGTCTAAATGTGCTTCCCGCGCGTGCGCGTTCAAAACTAGACACATTTGTATTTATAGACACGGAGCTGTCTAAGAGGCCATTTGTCTATTCGATTCTTGAAGGCTCTCGTTCAGTGATAATGGTTGGTTAGTATGGTCCGTTGCAGCCTTCCTCATGCTTGGTTGCATTAGACTGAAAGCATGCTAGCTGAGCATTTTAGCGATGCGAAGTTGTACACGACTGATTTTAAGGTTGCACAATACTGCGCCATTGCTATATTTAATTGGACGGAAGCCATGAGGTGGTGTACAAAACGGGACATCCGTGAAATCTGCCATGCATTTACTGTAACTCCTTGAACGTTGATGAGTGCACGCTCAAACGCGTCCACTTGTATTTTGTCACGGACAGTAGACAACAGTAGCTACGCGGCTCGTTACCGCAAGCAGCATAGGATGGGGATTTGGCCTGCGCTTTCGTTATTTTTATCGTCCAAGTTGTGAACCCCAGCGGCTAAGCTAAACCTTTGTTATGGTCCATACTTGTGGTCTTTTGGCTTGATACGCCAGCTTCGCTGGTCTCTCATTGGAGGTTATTTTGAGTTCATTTCTTTTAGCTTTCACTTTTTCCTGTCTCTTCCGGGTTAATATTGCCAGTAAATGGTTGTGGAAAATTGCTTTCTATCCTTGTCCCGTCTGGTATAGCGGGTCCAGTTGTACCAGCAGCTAAGTACGTTGATTTTTCTGAGAAGCTACTACGATATTTCAGGCTTACTGATTTGAACTACGGTTAATTTGACCTTATAAAAAGTACTGGTCCCAGGATAGCAACTTTTTCCAACAGGGAATCAACCCATACAGTATCCATATCAAGGTGGCGTCCAGGGCCAAAGTATAGGTGTCACTTAAGTTTACCATTGTCGGAGATTTGCCACAGCACGCTCGAACACTCTTAGTCTGGGTGGAGCTCTTTCGCAGTCAACCAAACGTGCTTTACAAACTCGTTCTTGCAAGTACTAACTTTACGACAACAAATGTTATGCTGGTTCTAAATTCGTCCCGGTAAGAGCAAAATTTGAAACGACCTATCTTTATCGAACTTGACACAAGGGTCGTGGTTGTTTCTTAACTCCTTTCCTCAACTTTGTGCAAATCAGTACGTTGTGTTCCAACTCAAATACTTTTAGCAGTATTTTACTAATGGTGTGCAATTTCTTGCGATCTGGATGTTTATCCACTACTACCCTAGCACGACATTTTGCCGACTCCTCGCAACGTTGCAAATTGGGCTTAAACCAAATTTCTTATGCCGCAAGCGCAACCTACACAAATTCCTCGTGGTGAAACATTCTTACATTGGCTTCCAGTATCTCAATAAGTGGTTACAAAACCTTGCTGAAGATTTTGGTCTGCAAAACGACATTTTAAAGCTCGACTATTTGGCTTCTAAGTGAAAAGTTGTTTGAGAGGTTGTTGCATAGTAGAGTAGTATCAGGCAAGCTCTTGCTGAAATGTTTAGCTAAGGTCGGGGCGCTCCCTATTGCTTTCACGTCCTTTCTGGTTACTTTAGACCGACGTTTACGGTCCGTGTCCAAAGAAAAAGGGTAATAGAAAATGAAACATAAAGGCAGCAAAATGGAAGGTTTATAGATAAAGAAGACGTAAATAGCGTGATATTTGCTACTTTATGTTCGGAAACCGTCTTCGGTGCTTAATGCATATTGAGAACGGTACAAATCGGGCCTCCTCAATAGGCGCAGATTGTTTAGCTACACTGATTTTCTTTCCGGTACCTTATCACTACCAAACACTCTAAATTTTTTATTAACTACAGTATCAAAAAGCACTGCTTCCACGCTTTAGTGGCCAATTGGCAAGCTGGCAGACATGTCCAAGTTAGACCACACATCCAACGATATATCGCTCTGAGATATACATTTAGTAAACCAGTCGCCTACGTTAACGCACAGGTTTATTATGAGGTGGTAGATCTTTCATGTTCTGTTAGCACCTTATCTGTTATTGATTATGGCTTTGTTCTGTTCACCATCTACCAACTTAACCTTATCTGAGCTTAAGGAAATCAGTAGACTTAAACCCACCGTCTCTCCGCTAACCCAAAAATTTGCCTACTGCATCTCTGGCATTTTGTGCCATCGTTATTCCAACGCAGCTCCAAGTCTCTATTGAGAACAGTGTGTCACTAGAACGATTATCTACTGACTTGGTGCAATGCAGCTGTCTGAGACGGAAGAGCCAAATATAGCTAGCCTGCTATTGGGCTTACTTAACTCGTTTTATTTCGTGATTCATTCGCCTGTTGTTCACTACATTGAGGTACGCTTCGCAAACTATGCCGTCCTTCCCACCTTTCCAAGTAACTTCTAGTGCTATGGTATACGGAGACGGTGGGGTACGGCATTCTTCTCTTTGTATTATAATTTATCAGCGGTTCCCACCACTATATAAGCTCCATGGTATTGTTGACCAGACTATGCGAGGCTGCCCCTATCACGTTTCTACCTACATTCTGCTACTTGACATCACTGGGTAGCTTACGAGCTGCTAGCTCGACCAGCTGCCAGGCGAGCACTAACACGATGCTTAAATAGCCAGTGGGTCGCGGTATGTAGGTTCAGCTTACCCATGAGCACAGTCATGTTTGGAGTGCACGCGGAGTTTCTGAGAAAGCTGATTTGATGTTACGAATCTACGCGAAAGTAGAAAATTATTGGGTACGGTTTCAACTCGGTAGATACGGCTAAACCAAAAGATACCAGTGCTAAGCTGTACCGGTTCAACGACTTTCCGTAGCGTGACTACGTTGGACCATACATCCGAAGGAACCACACCTTGGCAAAGCTGTGACAAATAATCCATCCAAACAAGTAACTGACTAGCGGTTCTTATGTTGTCAAAAGTTTTCTTTCGCTCACCATGTTGAGGACAAAAGTGCATATAGCTATAGTTCTCGAGGTTTATCAGTCCTAATTTATTTACCTGTGCTTATAAAAATACAGGTACTATGAGGCTTGCTTGCCGAAGCACAGAGGCGCCCACCAAACTTAAACTGGATATATCAGAGCTTCTGTGTACACTACAAAGGTAATGCCAAAGGTAATGTTACGCCAGTGTATTGGTACATTACGTGGGAAAGAATTCGACCCTTAGAGACAAATTTTAGGGGCGCCGCATGGCTGCACCCAAAAAGTAATACACAGGTGGTTACCAGACAGCATATGGCCAAATCAGAGTAAACATTAGTATGTGCCGAAGGTTTAGTATTTGCTTGACAACCGCGCTGCGCAGAAAGTTACTAACCAGTGTGAACGTCGCGTTGAAAGCTGGATTTTTGACAGTGGGCAGTGAAACTAAGTTGATGTAGTATTGCAATTGTTTTTGTGCTGACATCGTTATTAGCAGTAAACGGGTGACATAAATGCATGCCAGTGCATGAGGTGAAGAAAAGTGAGCACTTTGTGGCTTCACCCAAACCCCTGACAACAGCTAATCGGACGGTGGTATCGCAGGTGGCATCCGAGGAAATGGAAAGTCTGGAATGCACATGACGTTGCAATTGCACACTGTGCGGTCGCCTTTATCAACTCCGCCAGCCCGATGTTACATAAAGGCGGCAGCACTATTTAACATTTGATTGCACTGCACCACTTGAGCATATGTCACTACACAATGTAACCTTACTGATAGCTCGTCCATATTGAAAGACGATTTGCGCACATATTAATGCTCAAACTAAAAGTCTGCTAATATTGTTCATCTCCACACGTTGAGGAAACCCCAGACAGTTTGTTCTGACACTTATTAATGCAAAAGTAAGTTCCAAATAGTCAGAGTAAAGGGTGTTACCCAAAACCATAGGTTAAAGATTATCAACGCTGTGTCAAGACACCAACATAAAATGGTGCGGAAAAGGGACATGTAGAGCAATAGTATCATGGTAACATATATCACGCTATTTACGTCCTCTTTATCTATAAACCTTCCATTTTGCTGCCTTTATGTTTCATTTTCTATTACGTTTTTTCTTCGAACACGGACCGTAAACGTCGGTCTAAAGTAACCAGAAAGGACGTGAAAGCAATAGGCAGTGCCCCGACCTTAGCTAAACATTTCAGCAAGAGCTTGCCTGATACTACTCCACTATGCAACAACCTCTCAAACAACTTTTCACTTAGAAGCCAAATAGTCAAGCTTTAAAATGTAGTTAGGCAGACCAAAATCTTCAGCAAGGTTTTGTAACCACTTATTGAGATACTGGCAGCCATGGTAAGAATGTTTCACCTCGAGGAATTTGTGTAGGTTGCGCTTGCGGCATTAGAATTTTGGTTTAAGCGCAATTTGCAACGTTGCGAGGAGTCGGCTAAATGTGGTGCTAGGGTAGTGATGGATAAACATCCAGATCGCAAGAAATTGCACACCATTAGTAAAATATTGCTAAAAGTATTTGCGTTGGAACACAACGTATTGATTTGCACAAGGTTGAGGAAAGGAGTTAAGAAATACCCACGACCCTTGTGTCAAGTTCGATAAAGATAGGTCGTTTCAAATTTTGCTCTTACCAGGACGAATTTAGAACCAGCATGACATTTGTTGTCGTAAAGTTAGTACTTGCAAGAACGAGTTTGTAAAGCACGTTTGGTTGACTGCGAAAGAGCTCCACCCAGACTAAGAGTGTTCGAGCGTGCTGTGGCAAATCTCCGACGATGGTAAACTTAAGTGACATCTATACTTTGGACCTGGACGCCACCTTGATATAGATACTGTATGGTTTGATTCCCTGTTGGAACAAGTTGCTATCCTGGGACCAGTACTTTTTATAAGGTCAAATTAACCGTAGGTCAAATCAGTAAACCTGAAATACCGTAGTAGCTTCTCAGAAAAATCAACGTACTTAGCTGCTGGTACAACTGGACCCGCTATACCAGACGGGACAAGGATAGAAAGCAATTTTCCACAACCATTTACTGGCAATATTAACCCGGAAGAGACAGGAAAAAGTGAAAGCTAAAAGAAAGGAACTCAAAATAACCTCCAATGAGAGACCAGCGAAGCTGGCGTATCAAGCCAAAAGACCACAAGTATGGACCATAACAAAGGTTCAGCTTAGCCGCTGGGGTTCACAACTTGGAGGATAAAAATAACAAAAGCCCAGGCCAAATCCCCATCCTATGCTGCTTGCGGTAACGAGCCGCGTAGCTACTGTTGTCTACTGTCCGTGACAAAATACAATTGGATGCGTTTGAGCGTGCAATCATCATTGTGCAAGGAGTTACAGTAAATGCATGGCAGATTCAACGGATGTCCAGTTTTGTACACCACCTCAAGGCTTCCGTCCAATTAAATATAGCAATGGCGCAGTATTGTGCAACCATAAAATCAGTCGTGAACAACTTTGCGTCGCTAACATGCTCAGCTAGCTTGCTTTCAGTCTAATGCAACCAAGCCTGAGGAAGGCTGCAACGGACCATACTAACTAACCATTATCACTAAACAAGAGCCCAGCATAGCCTTTAAGAAGCGAAGAGACAAATGGCCTCTTAGACAGCTCCGTGTCTATAAATACTAAGGTGTCTAGTGTTGAACGCGCACGCGCGGGAAGCACATTTAGACATTCACCACTGAGTTAGGTCGCCTAGGCATGCATTACATATATTAAGGTGGGTAGCACCGCGGTCTCTGTGATGCGGTTGGAATAATGTGGAGTTTAGCGCACTTGCGTGTAAAGTGACAGACGGCATATAGACGGGCGAGGTAAAGAGCACAATGGTCGCAAAAAGCCGTATTGTGGAAAGCTTAGTACAGGCTGAGAGGCTGGAGAAAGAAGTCAGCACTACCCAGCCACAATACCATTAAGGGCATGGTATAAAGGAGACCTGCGCAATATAATCTCAAATAATGAACAAGTCTGAGGAGCTACCAGGTTAAGACATTTGTATTTCGGTCTACCAAGACGCACCCTACTGTTTACTGCCCCAGATAATAGTAAAACGGCCTCGTGTACCACCATCGAAAGCAATTCACCTATGGAGAGAAATAACATTGGCAATTAGCACAGCCAATTTTAACTTCCCGCCAACAAACGCGTTGGCGCACCAGCCGTACCCTTTATCCTATGCCGCAGATTCGGATCGGTAGGACAAGCAATGCACAGCTTCCTACCCCGCCAACAGAACAACTTTAGGCGAGGCAGGATGGAGCCGTGACAGATTACACCTCCATACAGAACAAGTCATCGCTAAACTACTCACTGCCATACGTTTCGCACTTATTTCTTTTAATTTCTGCAGAGAGCCGAGTAGCTAGCGACGGCTTCGTTATGTTATCCATGACGCTATTAGACCATATTTGTTCATCATCACTCATACGTTGGATGGATAATTGTCTTAGTAACAAAATACACATCCTACGTCCTTCGTCCTTCCTTGCTGAGGTTGATGCATTTTTGTCCCGTAAACATGGTTTTTCTTTAGGTGCTACAACATTGGCTTGCTCACTTCCTGACTAGCACCTGTTTATGCCATCTAGTGTGCATAAACATGGGGGTAGGAGTGCAAGTTATATTAAAAATAGTTATCCAGCATAATGTCTGAAACCATGGACGCAGAGGAAGCAATAGACACATTAGGGAAAACCGCTGATATCGTGAAATAAACGGTGTTGTTTTGGTGTGTTTATAGTCCAGCAAATAATTCAAATAAGGATGAAACGCACTTCTGGTTAATTTGGAGTAGGCATTAAATCCTTCGTGCGAATGCAGGCTGGTGCTTCGGTGAGAGGCTCCTCTACGCTACTCTACGCTATTGCACGCCACTCCACTACTCCCTTATGATGTCACCTCGTTTGGTGACGAAACGTTTGCAATAAAATTTCCAAGCTCAGCGAACAGTACAACAGCCAAATAAACGTATGTTTTGTGCTTGACAGTGCGGTAAACGCCGGTGTGCGCAAGGCTTTACTGATGCTACAAGTACTGTAAAATGTAAATTTAGTATACCTTAAATATTATCATATTTTTCTGGTTGTTATGGGTGTATGCATGCGCGTAGTTAAGCAGATTGCCACCCGGCCTTATTCTTTCAGGTATACACTGGATATGGGGTGTGTGGGTGGAGTTTTGGGTGGTGTAGCTCAAGCCTTCCATGGTCCCTCTGTAGGAGAAGGCGTCCTAAAACTGGTCAGGGTGACAGGCAAATCCGAAACCGGATGCCGCCAGCCAGTTAAGTAGATGCGTAATTATGTTGCATGAATGTGTTATTTTGACGCCGTAAATGTGATTGTTTTTAGTCGGGCGTCAGCGTGTGTAGGAGTGAAATGTTATCTTGATAATGGATGACTGAGGTCCTTGGATTTGGTAGTATCATCCGGATAATTAAGCTGCATTTACTTAAGTTAGTAGCGGGTGACACCTACCACGTCACAGCGTCGGTAAACCGCTATTTGTAGTTTTTATAGGAAAACGCTTGACAGCCAAATGCCCATCACATTCTGGAACTCTGCCTCCCAACTATTTACTGGAACTAGGTAAACCCGAACCAACCAGCTGGCACCAGGGGCTGTTGTTTTGCTAACCAGCCTGATGCGGCCGCGCTTCCCTTAGACACTGTCACTCTTGAGAAAGCGCCGCGTGACGACATGACGTGGGACAACATGTCGCTGACGTAGATCAAAACATTTCTGAGTAGCGTTCGTCGCGTTTATCCAGAAGTGCCAAAGTGTGCGCGTACAATAATGCGCACACCGCGTGTATGCCGAGGACGGTTCATAATAGGTGAACATTAAGTGCACCTTGACACGGAATCAGAAACTCGGCGAGTAGCTGCACGGCGTAACACCGCAACACTAACAGTCATGACATTGCAGCGGCATATCGATGGCCTGATAATATTCTGCAGCTCACATTTACGTTTGTGGCTTATTCATGGTAAGATCACGCAAGCTGTGTTCTCTGTGCTTTGCTTGTTATGCACTCTGGGTCTACGAATCCAGTTGACGTCCAATTGTCCGCAGCCAAACCTAGGCGACTTGTTCTCCGCCTCCCAGGAAGGTATGCAATGTACCTTTGGATGGGTGAAACCAACAGTACTTTTGAAACGCGTTGTAACCAATGCACTTGTCACGACTTGTGAATTGTAGGTAAAGCGGCATTTTGGATACTGTTCCTACCTCATATGCATTATAAATGGCAGGAACAGTACCGTATTTACAAGTATAATTTTAGGACTGCACCTGGAAGGCAGGATAACGTTCTAAGTCTGCACGGATATTGCGCCAAGAATAAGTTAGTATTTCAGAAACCAACGGCAATAGGAACACTACGTTGGAGGTTTGCTATTCCAAGCTTTGGAAGTCCACAAATGAAAGCTTTCCTTTAGATTACATGCACAGTTTATGCCTCAGCGTTATAAAGCGGCGGTTACGAGTTGGTGTTCTGGCTTTACGAAAAAATGTACATTTTCGGCGAGGCCTTTTCGTTGGTCGACGACAGTTTAACAGCCTGTTAGCGATGCTCACTTGTAGAGTTCCCAAGAAAGTGTGCACCCTTGTCTACGTGGAAAGATGAAAGGCGACGAAACGTCGCTAATTTTTGCTTCAGCTGGGGCCTGTGTTTCTTAAAGATTTGGTAAGGAGAAACACCACGGTACTTTCTTGAAATTCTCTATTTATACCTGCATCCTGTGATGCCAACAATAACTTAATCATTTTCTAACGTTTGTTAAAAAACAAGAATTTGGTTGTCCACCAGCTTGCATGCAATTACGGTGAGCATGTGTCCGTTTACAACGTGCACACGTTGTGGACTTTGGGTGTAGAAGTCCTACGTTTCGATCCATGGGACAGTTTCTCTGCTTTTCCATATGAGTCGTTTTTGAGTTTTTTACGCTGAATGGTTACCGGTACATAATTAACGGCTTCGCAGGTTTTCCGGCGTCCGCTTGAGAATTCCGCAGTCACACAGTGTCTTGAACTATCCACTTCAAGGAAATGTTGTGTATTATTCGCGATGCCTTTATGTGTCGAATTTTGAAGCGTAAATGTCGCTCCGCTTACCGTGAGTCTTCCAGATAACGCTGTTCTAGTTGAAGGGTCACCCACCATTTTAGTAGCTTTCCGTAACTCCTTGGCGTGCATTCAGCGATTACTTTATTGCACGGAGTTTCACCTGCTTCGTATTTTCTGCCGACCAACTTATACACAAATGTGCGGCAGCCCTTCTGAACGGTAATGGATGCAGCGAGCAAAAATAAGCTTTAATTTTGTCCGCTTCATTGTGGTTATTACACTGCGTTATTTTTTGGTGTGCAATTTGCGCTGACGTTCAGAATGGTGTACATCAGGTGAGCTACTCCGCATTCTGTTTTGTGATAGTCCGGCTGTAGCTTACCTTGCATTGCACCGTGACGAGTTTGAGTTGCAGTAGACAAACACCCGCTAAGCGCACGCTTATTCCTTACCAGTTTGTATGCAGGCACGTTGGTGCGAAATGGTGCAGGTTAATCCGCTGGAGGTTTATAAACGTTCGCAGAAGGACGTACAGTTTGTTTTCCGTGCAAGCCCAGTACTTTCTTTTATGCCATATGTTTCTCCGCTACTGACTTTCCGGTACTTGCCGTCGAAAGAATTCTCCTGTATGTGCCTGTTTAATTCCCTTGCTACGTTGGCGCTTCCAAAACAATCTCCCCAGCCTTGTCCAACTTACCTGCCTTGTCAATCTACTTGCGTTGCGTGCTGCTACCCAATTATCTCTTCTAAGTGTATAGTGTCATAGAATACGAAATCAGTTTCGTTGTCAAGGCCCTGCATTTCTGGATGGCTAGAGTAAACCTGGCGCTGCTGGATACTTCAGCTCAAGGCATTTGAACGCCGTGCTTGCTCATCCGTTTTCCGCACCCGCTACGCGAAAATTTACAAGGTTCAAAAGCTCATAGCGACAGGTATGTAATCTATGCAGCGCTTTAAACTTTAGCTCAAAGGAGATTAGGTCATTACTAAGCGGCTTGAGAAGCGGCGCAAGACGAAGCTTGAGCTACCTGCAAACGATGCAACGGAAGTCATGATCTGGTGCGGCAAGCGGTTGATACAAGCTTTGCTCTTCTTACAACTACATTTGACGTTTTCAAGGCGTTCCTCTGCTTCAAGCCGTCGTTGAAAATAAGAAATATTATTCCAGCTTATTCAGTGTATAGGGATCACTCAGCTTCATAGCATAAGCTGCATCAGTCGGTAGATTGCTTAAGCTGAGGATGAAGGAGGGCGCTACCTACCGTTTTCCGCGGAAACCAATGATCGCGGTTACTATCTAAGGGCTCCTTAGCCTCAATTGCGTAGGTTCAGTAAATCCAGCAAGCGCCCCTGTAATGTTCATTGTCCTTGCAACTGTTGTGAGGTGTCATGTAGGGGCATGTGTAAATGCTGCTAAGAAAAGGTAGCAAATTTAGCATTAAGCAAACGTAAAAGCGTACAGCTGCAAGCGCGTGTTACCGCACTGGAACTTACAGGCAATGCAGCCAACTCCCGAGGCGTTACGGAAAGCAGTCAGCACAGCTTTCTGTTCCTACTTCTGACGGATGAATTAGACGCCGTGATGCGCATGAACAAGAAGCCAGCGAAACCAGATTGCATTTGCAAACTGATACCCTATTTTATAGTAGTTCGTGTGAAAGATTACCTGTTTTACTCAGATTAGCGCACGGAGAGCGTTGGAATGCTGCCGAAAAGTCCAGCTAAGCACCCCCATCGGAAACCACGTAAAGATGCTTCACCGGATAGGCGTAAACGAAAAGTAACGGATAATCGATGCTACCTTTGCACGCGCAGAATTCACTAAGCCTTGTGCTTTTTCATATCCTTACTGCAACAATGCTTCGCTGGACCCACTGAATAGATTATCGTGCATAAATTATGCCAACTTACGTGCCGATGAAACTGTCTGGAGGTTGGCGCGCATGCGCCCGGAACCGCTGTTTTTGATGAGCCTTTGTACTATACTGCTAGACAAAAGCGGTATTTGCTTCGATAACGATGGAATTAATTGCTAGGCTTGTCGAAAATACGCATAACACCAAGGGCATGAAGGTGCGTCTACATAAGGAAAATGTTGGAAACTTATATCAGAACGTGCGTAGCTATGCTGGTGAACATTTTCTGGGTGACCGAGAAATTAACATAATTTGTCTCGACGGCCGCATATACGAATTTATTTCGGTTAGGCTGTTGAACGTGTTTCGGTCACATTTCAGTTATAGTTTGATCACACGAGCCAGTTCGGATGTCGTCGTTAATAATGCATGCATCAAATAGTGTAACACAACGTAATGTGTTGAACAACATGCGTCCGCTTTGTTGATCATACAACAAAACATTCACCTTTGCCCACATCATGTTAACGAATAAAATTACGAAAGGGCTTTCTGTTTGCTCTAAGTAGAGGCAAACCAACTAATAATGCGCAGCACTAGATAGTGCAAACAAGGCTAAGATACTCAGTTTGCTGCTGTGTTTCTGGACAACAACCATGGACGGAAGGTCTCTACACAAAAGCTTAGCCCCAACGACACTTCCAGTGACAAAAGAAGTGTATGTAAAGCCTTCAGCACGCCTTTTAATTAGTCGCCGGATCTAGCAACAGCTTCAACCTATCAGACGCTGCATGTGCCCGGTAGCCTGTCCCTGGCTTTGGTACAGTTTGACATGAATAGTAACTGATCTGCGATTTAAAACCTCAGGTCATCCTCAAATCCTGGACCAGACGGAATACCGTTTAACCCAACTGTGTTTGATGGCAAAAGTAGCCCTATTATTCTTTTGAAACTTCCAGTCAGCAATGTAGTTATGTCATTATTCGACACAGTGGAAACATTCAAGCTTCCTGCGACTGCATAAGGGTGGATGTACACAGGAATTTAATAACTATCGCCGGCTAAACTACACTTTTATTAATCCGTGTGTGATGCGGGTCAGTTAAAATTGCCCTCTTGTGTTTACTTTATGCACGCGATCATATAAATAAATCACTGTGCGGCTTCCTTTAATGCTTGGTTCTAGCAGCACAGTCCTCCGCGCACTATCAGCGGACTGTCGATTATATGTAGCTAATGCAGTGCAATACGATACTTTAGATTTGTCTTACAGCTGAGTGCGATAATTAGGAATTTTCTATGTCTGGAACGGATAGGTACTTCTTCGTCTAACTAAACCGTTTCCGTGTGCTTCGGCGAGCTATATGTGTTTTTTTCACGTTCTTACACTAAGGCCACTTGTGAGGACAGGATAGTAGAAAATATAGGGCAATGCGCTTAGCCCCATAATTTTTATTACCTTAGCCCCACCTGGAGTGTTAAATGGGGGTGCTTGGTAAAACCTTTTCTGTAGTTCTTTGACGATCCAACTCATGCTCAATCAGTCAGTTTATGGGCACACCGCCGAGTTTCGGCGGACTTTGGGGACTGCCTTGCCAGCAACAGTCTCGTGCAACCTGCGGGCTGCAATTCCTCAACTTAGTCAACGAGGCCGTGTATTCCTATTTGTTAATTATTACATTTACCTTAATATGTAATAGGAGTTTGGCAGGGATCCACACATGCGTTTAATGCGTGAGGTAACGGCTTACGGGGTAACCAGTCCTTTCTTAGTCTGACTGAGTACCTATCTAATAGGGCGCACGTTGTCCGTTATGCTTTAGCGGACGGTATCTACACCGACCCCCGTGTCCATTGGTGTGCTGAAAGGGAGCGTGCTTATCTCTGCCCTAGTTTGTGTATATCTATGTTCGCCACAACAGTTTGCAGCACGGTTACATCTACCTGTTGGCTGAGGAATTAAGAGTTAGATACGTCTACCCAACCAATAATGAAATATCCGCAATTGGTAGAATCGGTGAACACCTTAGGGCGCTTGAAGGGTGTTACGAACAATTGCTCATGATGTTCCCCTCTCAAATAGCTAATACCCTGCTTCACATATGTTCTATGCCTACCGGATGCGTAACATAAAATAGCACCTCTATCCAAATACTGCAATAATAGCAGATCGTGGATTGCGTTATTCCATGTGCCTGAACGTTGTAGTGCAGTTGCAATTTCAAGTTACAGATAGTGCCTCCATATATGCAGTGATATAAGCAACGCTGATGTAAAGCTAAAACTTATAGGAATCACGTCCACCTAACACTAGTATGGAACAACCTACAAAAGTCAGACTGTACTGTGTTGGACAAAGCTCAGCGGCGCTTTAGGGACGCACTGACTACATCCCAGAAGTCTATGTGTTTGGGACAAATGTGCGAACGCCTTTACCTTCAACCACTTTGGTAAGGACGCCGTATCCCATGCAAAAACCTCTTATATAGGCTAAGTAGTTAAAACTGCGCGGTACTACCATCTGTCTGATAAGTAGTAGCGTCTCTGCACCTAACCTTCGAAACGGTAGCCACAACATTATCTCACTTAGAGCGAAGAAGGGACTGCGTTCACGTTCTACTCAGTTCTTTACGTAAAATCATGCGACAGGTTACTACCAGTCTAAGAGAAATCCAACCTTTTCGGGCATCCACCAAGAAGATACAAGGTGCTTATGTATTGAAAATATACAACGCTTCTTAAGCGCTTGCAAATCACAGGACCACTTCTTCGAGTCTGGCCCCGAGGTAGCTTGAGGACGCTTAGGATGTGTTGCATGACTTCTAAGGGACTTAGGCTCACAAATTATATAGTTTACTTTCACTTACCGTCTTAGCACTTGTGCGACGGTTGCGGTATCCGTAACACGCATACACCGGGTATCAACCATAAAAATCCGCGTAAAAGATGACTTACGGCGCAGCTGATTGTTTAGTGTCTTGCTTTGCGTTTTCCTGCAATCATTTCAGCCTAAATACTAAACTACGTGGATAGAAGACGCTACTAAATAAGCAACTAGCATGTGTTAAACTGTAGTACAACGGTTTTAATGTATACCCATTTATGACGACCATAGTGCCGCTCAACCATACCAACAAGTAGCACAGCCTTATTCTTCAGACTGGTATCTTCGCAAGCCTGTTGGTACTGCCTAGTTAGGATACCTCAAAGTGATAACAAACCCTACGGCGTAGGCGAATTGCTTCCGTACATCCTACCTTCATTTCCTTCCTTGCTTTTATTGTCTGTTACCGCGATCACAACACCCGAGATCTCAACCGGATTAGTCGCACGCTTTTTACACACTGCCGGTACAAAAGCCCGCTAGGTGCTCGGTAGGCGCCTGATAGGCGGCCGAGTGGCGATCGCAAAAATGCCTAGATGACAAATTTCGGACGGTTGTGTGCGCCCGAATTTAGCTCCATACGGGACTAAATTCAGGCGACCAGAAAAGCATTACTGCAGCATCACACCATTCATAGAAAGCAACTTTCCATCTCTATTTATTTATTTATTTATTTATTTCAACTATCATTAAATGTGTGCTCAGGAACGAAAAATTCGACACACTAAATTACTCTTGTTTACAAAAATGTGTGGTTATTTCTGTGCGTTCGTATTTTGTCATAACTATACTTAATTCGGGTGCTTAGCAAAATTTGGTGGCAGTCTGACCTAATTCATGGTTAACCAAGTTTCTACAATCCATACAAAGGTGCACACTACACACTCCATGGCACCCCAAGTTATTACTAGGGATACACGTATAGAGCTAAGAAACCACACAAGCGCTTATTTCACTATAACCCACTAATCCTGCAAAGTGCATTACGCACATACCGCTGCTATCAGAAATGCGTTCGTCAGGGGCGTAAACGTTGTCCTTTGACCCAAATGTGGGGCCATCTTCATTCGTTGTACCGATGTTATGCACGCTAGCAGCTGTTTTAGGTGGATATAAAACGACAATATTACCCCTTCAACTTGGTATAAAAGTTTAACAAAAGGTTTAGAAAAATGTAAGAAAACATAACCAATACAACATTCTAGTACTTGGCTCCAGTGGGGCATGCGAACTCGGTGGGTAATTCCCTCGCTGCTTGATTCGCTGCACTAAGGGGTAAAACCCTTTCGGTAAAACGCTTTCAGTGCATCCGGCAAAGCTTTTGCGCATTATAGCTTCTGAAACGGATGTGTTATGCAACATCCGGCTTACCGATAATAACACCTGCCAGGTGCCATCCATCCATCCGGAGGTGTATAACCCCAACTCGACGACACGTAGTTATTCGCGTATACAAAAGGCTTCATGCGCCAAATTTTGGATGCGGGCTGTAGTTGGATGATAAGAGATAGACCACAACACTACAAACCGCTTTAATAGAGTAATCGACTGTATTATTTAATACTTCCGTAGCGAAAACCGTTCGACGGAAACGGTCCTAACCTCGACAGCAAGCCGCAATAAAGTTGTTGCCATAAACACCCTGTTGGTCAAGGACGCTCCTTTTCTGTTTTTCCTTTCGGCGAAATTTACAGCACCAACCAGGGTGTTAGGTGAATATTCGGGGTCCACGCCGTTCGCGGCAATAGAACTAGAATGCTTGAGTAAAGTTCCGCATTTAGGGAACCAGACAGGATTGCTAAACAAAAAAATAGCTGAAGTTGTGAATACATCTTGCGCTCTCTGCCTGCTTCATTGAGCTAGTTGCGACACTGGACGGTGGATCCGACAGTTCAAGCAACGCAACATCCAGTCACTTTGCTTTGACGTAGTCGTCTAAAAATTGGTTACGTAATGATATAGCATAGATTAGCCAGCGAGGCCGCACTTTGTACCTTGGCTTTACGTAGGTAGCGGATCATTACAATGTGTTAATGCCACTATGTGACTGTTAGGCAACTTAGGCCACCGAACTTGCGCTGCTTCTACCATCCAGAATATATGTGATACTGCGACGCTTGCATCTTCGAACTCAGTCATGTGATATGCCTAAAACTTTAGTTCCGTCAATGGCCACATGTAGGCTAAACTGAAGGTGAGATAGCAAATCGCAGTAACGACCCTAGTTTAATTGGATAATACTTCCTAAATCAGACAGATCTTTTCTCGGTTATCAAAGGTTAAACGCTTTTATACTAGCAAATTCAACACTAGGGTGTCGTATGAAGTGCAACCTTTGGATGATGCTTATATAACCTAGACATACATTACAATCATCAAGCATTGAAACAACCTTTCTTATTACCTCCACGGAACACCTTTTCTTGCAAGCGATAAACGGTGAAACCAATGCGTCACATTTCGTTTGGAACAGACATTGGTGCTCCAACAACTTCATGTATTCTAGCTAAAGTAAGGTGCAACCTTCACTTGCTGATATGCAGTTCAGTTGGAATAATTGACAGAGACATCTTAACGTGCTTGCTTTCCCGGGAGCAACATCGTTTGCGGTCGATCATTGAAAACGGGCTACCAATGGCTTAGATTGAGGAAGTTGTACGCGGAGGAACTATTAGAAACTGTTTAAAATGAAGCAGCATACCTGAGCCGGTCGTTGGTGCACCAATTCATTTATGTTTCAAAAGACTACCGGACTGCTATCTGATTGGTAAGCAAGAAGCGTGCTGCTTTCGCTGCGACCGCTGTGTTACCCTGTAAAAAATTTGCCTCACAGCGGCTTGCATCGTCCCTGCAAGGAATGCAAAACAATAGAAGTAATAAAGGGGTTGTTACACGTCAACAAAACCCCAAAGCACCTACTGCTAAACGGAAAAGCATCGTCACAATATGAAGTAACGTCTGGAATTCCTTCTTATAATCGTAATTCAGCGGCTGTCTTATGACGATAGAAAAGTAACGAACGACTACCTACGTGATCCAAGTATTGATCGTGTTTTCCTGTGGCTAATGCGTGCGCATTTCTTTTAGATATTGGATGTTTTCGTTTCCAGGCACGAGATGTCACGGCAGACTTATGTCTTCAACGAAGGTGCAGAATGCAGCATTCCCTAGTTGTTGCGTGTTTGAAAATCATCCACCCACCAGGGAACGTGAATAACGGATTAGTTGATAAAAATAAATATGTGGCATTAATAGTTCAACGTGCCAGTTTATACTAACCGAATTGTAATTTCTTCATCGTGTATGTGCGCTTGAACGGCACTGAGAACCAGAAGCATACGCGTGGGTTTTGCAAACGGTAGTCCAATTTGTAGTGCATGTAGTAACAGTTAGTAGCACCTCAAAGCGAATGTATTATGAGGCGGAAAATGCAACTGTTTACTATGTTCTGCGACTTCAGCAACATCTTTAACGCCAACTATGCAAGCAGGCTTAGGGGACGGTGCTCCCATGTAGTGGCAGGGCAAGACACTTGCAAGGTATGTGGATTTGAGAAATCCACTCCGGTGGCACGAGTGTACCGAGTACTTGTTAATACGTAGATATTCGATGGTTTGGATTTAGCCGACAGTGCTTGGCGGTGTTGGTACGACTGGACGCATACTTCTGAGGTACTGATGTCCACGATGAACGACGGACATCTTGTGCAATTACCGCGTAGTTGGGCTGTGTGGCAAGAATCAACTCCCAAAAACTGAAAGCTGAATCCGAATGCCATTGCTGACCACTGATCTCCCTTCTTGTGCCGTTATCCGTCGTCCGCCTTACTCTCCTAAACGCTTCTTAGCAGCGTTTAGTCGTTGTTGGCTCCATGCACCTCTGCAAATCAGTATCTTGCTTAGAGCTACCACTTATTTCCAAACTTTATTCGCTTTGACCGTCTGCATTACAACTCAGCTGGTTCGTTGAATATGCTGTGACACTGTAGCATCCACTAGTAACCAAGTCATAATGGAATAGCTCTACTGCACACGGTTAGTCCCTATTATAGCGCCATTCTCTGTTCAGCAGTAGTTAGTCGCCATGGGCTCCGTTCAACTCTGCGGATATCCGGAGCTCGCTAGGAGTCAATTATTCACTACAGCGTTTATTCTCTTGGTCTGTTTGCATCATACTTCAGCTGGTTTGGTGACCTATTCTGTGTAACCACTAGTAACTGAAAGCTTACTCCGAATGCCATTGCTGGCCACTGTTCTCCCTCCTTGCGCCTATAACCGTCGTTCGTCTTACTCTTCTCAACTCTTCTTGGCAGCAGTTAGTCGTTGTTGGCCCCATGCGACTTTTTAGCTTAGAATGAGCCAATCTTCTACTCTCCAACCTTTAGTTTCCTGGAGTGTCTGTCCCCTTAATCTTCCCTTGCATGTTGATTTATTCATTAAAACTGTAGTTATCCACTAGTGGCTAAACGTCTTAATGAGGTTGCTACACCAGCCAATGATGCTACCTTTCCTAGAGCTGTTATCTCTTTGTGGCAGCAGTTAGTTGCCATAGGCTCCGCTCAACTGTGCGGATATTCGAAGCCCGCTAGGAGGCATTACTTCCCTACAACGGTTATTCTCTTGGACGGTTCGCATCCCAGCTCAGCTGGTTTGGTGACCCATTCTGTGCCACCCTAGTTATCCACTAGTAACTGAAGTCTTAATTCGAATGGCATTGCTGGCCACGCCTCACTCCTAGCGTCCTTATCTGCCGTCTGCCTTATTCTCGTCAACTAGCCTTGGCAGCAGTTAGTCGTTTTTAGCTCCATGCATCTCTGTGTGAACCTGTAACTTGGATGGAGCCACTCCTTTTCCCTCCGACCTTACTTTTTCTCGAATGCCTGTCTCTCTAATCGCTCACTTTTGATTTATTCATTGACGCTGTACGTATCCACTAGTGACCAAACGTCCTAATGATATGGCTATATCAGCCACTGATACTACCAGTCCTAGAGCCGTTATGTCTGTTTAGCAGTAGCTAGTCGCCGTAGGCTCCATGCAACTCTGCAGATATCCGGAGCTCGCTATGAGTCACTCATTTTCTACAACTTTTATACTCTTGCATTACAACGCAGCTGGTTCAGTGAGTTATTCTGTGACACTATAGGTATCCACATGTGACCGAATTGCCTAATCGAGTGTCTACAGTTGGCCGCTGATGACCTGTCCATTAAGGCTTTTATCTCGGTCGTCTCACCTTCGACACTAGCTGCCGCGATTTGGGGTATGTTCCTCGCATCCCTACGCATATTCGGGGCTTGCTAGATGTCACATCCTATCTTTCCAACTGCATTCTTGTAGACTGTTTGCATCGCATACTTTTGCTCGTTTGTTGACCTATTCTTTGACACCGTAGTTTTCCATTAGTACCAGGCATGCTTAACCTAACTAGCTCTTTTGAACACTGAAACTCAGTCCATTAGCGCTATCTGTCGATCGTCTTTCCTTCGACAATTAGTCCTTCGTGTATATCCATTTAAACCTAGCCTGCTTTTATTATCCTCAGCTATCTATCCTCATTTACCCATGTACGTGATAGTTATTAGGTGGTCTTAGAGAATCCTCATCCCGCGGAGTATATTTAAATATCGTCAGATCTTCATAGTATCTCCTGGGTTCCGATTGAAACCACTCGGGATCACATACCCACCTTCTGGTCACCGATTGAATTCTAACGTGGTAAGCTAATACCGAAACCCTGCTCTTTATCCTCAGGTACATGAATGTAATGCATCCATTGGGCCATGCCTTCTGCCGTGTAATTAAAAAACATTTCAGCGTAATATCTGTTACACGTTGTACACCAGTTGTCGCAAGTAAATGTCTTAATGTAGGAGTTCCACAATGTTTGGTACCATGACTCTTCTTTTTGTTCTTCTCTCGGTCTGTTACTCCCTTTCCTTTTCTCTGAGGTCGTGGACACCTTAGAGATCCGTGGTTGAACTTAGAAACTGCCTCCTTCTGAGATGGGACGAAATAGCCAACGAGGACTTACCTGGACCATGGCTTCCCTTCAAAACCAACCATCTGCACCCAACACCACAACCAACGAGGTTCAGTGCGGGTAGATGGACACGTATTCTTCACACCACAGAAAAGATACAAAAGCAGGGTAGGTGAGACCTCTTACACTGGAAGTTCGACTTAACTGCAAAAACATACTTCCTCCTAGCTTGACCGCAAGGTCCATATTGGACTCTGACTGTGCCATTTGGCTAGCCAACAGAGGAGACACTCGACTGCGAATAACTGCTTGAACCAATGCTTCATAAGAAGTTTTGCTACTTGTATATGACCGTTTATAGCAATCGACGGCAGTGTTCCAGGACGTGGTGGGTTTTTCGCCTGGCAAGCGTTCTCCCTATAAAAAGCCACAAAAGTCCGTTTATCAACACTGTGACGTGACGGACGCGACTCGCCACCGAATAAAGTCACTGCCCACTGTTACACACTGGAATATCGACTAGTCATTCTTCAATATTTTACTGTCACCTACAACAAAGATGCTGCCAGTCTTCACATATTGTCCCCACTCCACCTACCGTGCTTTTTATTTACTCTGCCCACACTTGCAAACATTTTATTGGCACCCCACTGATGACTTTGCTCCTCCTGAGTGCTTCGACTGTTCCTGCAAATTGTACAACGTTTGGCCACAGCAAATTACATGCTTTGTAAGGTAGCTGTTGAACCACAAATTTGCTTGTAAATGTTGATCATACCTGAGGTGGTGTGCCTCGATAAATTCGAAAATAAAATAATTATACATTTAGTTATTTATAATTATGCATAAGAACCTTAGCATTTCTTGCGGCGCTAGTAATCCTCACTGTACCGGTGACCTCTAAAGTCGTCGCGGAGAAGTTCTTTGAAACTTACACCAGCACAATCCCGTAAAAGTGTGTCTAAAGTGTTATTGGCTGATAGTAATACAACACATACTCTGAGTCCTCCTTACTACATGGACGGCCATACAGTACTCACTGCTTACGGCAGAAGCAGTTGCTGTTACCGCTGCAACGGGCAGTCACTGCAAAATTTTTGAGGTAGTGCTGACGTCAACCTGTTCCTCATCGAGCGACTGATCAAGTATGCTCAGCCGTAAAGCTAAATAATATCACGTATGCAGAAGATAGTGTACAGCTGGTGTTACTCGCAAGAACGAAAGTATGTTCATACGCTCTTCGTCAATTTGTGTACCTTTCGTCCGACACTGGATCTAAGGAAACTGCCACGAGAATTGAAACGTTTGGCATCTATATCAAACTCTAAGGTAACAATTGGTGATCCAATGAGGTACACATGGACATGTGGCAGCGCATATATTGATAAATTTTAACAAACTTATTAGCTTATACTTAAGGTAAATAAAGAAAAGGAATGCAGAAAGTGTTGATGCGGCTATTTATGGTCCCAAATATATACACTTCAAAACTTAAAAATATATATGCCGCCATCGCCCGAATTTAGTCCCAAAGAAGGCGCTTGGGCACGCGGTAGTGCCGCCAGAGTAGGAGCTACTATTATAACTCCAAGTTTAAAATCTATTTAGTAACTACTGATTAGCTTCAGAATTGCCTCCTTTCCCCAAAGACACTTTGGTACTATGGCCGCCTTATGAAAATGTAGGCGCTTTCTCATACACAAGCTTTAATGACCAAACAGTCTCTAAATCACGACGATTTCTCCTGTGCATTGGCCACTTTATCACTGCTGCAAAAGCTCAACAAGCAGCACAACCTTACTCTACTTCTTGGCAGCTTCGCAACTCTGCAGGCACTCCTCATATAGGATATCGTAGGGCAATAACACAACCATCAGAGCAGGCAAAATTCAGTCCTTACATGTTAGCTGCACCTTCCTACCTGCTTCGCCAGCTTCCGAACTCCTTATACCACTGGGTTCGTAAAATCTTATTCGGCCAATGGAAGGCATGGTTCCAGACTTGAGCCATGTTTCTATCAACGTACATTGTGCACCTAAATATAAGCTTAGGATCGTCCAAAATCTTTTCCTATTGCCAGCTTTAGATGCACTTCTATGAGTCTTCTTAAAGATCAAATACTCAAAATAGATAAATAAATAAATTTCCCGACTCAACGTGGCCCGCCTTTTGGGCATGACCAGAATAGTACAAGGTTGTACACGATAGCATAATGAGCAGGCCTAAGAGCAAGGGTATTGGGATGGTCAGTAGTGAAAGCTCACATGGCCGAAAGATTGATTGAAGTTAGCCTCGCAGATTGTGAGATGTAAAGATAAAAATTACAGGGCTCATTGGAGTGGAGTATGTTGGTGAGGAACTGTTCCGATGAGGTTGTGCACACAGTGTATGTCAGGTGAGTGAATCATGAGGACACACGTACTAAGCGTATTAAAAGTAGTGGCGTGTCACTGCGCAAAGGTGCAAGGGTAATCCTATAATTGAGGATATTTGCACAGAACTTGTGAAATGTGGTACCCATCAACTCGCTAATGCGTGATAGGGGCAGTGCCTTTATTAAATAACGAGTGACACCCGCCATGTCGCAGTGCTGCTAAACAGACATTTATGGCTTTTTGTATGGAAAACGCTTACTAAGCGAGCTCACACAACGTCCTGAAACACTGCCGACCAGTGAGACGGCATTGACTAAACAAATAAATAAATATTTTATTCTGGGATTTATCGTGACATACCAAACCAGACAGGGTCAACATTTACATGCAAATAAGTTTCGCAAAGAACAAGTTGCTATGAATGTAATCGGCCGTAAACCGAAGCTTGTACAGGCTGGGTAAATTGTAATAGTGATCATGAGGAATAAAGTCGTCAAGGAATGATGATACTTTGAGTTCAAGCGTGCGTAGTGCAAACAGCCAGGGCACTATAGGCGTAGTGAAAACGATACACGTAGACAGGGAGTATCTTATTCTTATGTGTCTAGAAAATATTGTATTGTGACTCTAGTCGACTATGCAAGTATGTAGCTGTGGGCAGTGACCTTATCCAGTGGTGGGTCACATTCACCACGTCGCAGTGCTGTTGAACGGACAACTGTGGCTTTTTATAGGGAGAACGCTTGCCATGCAAAAGCCCACCACTTCCTGAAACACGGTCGTAAAAGCGCTTGTAAATTAATGTACAACTGACAGGGCAGCTTGCCGGCTGTTTTCACACTTGGTTATCCGCAGTCAACTGCCTTTCTCTAGGTTGCAGAAAACGAACACGAACGTTCGGAAACAATCGAACAAGAAAAGATGCAATTGATGGCATATTAATAGGCTGCGTTTTACGAGCCCGCTTCATTTGCTGTTAACTTACGGCGACGCGTTTGAAAATCCCTGTAAACAACTACCTGCTGGATGACACCACGGTTAGCCGCTATTCAGTATTTTGCTTTCATTCTCAATCCGATTCGTTGTAGCGCATCCGTCCATGCCTACGGAACGCAAATTATTGGTTACCTGAATAAAATAAATTAATTAATAGTTTATTCTCTGTTTCATAGAGACACACCAATGCAGGCATGATCAAGGTTTAAAAGCAGATGTGTATCACGACGATACATCAAGTTCCATCGTGTGTAGTTGAAACAGTGTCGGGAAGAGTTGATATGTGAGTCTAGTCGACTTGCCAGTATGTAGTTGTGTGCAGTGACTTTATTCAGTGGCGAGTCACATCCGCCACGTTGCAGTGTCGTTAAACAGACATTTGTGTCTTTTTATAGGGAGAACGCTGCCAGGCGAAGACCCACC
>OX104065.1:79622536-79646385 GCA_944474145.2 Dicrocoelium dendriticum | reverse complement strand
GGCAAACCACTTACTTCCTAAATACATGAGAATAATGTGATTTCCTAGCTTTTAGGATTGATTTACACATCGAGCAGGGGAATCTCCAGGTCGCTACGCAGCACCCTCCTTGCAGGGCAACCGAGAGTGGCTCTTCGATCCACTTGTGGACCGTCCGTCGCCAGCCAGATTTCTGTGATCCAACTGGTGAGACCTGACGCAGCTGCTGGGGGAGCACTAGTGCGATCGCACCCCCGCCGGATGCCAAACGTGTGCACCCTAAATGTGCCAAAAGCACAAAATGGAGGGAAGTTCGTGAGAGTCAAATGTTCGCAACATCGTGCATGCCAAATGTTCCCCTTCAGTTCATCCTCCAAGGTTCACACCTACAATGAAAACAAATATACGTATCTTGACCACGGTGGCGTGTAAACAGGAAACTGGCAGTTTCCGAATGTCGGAGTACCGACAAAAATATTTTTTCGGGTTCTCATAACGATTTATTCGTTTTTTGGGTTTACAAACATTTTCATCCTGCTTGTGGTGTTCGTACCCGGGTGGTCAAAGATAAGGATAGCGGGAAGAAAGCAGCGGAAGGAAAAATAATCATTTAACCGCGCCTGCCAGTGAACTTGTCTACCTTACGTAGTCGACTTCTGCGGTTCTGGTGTTCGCGTTGTCGACTTAGACGGTATGTCAGATCGCGTGGCTGGGGGAGTGGATATTGACTTGCCGCCCGGCTCGGTGGAAATCAATGGAGTCGATGTAGAAGGCTCAGATGCATTGTTCTCCATGGAGTCTGCGGGGTTAGGAAAAGAGGTAGCCACCAACATAAGCTGCGTTGATTCGTCGGAAGTCAAGCGGACATAAACGTCGAGCGCAAGTTCCCTGTGTGCAACATTGAGGCGGTCAATGGTAACTGCTTCAAGCTTGCCGTATCGTTCGTCAATAAATACACGGTCTTTACGTAATAGAACTCATGCGGTCTACGGGACCATCAAGACTGAGGAAAACAAACGGGCAGTGCTGAAACTCTTGAGGTATGAATGACTTATGCCGTTGTTTTCTGACTTCGGTAAACTTGACCTGCCGCATGCTCCTGGCTAGCAGCCGAGCGTAGTTCGCGTCATAACGGGGAACTCTAGGCCTCTCGGACAAGAGGTCACCAGGTAAACGTAGGGCTTGTCCATATCCAAATTCGGCGCTGGACGTATGCGGATCGGTCTTGAGGGACGATCGAATGTCAAGAAGTATCATGGGCAGAGCTTCAGTCCAACTCACTGCATTGACAGCGCTGAATGAAGCTTTCAGCTGTCGGTGAAAACATTCCACCATACCATTCGCCTGTGGATCATAGGCGCTAGTACGAATGCGCCGGCATCCGATGACCTTTAGAAGATCGCTGAAAGTCGAAAAATTCGAAGTACGGACCGCGGTCGGTAATCGCTGTGGCTGGACAGCCACGCGAATTGACCCTGCGCTCGCAATATTGCCTGTAGCGGTTTCCAAAGCTACATCATGCATAAGGACGGCTCCGTCTCAACGGGTGCAATGATCGAGCATGGTCGAAATGCAGACCATTTTTTGGACGGGGTCAACTGTCCAACTAAATCGAGATGGATATGGTAGAAGCGCTTTGAAACGGTTGGCAACCGACCAAGTGGAGCGAATACGTGCCGCTGAACTTTGGCTTGCTGGCACATGAGACAAGGGCGTGCCCAAAGCTTAAGGTCACGTGGAATCATAGACGAAATATGTCGATCGGATATGAGTTTGCCCGTGGTTTTAATGCATAGATGGGTAATATTGTGAAGGGTAGGAAAAATAAGTCAGCGAAAATTCTCCGGAACGGCGGGTCGAGGTTATCCTGTAGAAGTGTCACATAAGATAGCGCCATCGGATGATGGCATGGGGTGGGGGATATCTTCAGGAAAAAATAGAAAATCGCTGTATCAATTTGCTCAGTTGATTGCGCAGCTGCCATGGCACATAGATCAATTACCTGCTGGGCGGAGCTAACTGAAGACACTTTTATGAAAGCACCATTGACAACATTCTGTTGACCAGAACTGTGTCTACTATGGGTTGAAAATGGGGCGACGAAATTCAGCTGACGAATCTCACGCGGTGTGCGTCGAGCGGATTGATGTCGAAAGTCCGTTAATGGCCTATGGTCGGGGAAGATGACAAGGTGCGTACCTTCAAGGACGTGTCGGAAGTTCCGGATCGTCAAGTAAACAGCCAGCAGTTTTTAGCTGAATGTGATGTATTTAAGTTTTGCTGGTTTCAAGCGTCTCGAACAGAAAGCAAGTGGCTTCCAACATCCATTAGTCATCTGCTGTAAGACCGCGCCAATAGGGATGTTCGATGCACCGACGGCAATGCTACGCGGCGCTTTGGCGTCAAAAGGATGAAACATAACTGAGGTGGCTGAAGCCTACTTGCTGGCATTAAAAGATTCAAAAGCGGCCGGGTAAGTTCTGCATCCCCGTTCTTGCGACACGGAGTAGGTCGGTCAGCGGGCTGCGGAAATCAGCTCAGTGCGGAAGAAGCCGTCGATAGTAATTGATCATGCCGTTAAAACGGCACATGGCAGCTACCGTGTTCGGAAGCGGAAAGGAGCGGATAGCTTGGAACTTGTCGCCTAAAGACAGTATGCCAGGTTGACAAATGCGATGAACAAGGAACGCTATAGGCGGCTGGTGAAAGCTACACTTGTCTGGGTCGACAGTGATACAATTGGCAACAAGTCTTTCAAAGAGGATTATTGAGATGCTCTCAATGAGCTTCCTCGGATGTGATGGCTAATAATATATAACTAAATAAATATTTTATTCTCGACAAAGCGAGGCACGCGGATATAAGGATAGACAACGTGTAATCCACGGGTGACGAAAACCATAAAACGTTAAAACATTTGCGCTGCGTTGCGCAAACCAAATGGCAAGCAAAGAAATTCGAGCAAGCCAAAAGGTGTAATGACAGCAGTTTTAACTATGTCTTCGTCGGCGACCTGGATCTGGTGGTAAGCACGCATCAGCTCAATTTTCGAGAACACACGGACACCTTGTAGGTAAGCCGTTATGTCATGAATGTGCGGTATAAACTACCGGTCGAAAGCGGGTAGATTGTTCAGAGCGTTGTAGTCGCCACATGGACGCCAGTCGCCTGACAGTTTAGGCGCAAAGTACAGCGGCGACGCCCACGGGCTCTTCAAAGGTCTAACTATACCTAGTTCGTGCATGTGCTCGAATTCGGCTTTAGCTATACGAAAGTCATCCGGCGTAAGTCGTCTGACCTTAGCAAAATAGGCGGCTCTTTCGTAAGGATAGGATGTTTCGTGGCATCGGTTGTGGCGGTCATCGGAGTGACAGCATGATACATCTGTGGGAAACGGTCAAGGAGCATTTTCCCGATGGTTGGGCTCATTTGAGTCACGTACGCAGAACTGATTGACTCAGTTTCGGTCAAAGTCCCAATGACAGACTAACCCATTAAGCGGTCGACGAGATGGTGTTGCTTTGTATCTACAAGCAGGTCCTAGTGATGCAGAAAATCAAGTCCGAGGATGTGTGTTTTTGAATGTCTGCAATGAGGACTATCCATTTAAAAGATCCTCGTAAGTCAAGGTTTTGCGTGCGCGAGCGTTGACCATACGCTTGTAGGATGATTCCGTTAGCTGCGCGCAATGGCTAGTCACCTTCTCAGTACCGTCAGTGGGATGGCGTAGGATAACGCAAACGTCTGCGTCCGTGTCAACGAGGTAGCATAGTCCTGTTTTCTGGTCGATACCGAGGTAAAGGCGAATACAATGACCAGCGACGTCCGTCCCATTCGTGCTGCACGGTCCGTTTCTCTGTGTATGGCGATTAAAGGAACAAGGGGAACGGCACGATCTGACTTGCGAACAAAGTCGCTTGTGGTACCAGCAATAGCATTTTCTATGCAGGGACTTGGCAGAAGAACGAGACCGGGTTCGGCTTTTAGGACGAGTTCGACGGCTGCGATTCGTTTATTATGCTCGTCCAGTGGCTCCCTGCGTTTCGCTAACTCAGCAGCATAGGTGATTGGACCTGCAAAACTTAGGTGTAGTATACCCAGATACGGTCGGCGGTGTCAGCCAACAGGGCAGTGGAGCATCGCTAGTAGCGGAAAGCAAGTGACGCATTTTATGGTGCAGTCGCTGTAACCACATCTCTCGGAGAACATTGTCATCTACAGTGGTGGGTTTTGATAAGCTATGAAATTTTCTTGAAAACTAAGACGGCTTAAGACCACCTCGTTGCGTTTTGCTTGAGAGTTTTGTTATTTTTGTTGGTCGGACAAGCCTGTTCTTGGCAGAACGGCGGCTTCAATCATTTCGTGAGGTTGCTGATCATGGGGCAGATCTAGAATGTCAACCAGGACGTCGATAGCATGCGGAGGAAGCGCGGCTACGCCATCTCTTAACCTGATGTAACCGGACATAATACGAGGTAAACGGAACTGCGATTCTATCTGCAAGAACCAGGCATTAAGATTGGTCTCGCAACACGGTATAGGTAGGCTAACGGCACAAAGTTGTGCGTCCGATGCTGAATTTATAACCTCCATTGCGAAACTTATTGAGCCAGCAGAATGGAAAACAAAAATAAAAGTATAGAAAATTGGAAGTGTAGACGAAACATGTAGCCGAAACTAAAAAGAAAAATACTTAAAAGACTTACCTCTTGTAAGTGCGTCACCGATTATTACGGATGTCACCAATTATAGCGCGTTGGTCTAACGCTAAATCCCACGCACAAATGCGTGCGGCAGAAAACACAAAAGTAGGCTGACAATGTTTACTAGAAGGTTACTAAATATTCGGACTAAAAATAAGGCACCAGGAAAATGAATAGCGAGGGAGTGTGTGATAGGGTTCTGAGTGCGATCGGAGAACCGGCTTTCTTTTCGAAGTCCGCGGACAAGGTGCGGAGGTTGTCGGTGTGTCACATACAAACACCTGTACCACACAAACTTGCAACCCACCTACTTCCCAAATACATGAGAATACTATGATTTCATAGCTTTTAGGATTGATTTACACCTCTATCGGGGAATCTCCTAGTCACTACACAATGACTTTACCAAGTACACTGTACCAAGTATCAAAAACACAGCAGCACTGGCCCTTTTGGCATGAGCAATTCATGCTCTCGTCAGCAATGGGCAAAGCGAAAACGCAAATTCAATCAAATTGCGCGGGGAGCAAGTATACTTTTAGTACCATTATTGTTATATTCCCCATTACACCTGGTTGATGGATTTAATCCGTGCGTTCATTAACCCGAACGAAAGCGCATAAACTTTGCAAGTGTTTAAGCGGCAGAACAAACGAAGTTGTAAATTTGCGGCCACAGGCACGTTGACCCCTTAGGGAAGGAAATGTTCTACGCACTAGCATAACAAATTTTCATTGCTTGCAAAATAGAACCGAGCCGTTGCAGCGGTATATTAAGATAAATCGTGTAAACCGAATTGGAGACCCATCACGTTTATGGTGCAGGAAACTAGTTGTTAAGAAACATGGTTAGTGAGTGTCCGGCTTATCATTTTTCACTGGGATTAGAATACATAATTGTGTTATGACAGCTGTGGCGCCTGGAGCAAAACGACTCAGCGTAAGGACGACTCGTTAACTGCTATAAGCCCATCAACACTTCGAAAGCAGTAGTGGCAGGGTCAACATATCAATCAGCTTCCGGATGGAGCATTTGAATGTGCAGCACACTGGTGTTTAAAGTTTCCGACGATATTTCGTTGTAACGATTTATGCGAGCTTCCATTGCAGCCTTGTTTTAGCAGTAAACTGGGGGAGGGTGGTAACTTCACTAGAAAAATAAAATGTTCGCTGCTCCAAGCACACTAAGTGTTAAGAAGTAACAGTGTTGAACAATGTTGTGACAAACGATGCAAAACTGCGCGATGCAACCAAGATTGATAAACACAACCTCAAAGCGTAAACGCTCGCTGTGTTGAACCTAGCCTCAGGTAATAGCGAAACCACCACATAGCCTTTATCTGTATGCAGGGCCTTTGCGTTTATTAATTCATTTGATATTACTCAGTGTGCCCCACAACTGTGTCGCGAAATTCCACTCAGTCTAGCACATGGCTTATAGATGGATTCAATCTCAACAAATATACCGGCTGACAAATTTCCTGAAATTCAATCCAGGATGGGTGCCTGTGTTATACCAGGTAGTGATGAGCCGCGAAAATCTTATCCCACCACTCAAAGAGTAACCGCGAACAGCCCGCTTTTACCCGTACTGTCCCAGCTCCTACAACTTCTAGAGATGGCTCAGTAGCACCATATGAATCACATTCGTCATCCACAAAGCATGGAACTACTAAACATTCTTTCGTCCTTATTCCCATAAACGCAATCTTTGTACCTGAACTTTGTTTTAGACTAGCCAATTTAAACGTTTGCCACAATTTTCATTGATAACTGCTGTATAAACAATAACGCACACACAGACAAGGTGTGGAAAATGTTAAATTCATAGTTTACAAATTTGCGATTTAAATTAGAGTACGTTATGGAAGAAATAAAAATCACAGTCAGCTGTCAGGTTCCTAAGAAACGTTTGGTTGTGTTAGATGCTTTCTTTCAGTAATAGCGTCAACCAGAAAAGGCCGCTTGAACAGGCGCGTTATTGTGTTTCCATAAAGTCATATGCATTGGCTTCATTGGGCATAAGTTAAACCTTTTTGTAGATGTTTCGATGCAGCTTTATATCAGGACTGCTTACCCGTATGTCATGGTGGTACAAAGTATTCGTGCACGATTTCACGCCTAACAAGTATGACGATCCCAGTTTTTACCCAGATCACTTTTGGCCATCCTACGGGACTTGCTAAGCGTCCGCTTTTTGGCGCGTGTTATACAATTTTTCCCTTGTTCATGCGCGCCGCTCGGTTTTGGAACCACACTCATACATCCATGATTCGTCTCCTATAATTTCTTTCTCCAAAAAGTTGGCTTATAACATGTTTTACCAGCAAAGCAGCCCAAATGTCTAACCGCGTCTCATTTCAATACCCTGATAAGACACTGTGCGCCAGTTTTGTATAACGTTTTTAATGCGAATAACGGTTACGTAACTGCTATGCATTAGGCTTCATCCAAGGCAGCCTCTTCTGCAATAACACCGGCGTTCAATCTGTGGGCTTTCGTTAGCACTGAAAGCACAACCACCACTTTCTGATCGTTTGTGGACAGCATTGGGCCTACGGAGAAAGGGTTGATTTCAACATATCCTTGACCCCCTGAATAGCTTTCTGCCACCTAAAAGCCATATTTCTCCATTGAAAGGCACACCCGTAAACGTGGGCAGTAATTGGATGATTATCGTGTTTCGTTTTATAAACACCAATACCTCCAGGCTTAAGGATCCGTTCAAGCAGGAGCACCCATTGTTAAGTCGCTAGAAAATTTGTTGATGGATACACTCAAAAACCATTTAATGATGGTTGGCATTCTCAGCCCATCTAAACATGGTGTTTGCAAAGGGTACTGCTGCCTGACCAACTTGATGGGTGCTCGGGAAAGTTGAGCGGAGTCTGTCGATCAGGGTCAATCAGTGGCTTTGCTATTCGTTGACTTCCCCATAGCGGTTGGTTCTGTCCTGCAAACCCGTCCTTGCCGTAGCTTCTTTCCTATTGAGGTTCCGAGCGCGAGCTTCGATGGCTGCCCGCATTTCTTCAAAGGTGAGAAGTGAGTGTTCGGGTGAGATCCAGTCTTGCTTTCCGACGGGCAGTTCTGGGCGGAGTCCCGCGGAGCTTAGTTCTTAGTCCAATGCTATTTGCTAGGTATGTAAATGAACTGCCAGAACTGCTGGGGTTGCTTACCGTCATGTTCTCCGAGGACTTGAAGTTTTGTTGCAAGGTGAGCTACCCCGAGTGCTTCCAAGTTCTACAACAGGCTCTTGACAGGTTCCTTGATTAGTCCGTTCTGTGGCTGATGCCAATAAACTTCAGCAATACTTCAGTAGTACGCATAGAATTAGGGGGTCCGACAACGCACTACATGCTTGGCGATAATAAAGAAGCCTAAAGAAGCTTCTTTCGCCTGGGTTTCCCTGTGTCACTGTCAGAAAACTGACTGGATTGGGTAACGCCCCAGTTAACGCCCCAAACGCTCGACCGCGCTTACTTCGTGTAGTCCTGTACACTTCGGAGGAATGCAACGCGCTATTACAGGTTGCCTTCAAACTGAAGGGTACTAATGTTAGGGTTCAGACAGACCTCTCACTTGCGGAGAGGTTAAAGCTAAAAGAGGCCACCAAAGGCTTCAAAACCTGGCGAGCAGCCGGTGAACAAGGTCTTCGCTTGGTGGCTCTGGAGTGCGCAGTCGGCGGTTATTATGCACGCTACCATTGCCAGTCCTGGTAGCGCACGACCCAGCGATGGACATTAGAAGTACCTACTAATAGTGCTAAGCAATGTGCGCAGCCTAAGGAATAAGATGTTCATGATAGGTCTGCTTATAGCTGGGTCTCATCCCGATATCTCGCAGTCACTGCAACGTGGCTGTCCCAGGACTTCACGGACAGGAAAGTACATCTATCTGCCTACGCACTATTTAGTTGGGCTCGCTTCATTGGCCGGCAAGGCAGGGGCGATTCGCTTTATGTTAGCTGTGGTCTTTACGTTTCGCGTACCTACATGTTTCAGACGGCAGGTAAAACTGTCAAAGCTCTGTCGGTAGTTATTAGCACATCTTCAGCTCAACTTTCAGGTGTACTTGTGGATAGAAGCCCTAGGGGTGCGTCCAAAGAGGTTTTTGACTTTATCCTCTCCCAATCCACAACCAGGGTCTTGATACTGGGGGACTTCAAGCCACTGGAAGTTTGCTAAGCAGGTCTTTCTTGGAACTCGGCGGAGGGCATTTTCGGTGCAGGGCTTATTGAGCTTACTTCATAAGTACCGTTGCATCAGGTCGTTGACCTCCGCACTAGGTACCTGGATGCACAAGTACCGTATATTAGGATCTACTTTTTGCCAAGTCACTGGACATTGTAGATGACGTCACTTATAGCTCATACTTAAGTGCCAGTGATCATGTCTATTTATCATTCAGGTGTACTCGGGCCAGACGGCACCAGACCATCGCTGAGCCATATCCAAACATATGGCGTGCTAAATATCAGGCAATGCGTACAAGGCTTCTGGGTGGTGTTGCGCAATCGCGGCTGCTGATACGGTTCAGGCGACCTAGGAGAAATATATGTCGAATCTCACGGAGGTGTCTGCTCCATACATCCCGCTTGCAAGGGGAAAGGAGACACGAGCGCGGCCGCCGTGGATAGATACCGCTGGCAAGTACCTGCTCCCGAAGCGTTCTAGGTGCTGGAGGACCAACTGTGCGGCTCCATCAACTAGCATCTATGGTAGGTACCGCGAGGCTAGGAGTAGGTGTAAACATCCCTTGAAGAAACCTTGGCTGTTGTACGAATAGGAAGTGGCTGATAAGGCTTCGAAAAATTCAAAGAAGTTTTTTGCTTATGTTGATTGGTGCTGTGGTTCTAATTCCGTACTACCAACTTTGACGCGGGCCGATGGAACTCATGGGTATGCGGACACAGACAAGGCTCCTGTACGTGGGGAGCAGCATGCAAAGGCTTTCGTAAATGAGGCCGCGTGGATTAGCGCTGAACTTGTCCCCGGAACGCCTGAGAGTAGTTATTTAGCTGAGTTTACTTTGGTTGAAACGCAAGTCCTAAGGCTGTTGCAAGTACTGAACCCTTCTAACGCAGCTGGAACTGATTCAATTCACCAGAAGCTTCCGCATGAGGTGCGGTGGAACTAAGTGGACCGCCGACTTTGATGTTTCAGAAGTCACTTGACAACTGTACATTACCTTCTGAATGCAAGGAGGCTGTTATCTGTCGTACCATCAAAACTGGCGACAGGAGTATGACAGCTAAATATAGGGTGGCAGTCTGACTAGCTTCGTGGTCAAAATGTTTGAAAAGCTGGTAAGGGATTTGTTGGTAGGTCACATGAATAAGTTTAAGTGCAAAACATGGATAACGGAAGGAGTTTTTGTGACTGGTGCATTTGTTAATTGCTCTTTAAGCTTGCGTCATAGCAGTAGACAATGGCCACATAGTGGCTGTGCTTTGCATTGACTTATCAAAAGTATTTCATAAAGTACCCCACTTAAGGCTGGCACAAAAGCTGAGCTCCTACGGCGTATCTTGCCGCGCTCTTCACTGGGTTACTGCATGCTTGCAGGGAAGAGAGTAGTGCGTACATGTGGGTCGCAGGTTATCCTTTAGGCAAGCGGTCCTTAGCGGTGTCCCACAGGGCTGTTCTCCGTCTACGCAAACATCTCCCTGGAGAGCTTAGGGTAGCATCCCTATTGTTTGCTATTTACCTTACGCTACGGAATGTTGTAAATGTCCCTGAGAGTTCTGATGCTATACAGCATGCCCTGGACAGAATTCGGGACTGGTCTACTTCGTGGCTACTGCCCATTAATAAAGCTGTGTTCCGTCCTTCGTATAGCAGCAGCATTCCAACCTTCGAGGTACGTGCTCGGTAGGGTCGAACTCCACTTGTCTCCAACCAGGTTGACCTAGGTGTCGTCCATTCCTTGTCTTTGCATTCTGATGACAACTGGCAGAAGGCCGCTAGTAGGGGTAGCAGAATGTCGTGGATGATACGCCGTTATTGCTGGGTCTTAACTGCCGAGATATTTGTGAAGCTGACTCAGCTTTCGTTCCGCCCCATCTGGAATGATGTGTCCGGGCTTGCCCGCCCTACATTGTTGGGGACAAAATGTAGCTCCAGAAATTTTAAGAGTAAGTACCAAATTGTTTGAGAGGTTACGAGGGCAATCATACCCCGAGCATCTACTTAGCCCAAGTATATATTCAGTGCACTACCGACGGCTTCGAGGAGAACTAATCCTTACTTACCGCATTATAACAGGGAAGGTTAGACCGGACTTCAGCTGGATATTTAGCCCGGCTAGGTTGCTTTGTCTTCGCGGTCATCCAATGAAGCTACGCAAGCCGCATTCCGACCGGATCAGAGCGCAAACTCGGTTATCGCGTAGAGTTAGTGTGGCCTGGAACTCGGTTCCAGAAAGGATATTCAGTGAACTTACGTTTAATGATTTCAAACGTCAGTTGAACATACTTGGGTGGCAACACGAAACCTTTCCCTTCTCCTGACTATATCCATCTTCCAGGTCAGTGATCGTATTCTGTCATCCACCTCACGCGTTGGTGTTACCCTTCATTTAAATGACTTTCCTTCCTCGTTATCGTTCATTTTCTTTCTACATCCCTTACTTTACGAGACCTACATAACGGGGTTTGTTAGTGCAGGGAACGTTGACAGTAATTGACGGACCCGTGTGTGGTACGGATGTTCCATGCTATATCCATCAATACCTCCTAGCACTTTAGCAGTTCCTGGCTAAACGATCTGCTCAAGAAAGAACGCTCAAAAGATTTTCCTATCTTTATAGTCCCATCTGAATCTGAATAGTACACCAAACCTATCCTTTTTCCTAACTGACACATCCACCATTTTAAATTTTTCTTTCTAATGACACAAATATCGTGGGATTTTACTTGCTTAGCTATTTACGGTTACCCTGCTTTACTTCGGGGTTTCCTTGTCGCTCTTTATTACTTCAGATAACTAGCCCAGCAGGGACTGCTATGGTGGGAAACGTGTGCAATAATTGGTTGGACAGGATGTGATTCGGTCTTTATTTTAGCTTGGTCTGTATTTCAATGTCTGCCAGCTACTGGTTCAAGAACCCGCTGAAGAAGAAATGCTCACGGGATACTCCTGTTGTTCCAATCCCACTTGACCTAACTCACTCGACCTTGGCTTCGGCCATCCTACGCTTAGATGCTTCAGTATTTCGGCGCTTCCCTTCTTCAATGTTTCTACTTGGCCGATTAACGGTCCCAGTTCAGCAGCGGCTGACTGGTGTGCTTTTTTATCCCCCGTTGAATTTAATTCTTTGTCACACAAATAGCGTTTTGCACATTTTTGATGGGTCATCGTGTCGGTTCTTGCGCAGTGTTGTTCTCTCTAACACTAGTGAGTTGTTAGTTAGTTCTTAGCCCGTGTTCAGGTGAAAAATTATCTCTTTGTTATTTGGGAAACAGTGGTTGCCTTGTGGTCACTTGTGGTACCACATTTAATGCCCGTTCTCATTACGCGGATGTTATCCTCCTGGACGACATTCTTTGCGGATCAATTGAAACCCCGGAGCAAAACACTACACTATCTTTTCGAAACGACCAGTTACCTGGGTTGAGTGCCATGTTGGTTACTGAGGAAAACAAGCCTACACTGAAAGGTTCTTGCCTCAATGTTGAGCGCTGCGAGGTTGATTTTCACAGAGACTCTAAGGTATTCTTGTTATGAGCGCAGGTATAATAACGAACTTTTTCATCTCTAGTTCAACACTGTCAGCATACAAGGGGCTTTCTCCAAGTTAGTTTCCTGGTTCCAGGTATTTTCTGAGCATCATGAGTTGGCCGGCGTTCCTCTACCTGCTCTTACTCCTTGCTTGAATTATCGATTGCTACGCCTATGTACTTCGGACGTGGAAGCCATGTCCATGGCGTATTGGAGAACATCTCTGATGAACGTTGAGGGCTTTAGGCGTTTGACGTTTACTAACTGGCCGCATATGGAATACCGGTGAGTTATCACTTATATTTTAAAAGGGACCATACTAATAGCACGGGTTGAACGTTCTGGTTTTCACATGCTCACCGAGTTTGGCAGCCGGATTGCAAACCTTTCGTCACCAAACAAAGTGTTATTCTCGGTGCGTAATTGTTTCTAGTGCACTCGGTCTGTGATCGTCCGGCAGATGTAACGTGCAAGGCTCCTAATAGGAGCAGGTGCCTAAGGTACGTAAGACCCAGTGGGTCGGAATCGAACTCATTGTGAACGAGAGAGGTGCATGCCACACGCCTGTTTCGACTCGGGATTCAAGATTACTTCGCGTCCGTCACAATAGACCGATGAGGCTGAAAAGCAAAGCAAATACTAATGGTTTGGATGATATTATGACATCCAGGTAGTAAGTACCGAGCTATATGAAGGAGTGCCAGACTGCCGTAAACGATAGGGGAATATAAAGGGAAACAACAATAGCCATTTAAGCAGGAGGCAGTGATCTCTTTCTTTTCGGAGTGTGACCATGTTGTTTTTAAACCCACTACACAGGTTTTTTTTGCATTGAACTCCTCAGTTTATGCCCTTTGACATTCGCCCGTTTACCATAAGTTTCTGGTAGACTTGCGCGATCCATGATATAAGCTCGCTTTGGTATTTCCGGTTTCCTGTTGATGGTTTTGGCTACCAATAACGATTTGGTAAACTGGATCGATGTCTACACGGGATTTTTTCGTAGACTTCGTAGAGTACCGTACTTTGAAGTATTCCTCTTTTCGCGTTCTTCTTTGTACTAGGACTTCTATTTTGTTCCAATCGTGGCATTAAACGAGTATCTGATGCCAAAAGTAAACCCGAAGTTTTACATCCACTATGTTAGTGCTGCATTCAGGTTACTGAATCTCAACCGATACGAAATCACATGCCAGTTGCTCGACAACGACATGGTTGACGTTCAGTACACGGTGGAATCGGAGATAGAAAACAAGCTTCCATTCTTCGACATGTTAGTCACCAAGGCTTGACGGAGTTGCAAACGTCGGTTTACAGGAAGAACATACGCATCGACCAGATCTTGAACTACTACAGCAACCACCCATAATGCCACAAATTAAGCTGCGTGCGCACTCTTTCGCAGAATTGAAACACATTGTAGCACACTAGCAGCAATGAGAAATGAAGGGATAAATCTGTTCACACCATTTCTCCTACACTGGTGTCCACGCAGTTTCGCCGGGTGAAATCGAAAGAGCGGGGTTACGACCTAGCCTACCAAATCAACTGCAATGCGAATCGTTCTGCCTTATATGGAAGAACATCTCCGAGATGACTGCAAGCTTGTTTGAACAGCACGGTCTCACAGTTGCTCATAAAGCAACTGTCACTGGGTAGAGCTCTGTCGAAGCCCACAGGTGGACCTAGATCCCACAAACTACGATATCTTGTGTACAAGATAGGTTGCTGGGGTTACATTAAGAACTATATCGATCATCTAGGGAGACTGTCAACAAAGATACAAAAGCATTAAAGAGGTTGTACGAACCACTGCACAGTTTCCTCGTTTTCAGCGCATCGATTGGAGCGAAATAAGTCTTACTGCTAGGAGGAACACAAAAGGAAGGGAATTCCTCGAAGCATGACAGTGTTGAGGCTAGGAACGTATATATTTCTGTGCAAGATGCTGACAAGTTCGACAAGTTGTGCTTCATGCTCATCATACACGTTAGCTAGAGGTGGGGAACACCTCAGCTACTGTGCCGCAATACACAGAAAAAAGGAGAAAAAATGCAACTGGTGTAAGCCGGCTAAGCTACCGGTAACGGATGGGCATCGTTCCAGTAAGCTACCAGCCGGCTACTGTGCAACAAAAAATTAGACAACATTATATAAGGCTAAATAATGAGACCGTGGTTGTAGGGGAGGCTAAGTGGGATGGGGTGGGACAAAGAAACTCGCAACACGAACGCCACTGTGGTCGGCTCTTAACCATATCAGCAAGTGTGTCCAACCAAACGTGTTCATCGTCTTTCGGACCCCAACCAGGGAGCCGAGACGCTCTAACCGAGGCCAGCTCAGAAGTGAGGGCCTTCATTCCTCTCGACCAAGTTATCGCTTGGCCACCCCTCCTCTTCTTCCATCCACACCCCCGGCGCGCAAACAACGCACGTCGCGGGAGTCGGTGGGCTGGCATGCGTAACACGTGGCCGAGCCATCGGAGCCTGGTGCGTGAAATGACGGTGCTGAGCGGTTCATTTCCTTTTCCTGTGCCGTAAAAAATGCGTCGAACACGCACGTTGCTCACGCGATGTTCCCACCAGATATGAGCTAAATTACGAAGGCACCGGTGGTCGAACGTAACTAGCCTCTTCAGGTCCGCTGCTTTGAGCGGCCATGTTTCACAACCGTACAGTAAGGTCGAACGTACCGCTGCATTGTACACTCTACTCTTCAGGGCAAGAGTGATGTCGCGCCGGCGCCATAAGTGGCGCCTCGAGCTTTTGCGATACAGTTCATGATCTCATCCTCAATCCCAAGGGCGATGATACAACTACCCATGTAGTTGAATTCTTGAACGACTTCTAGCTGATCCCCACCAAGGGTCAGCGTAGGGGGCGGTCCAGACCAATCTTGAAGGAACGCTTTGCACTTCGAGGGTGCAAAGCAAAGCCCGAAGTGACGGACAGCTAGTGCTTATCTGTCCAGTGCAGCTTGACACGTTTGTGAGCTGTCACAGATTAGGGCAATATCATCAGCATACTCTAAGTCAAGAAATCGTTCTCCTGGGAGCAGATCCACACCTTCCAAGTCATGTCCTGTAAATGCAAACTCCATGACTTCGTCAACAGCGAAGTTGAAGAGGAAAGGTGACAGCGGGCATCCTTGTTTCACGCCGCTGGAGATATTAAAGAGCGACGACAACTTGCCGTAAGCCCTCACTCTGCCCGAGCTACGCGCATATAATGCTCGGATAATATTCACATATTTCTCAGGTACACCTTTCCTGAGTAGACATTTCCAAAGGGCACATCGATCAACCGAATCGAAGGCACCTTTGATGTCGAGGAACACGACTACGGTGGGCCGCCAATGTGTGCCGGTGCTCCAGCAACTGACGCAAGGTGAAGATGTGGTCAATGCAGCCACGACCTCGACGAAATCCAGCTTGCTCTTCACGAATCTGGCTTTCACGAGGGCCAGTCAGTCTGTGAAGGATGACGGAGGCAAGCAATTTGGAGGCGATGGAGATCAGACTGATTCCTCTATGGCTGCCGCATTCCGATCGTACTTCATGCTCCTTGACCACCTTTGAAGAAGCACCTAAAAGGCGTTGTGTGTATGCTCTGTGTACTAGTTCTAATGCAATACGGTTGCCGGTCCTTGGCCGAAAGGTCGAGGCGTCGGCCTTGCAACCCGGAGGTCGCGGGTTTAAACCTGCATATGGGACTGGGCGACCCTCGCAGTGCCCTTATCCCACGCGCGACTGGTGATGCTTTCGTGGCAGCGAAGCGTTGGTATGGCTTATTGCTAATGCCCTTTTTGCATTGTTTCTTGCATTGTTCATTGTTACTATACACCACTGAACACTTTCAGCGTGGGTCTAGCAACTGATATATAAGAGCGCAACATTGACTCTTGTAGGGAAATAAACTTAAGTATCCATTCAACGTTCTGTCTTACCCTCGCGGTAACAGCCTACTTGTTCACCAAAGTTAGGTGCACATGAATGTCCCAATCCCTGGTCTCGTATTGTAGGATGAAAATTAAATGTTTTTCTGTCAACCAACGGTAAAAGATGATTTCTGTCAGCAACTTCACGAGCTCCTTCGTTACAGAGGAAGCACGGATACTGTGGTGTTGGCTGGCGATCTAAACGCCCAAGTCGGAAATTTGTCCTCTGATGAGCTTCATCTGGGCGGCCAACATGGTGTAGGCTCCCGTAATGATAATAGTGAGCGATTGATACAGCTGTGTGAAGATGCTTGCCTCTCTCGCGAGGACAAACTTTCGACACAGCACCCGCAGAAGTGTGACTTGGCGGGCACCAACCTCGGGCCAGCCATGGACGCAAATCGATCATATCGCGATCAGTTACCGCTGGAGAGGCTGTGTCCAAAACTGTCGCTCGATTTGGGGCACGAGCGTGGACTCTGACCACGCACTTGTCTGTGCCGACCTCCTTGTGCGTTTCGGTGGACGTCCGCAACGTCGATGTGCATGGATTGACACCAGCCAGCTGGCGAAGCCAGATGTTCTGAATGTGTACCAAAGTACGCTGAGATCTGGGCTGAGTAAGCGCCCACTAAACACCGTTGAAGATTACTGGTCGCATATTTGTCAAGCGTTGCTGTTAGCAGGCATGTCTTCATGTAGAAAAGCAAATTGCCAAACCGGACATTGGTTCTCTACACAGTCTATGGAACTTATGGATGCTGGCCGACGTATTCCGGCTGAAAGCGAATACAATGAGACTCGCAAAAATCTCAGGGCAAAACTACGTGCTAGCCTAAAGAAGGACCGCGAAACCTGGTGGTCTCATCGTGCCTCTGAGATGGAAACAGCCGCTGCCGTTGGTAATCATCATAAGTTATTCCGTCTGATACGGGAAACAGGCAGCAGGAGACCTGGTGTTAGCGAGACCATACGCGACGAGAGTGGGCAGCCGATCCACAGCTTGTCAAAACTCTTGGAGCGTTGGGCTGAACATTTTGCTAGGCAATTTAACCAACCTGAGTTATCGCTTTCTTCTTCGGGCATTGAGCGCCCTTCTCCTTGGGCCGTCTCCTTGGATCCGCTCTCACGCACAGAAGTCGAACGTGAGATCAGGCTGTTGAAATTGCATAAGGCCGCAGGGGCAGATAGAATTCCCCCAGCCCTCTTCAAATTCCGGGGACCTGCTCTAGTAGATGATCTACACGAGTTGCTAGTAAAACTTTGGGAGCAGGAGACAGTCCCGACAGACTAGAACCGCTCCGTCATTGTCCCAATTTTCAAGGGAGGCTCCCGTTTAGAATGCGGCAATCATAGAGGGATCAGTCTGATTTCGATTGTCTCTAAATTGCTTGCCTCTGTCATTCTCCACAGACTGACTGGCACTCGTGAAAGCCAGATTCGTGAAGAGCAACCCTGATTTCATCGAGGTCGGGGCTGCATCGACCACATCTTCACATTGCGTCAAGTGTTGGAGCACCGCCATGTTTATTGGCGACCCACCGTCGTCGTGTTTCTTGACATAAAAGGTGCCTTCGACTCAGTCGATCAATGTGCCTTTTGGGACTGTCTGCTGAGGAAAGATGTGCCTGATAAATATGTAAACGTTATCAAAGCGCTGTACGCGCATAGTTCGGGCAGGGTGAGGATGTATGGCAAACTGTCGCCACCCTTCAGTATCACCAGCGGTGTGAGACAAGGATGCCCGCTGTCACCTTTCTTCTTCAACTTCGCTATTGATGAAGTCATGGAAACAGCGTTCGCTGGACACGACCTAGAAGGTGTGGAGCTACTTCCTGGTGAGCGACTTCTTGACTTGGAGTATGCGGACAATATTGCCCTAATCTGTGACAGCTCCTAAACATGCCAAACAGCACTGGACCGATTAGCACTGGCTGTCAATCGTTTTGGGCTATGCTTTGCTCCATCGAAATGCAAAGTACTTCTCCAAGATTGGCAAGAACCCAACCCTGCGCTAACGCTTGGTGGTGATCTGCTAGAAGTCGTTCAGGAATTCAAGTACCTGGGCAGCTATATTAGCACCCGTGGGATTGAAGATGAGGTTACGTACCGTATAGCAAAAGCTCGAGGTGCTTTTGCCACTCTCCGCCACCTGTGGCGCAGACGCGACCTTACTCTCGCCCTGAAGGGCAGAGTTTACAACGCAGCCGTCCGTTCAACTCTCCTATATGGCTGTGAAACCTGGCCCATCAGGTCGACAGACATGAAGACGCTCGTCACATTCGATCATCGCTGCCTTCGCAGCTTAGCTCATGTCTGGTGAGAACACCGCGTGAGCAATGAGCGTGTTCAACGTCGCGTATTTGGTGCAGGAAGAGCGAGTGAACCGCTGAGCACCATTATATCACGCACCAGGCTTCGATGGCTGGGCCACGTGTTGCGCATGCCAGCACACCGACTCTCGCGACGTGCATTGTTTGCGCGTTGTGGGTGCGGTTGGAAGAGGAGGAGGGGAGGCCAAGTGATGACTTGGTCGAAAGAAATGAACACCATCACTACAAAGTTAGCGTCGGTTGGTGCATCCCGACTGCCTGGCTGAGGTCCTATGGAGGGTGAACACGTTTGGTTGGACACACTTGCTGATATGGCTTGGAGCTGGCCCCAATGGCGTTTGTTTTGTGAGTTCCTTTGTCCATCCCCCTCCTGCTTAGCATCCCCCTCCAATCACGATCTCACTTGTTAGGCATAATATGACTCTCTTTTACGGCAGCCAGTTGTTAGCTCTCCGGAACGATGTCCATCCGTTACTGGGGACTCAGCGGGCGTGCCACTGCTTTTTCTTTTCTTATCTTTTGTATTGCGACACAATAGCTGAGGTGTTTTCCACCTCCAGCTAACGTGTAATAATGATGATGTCAACCAGCTATGTGTTAAATCACACTTGCACAACATTTGTCACTTTAAGCACCAGCTTTCAAGCGCACAGAGATCGAGTTGAGTCATGTTGGCAGCATCATTGGAGGAATCTGGACGAAAGTGTATACCATTTTGATGTCATCGGCAGAGGTATGGTGTATCGAATTTGACTGCCTCTATGTTAATATTACATTAAATTTGTACATCTTCCGGCGAGCGGGATACGTTCCCTTTTGTGGCACGATCATTTGTACAGCGACTTTCATTATCACTTCATTTATGAACTGCATACAGTATGTTACAGTTATGCAATGTTTCGCTGTATATGTAATACATAACATTCAATAGTGTTTTTCGAGCCGGTTTCTATGAGTGCGCTCGTAGACTGCTGAGGGTCGGAAATTTGGACACATTTGTCAAGAAAAGAAACGTTTTTGACTGGGATTTACAAATAGCTAGGTTTTCGCTGGTCAATAGTTGTAACGGTAGTTTCTTCCACAAGAACTTTAAGTGGATACTTTACTTGGTCCTCTCTAAGAATAGTAGGCGTTTCCCATTACGAGCACGATAGGTTGGGTCATTATGTAAAGCCACGGTCGTAATAGTTGAGAGAACTCGCGAGTATATTATACTGTAGAGAAGAATGAGATTACTTTTCAGCCATCGATGTCAGAGTAGATCGAGCTGGAGGCAGGAACGTCGGTTTTCATAGGTAAGCATTGATGAGCGCCCCATGAGCATTTTGCTAAATGGGTCCTGCACATTGTCCAAAGCACTTCTATCTGTTTTGCGGAAGTGGCTAGTTATGATGGTGCAACACTGCAGAGTGGGTGGCACTATGGGTTTGAATTATTCAAGGCGTGTTTAGGATAGTGATGTCATGTAACTTGTAGTTAGTTAGTTTATTTTGAAGTAAATGATGTGTGGATGTATTGCGACACGCAATCTCAATGTTGACCGCGCTTCCCATTGAAGTAAACGTTGATCATTCGACCGCGAGGACCGTAGCGGAAGCAGATAGAAATTGAGTGTTGCTCGTCCGAAAACACTGCGCACCATTACACGTTTCGGTCTTGTTTGCTCACATCAGATGGAGATAGCGGGCATCGAACCCGAGACCACTGGGGTTTTAGTTGTAACCGCTACCCCTAAGTCACAATTCACGACGGGCAACGGTTAGCGACTGATTTTGTGGTCATTTTTGAAGTGTATTTGTGAATGGGTTGCGACATGCAATCTCAATGTTGACTGCGATTCCCGTTGTGCCAGGCGTTGCCCGTCGCAACGAGACTTGACCTTAACGTGGTGCGACGATTTGCGTACTTGACCCATTGAACTCTACTGGGTGGTGCCTCCGGGCACCTTAAGAGCTGCTCCTACCAGGTTGGTCAATGGTTGGTGGTCAGACAAACTCAGTCTCCTGGTCCTCCATGTTGGGGTTTTTAAATGGGATGGCGTCCATTTCTGTAAAACGAAATTGTTGCCACCTTCCCGTTGCCTTACGGAAAGGCTTTTGAGCCTAAGGCTTTGGATGAGGACCCTAATCGTCCTCTTGTCTAGGTCTGGGCGCCCTGGCAGTATGTCAGCCCACATGCAACCATGACTTTTTCTTCAAACATAAACTTTATCCTGCATCGGCCGCCGTGCACCTTATCAAGGGTCGCCTTATCTACTGCATACAGCAGAGCGGATAAGCGAAAACATGCTCTTGCTGACGCCTTCTTTCTTTTCCACCTGTTTCTCTTATTCTCATCCCGACTTTCATTACTAACCATACTTAATTGACAGCAACCGCAGTGCCACTGGAGTAGAACTATCTGCAGTCACTTTCCCACAACACCCATCAGACGCCTATCAGCAACAATCGCTTATAAGGCCACACTGTCCCGTTTCCTTGGCGGCCTTCGACGTTCGCACTCAAAACCAAATAGGTCAACAGGCTGCACTCGCACGCACCTTGGACACACTGGGTATTGATGTGTGTTGTGTGTCCGAACCGCCACACATATTGGCGGCCCACCGTTGTCGTGTTCCTCGACATCAAAGGTGCCTTCGATTCGGTTGATCGATGTGCCCTTTGGAAATGTCTACTCAGGAAATGTGTGCCCGAGAAATATGTAAATATTATCCAAGCATTATATGCGCGTAGCACGGGCAGAGTGAGGGCTTACGGCAAGCTGTCGCCACCCTTTAATATCTCCAGCGGTGTGAGACAAGGATGCCCGCTGTCACCTTTCCTCTTCAACTTCGCTGTTGACGAAGTCATGGAGTTTGCATTTACAGGACATGACTTGGAAGGTGTGGAGCTACTCCCAGTAGAACGACTTCTTGTCTTGGAGTATGCAGACAACATTGCCCTCATCTGTGACAGCTCCCAGACGTGCCAAGTCGCGCTGGACAGATTAGCACTGGCTGTCAACCGCTTCGGGCTTTGCTTTGCACCATCGAAGTGCAAAGCGTTCCTCCAAGATTGGCAGCAATCGCCTCCTTTGCTGACCCTTGGTGGGGATCAGCTAGAAGTCGTTCAGAAATTCAATTACCTGGGAAGTGGTATCAGCGCCCTTGGGATTGAAGACGAGGTCACGAACCGTATAGCGAAAGCTCGAAGTGCGTGAGCAATGAGCGTGTTCGACGCATTGTTTACGGCCCAGGAAAAGGATCTGAACCGCTCAGCACCGTTATTTCCCGCACCAGGCTCCGATGGCTCGGCCACATGTTACGCATGCCAGCCCACCGACTCCCTCGACGTGCGTTGTTTGCTCACCGGGGATGTGGGTGGAAGAAGAGGAGAGGTGGCCAAGCGATGACTTGGTCCAGGGTAATGAAGTCCCTCACTTCGGAGCTAGCCTCAGTCGGAGCGTCACGGCTCCCTGGTTGGGGTCCAAGAGACGGTGAACACGTTTGGCTGGATACACTTGCTGACATGGCAAGGAGCCGACCTCACTGGCGTTTGTGCTGTGAGTTTCTTTGTCCCTCCCCATCCGTTTTAGCCTCCCCCTCCATCTACGATCTCATTTCGTAGGGTAAAACATAATATTTTTTTCTTTTTGCCTAGTAGCTGGCTGGTAGCTTACCGGAACGATGCCTATCCGTTGCTGGTAGCTCAGCTGGCATGCAACTGTTGTATCTATTTTTCCTTTGTGTATTGTATTAAATGTATGTATGTATGTATTTCCTTCATGTATTGCGGCACAATAGCGGAGGTGTTTTCCCACCTCTAGCTGATGTGTGTAATGATGAATGATGTGTGTCCGAAACTAGGATAATTGACCTTAATGGGATTGTCGAATTAATTGCGCCCGGCTTGCACACATCCTGAGACGCCGATGCAGCACTCACGGATCAAGCTAGTGTAGGTATCATTCTAAGCTCCAAGGTTGAGCCATTGTTGGTTGATTGGATTCCGGTGAACAACCGTTTGTGTGCAGCCCGTTTGACGACCTCAAATAAGGTTGATTCACGAAGTAGTATAAAGCGCCCTTTGTGATTTCTGCTTATGCTCCCACCGACTGCAGTTCAAATGCTGTCAAGAGCACATTCTATCACGAACTGAACGCGCTACTACACAGTGCGACTAGTTCAGAGATTATAGTACTTGCAGGGGATATGAACGCACAAGTAGGGCGTCTGAGCTCTTCAGAAGCTAGCTGGATGATAATTATGGGCTTAACTTCGAACGAACTGACATCGGCGAGTGTCTGCTGCAACTGTGTGTGGAGCACTAGTTGTTTCTTACTAGCGCTGTCTTTAGACACAGTGGGCGCCGAAGTGCCATTTGGCGTCCTGTAGCTGACCAGCGATGGACCACATTGCTATAAGTTACAGGTGGCGTGGTTTCATCCTTGATTGTCACTCTTTCTTGTGTACTTGTGTCGACCCAGAACATGACTTGGTACGCTGTCGTTTTTTCCATGAACTTTACCGGGAGGCGCACCAACCGTTTGCTCCGATTGGTAATTGAGAAATTGTCTCAGCCATCGGTCAGGCAAGCCTATCAAGACGCACTGCGTACCGAACTTTTGCTGTATTATCCAAATGACATTGAGCTTAAGTGGAATAAGATCTCGGCCGCCATGCACGACGCAGGAGCATTTGCTTACGGCACTATAAATCCTCACCGCACCAGTCACTGGATATCCGAGAGGTCGGTGAACCTGTTGGAATCGAGAAGAAACCTCCCGGCTGGCTCTGAGCACAATGTGAACAGACGGACTATTAGTTGCAAACTAAAGCGAAGCCTACGTGCTGACAAGGAAGCCTGGTGGACCAGTCGGGCTCAAGAAATGGAGGAGGCAGGAGCAGTAGCAGTTACCACAAGCTCTTCCAGATGGTCCGCACCACTGGTCCCAGAAAGCCAGGCGTCAGTGAAACAACCAGAGACAGCGCGGGTGAACTGAAACACACTAAGAAGTGCCGTATGACTCGTTGGGCGGAACACTTGCAAGATCAGTTCAGCTGGGCCTCTGTTTCCGGACCTCTTCCTACTCAGGTGATACAGGACGAGCCATGGACGGTTAGTTTAGAGCCTCCGTCGGAGGCCGAGGTCCGAAACGCGATCACAGCCCTCAATCGTTTTCGTGCCGCTGGCTCGGACTCTG
>OX104065.1:79593471-79622042 GCA_944474145.2 Dicrocoelium dendriticum | reverse complement strand
AATCTCGGTAGGCAACTTGCAGCGATGCTTCAGCGAGCCATCCAATTGGATTACTGTCTTTCCGTCGTAGTGTAGCACGACTTTCAATCTTTAGGCCGCAACCCTTGTAGTTTAGAGATGAAGAAAGTGGCGTTAGTGAGTTAGAGATAACGTGGTTCAGAGAGAGAGCTTCGCGGATGTAGCACCACTGCTCTCGGACATGTTTTTGCGCTTCGTACCAAGGAGAGCCTAGTAGTTCAGGAACACCGTGAACAAATTCGGCTTTTTTATTTAGTTCCTAGACAGGCAGCCATTGTTTTCATTTTTATTTGACAGTCCTTTCCAAGGAATATATGGTAGTATGCGTACCCCGACCGATGCGTTGGGAAAATGAACTGCTGAGAGTAGGACTATGTCTGTCTCCTCAGCGTCCGCCGTACTGCACTGAATTTGGGTGACGCGCCACACGTCGTATCTCAGTTGGTCAACACGAATACAGATCGCATCGCAAATGGTATGCCACTGGTTGGGATCACCTGCCAACTTACACCTTATCGTGCCAGATCTAGAGTCAGGAACATTAGTACACACGACCCTTAACGCGCGGTGGTTCTGCTTAACGAATGCTTTTTGAGTGTTGGGGCTGGTAACTTGGATAGTTTGGTGGGCACTAAAAACGTTGTAAAAACGGCGTCGCATCGCTCGTGCTTGGTCCAGTATGTGGGCGTACGTAGGTCTCTTTAGGCGATTTTATCAAGACTGTCGTTGCATATGTTACTCGGCTCTGGACTATCGGTGTCGGTGTTGTGCACAACCCATGAGATATGGCGTCTAGGGGTGAGTTAACAGCGGTCACGCTGGATGTGATTTATTTAAAGTGCTAGTAAATGTCGGAGTAGACAGCACAAATGTCGTCGGTCGGTTAAGTAGCCCGACTTTAGCCTTCAGCTTAGGATAGGGTTCTGAGGGGTTTGTTGAAGAGCAGGATCGGGGTTGATAGAGTTTAACTGCAAAGCCCTAAACCTCACCATCTGCTGGAACTTTTCAGTCAGTTGTCCACGCTTCTCCACGGGCGGTATTATACTTTGACTATTGGGATAGCTCTGCATGATTGACAAAACCATAGCGAATCAGTCAGGTTGATTTGTCTATTTATTGTAGTTGACTTAGACCAGCACAGAGGAGGTAGAACGGAAGGCCGAAAAATTCACAAATAAGGTCCCGCTTAACTGATCGTATACACTCCTGCTTCCCACATTTGCGGTTAGGTGGAATCGATTTCATTGAGGGCCGTTGTTGAAAACAAACGCTGTCCTCTTCTTGTCACGTGAGTTTGAGGGCGAATGACGCTCGCGTTCTTTGGCTGCTTCGCAATGTAGGCGTAGGTTTCCGTATGCGGTTGTGCACGAGGAGGACACACGTACACGGAGCTCGGCTAGCTTTTTGATCCACACTGGTTCCTGTGGGACAAAGGCGTTGGAAGTGGCTGGTAGTGAGTGCCTGACCGCGGAAATTGCCGGCAATGTGCGGACGCAATTATAACCACAGATTGAGCCGTAGCTTCGTTAGAAAGGATATTAGGCATGTATGGTTTGGACCACCAGATAGCGCGGAGGATCCTTGTTTGATTACAGTATCATAACAGTGGAAACGGTTAAAAATAACAGAGAAGCGCGTCTGGATAGAAGCACAAAGCGCACTAAAGCCAACTGAGCAGCAAAGTCGGTTTCCGTAGCAACTACTTCCGTAAAATTATGCCAACTGAGCACGGGGATAGATTCTGATTCGAATGAGTCTATGTTGACTGCGCTAGGTGAAGAGGAGAACTTAAAACTCAGTGACAGCATGAGCACGTTTACTATGCTATGAGTCAGGTTAAGACTATGGGAAGAGCGGTGTTCCTGGCGCACCCTACTAACGTGAAAATGGTGGACGAATACGGATCCTTTGAGCGCAATTTTTGCTTTTGTATCGTAAATACCAAGCGTTTGAGGATCCGGTGAGGAAAGTTTAGCTGGAAACAGACGCCTTCTTCTCCAAACCTACATTGTTTTTACGGAAATACCACAAGAGTAAGGATAAAGGTTAACCGGAAGTTTAACCGTACTGCAATGTACGACTCCGGTGTGTGCACAGCACACTTGCAAACTTTAGTGGCAAGTGGTAAGTGAGATTAGGTCGTGTACTGATATATATTACATACAGGGATTTTGCCTGCTTGGTTAGATTTTTGTGCATTTGGTTGGGTCTGTGTTATAAGAGCGGAAAATGTAACTTGGCGCATATCCACGAGTTCCTAGTTGGGACCGCATGGATGTATATGTGCAATGGGCACTTGTCTGAGGCTCAAAGGTTGGGGTGCGAGCCTTATGTGTAGTTTTAAGAACAATTGTGTGGTGCGCGCACGTTTTCCGACATTACGGTTGGTTGCTGAACCGGAGTGACTTGCTGTCAATAAATGAGAGACAGCTGAATCCCAAATCCGATGCGGTTCTCGGAGGGACATTGTTACTGAAGGCTGGGAGGGGCCGGGTGTTCCTCGATGGGAATCACATTCGTGCGTTATTTTTTGTACCCTCTAGCATGTCGCTAATAATTGAACGCTACGGACAGGTTATGTTGTCGGACGCGAAGCACCAGTTTAAGTACGGCGGCTAAGGGTTAATGCACTATATGTTCGTGGACTTAACACGAGTTGCATTGTCTTTCTTCTACGCTTTTTTAAATGAGACGTCCATTATCTACATGTTGGCTACACAAACGATGTGTGCTATGGTAGCGAGCGCTGCCTCCGTACAGACGCTGTTAAGAGATACCTGCTTCGCGCAATTTGGTGCCTGCAGCTCTGTTTACCCAGATGGGCGTCGGTGTTTTGCCGGTTTCGCGTACAGGACGAAATCTGGAGCATAACAGATCCAGATCAGGACATAACCTGCTTGCATGCGGAATAGTATGAAAGGTCCCAGCAGACTGCACCCATCCGTCATAGTGCCGATTTCACAGATAACTCGACACTCCCATACGTCTCATGTAACAATTTCATTAAATTATCTAATTTCCCACTTTATAGTATTGCTCATTTTTGGCATATTAACTTTTCGTATTGCAACACATCACCTGCCCTGTGTTTCTGACACGCAACCAACCAGTACCCATTTATATGACGTCCTCTTGCGCACAAACGGTGTGCTGTTGCTCTGCAGTAATTAACCTTTCAGAAAAGCATAGGAGTGGTCACAAACTGTCTCCGTTACCTCAATTCGGGGTATGTTTGCCACGCAAGCAACGCTACCCAACAGTTTGTGATGCTTCCCTTTAGCCCGGGTAGAAATCATTCCTCATCTTTTAAACATTGCGCGTTAGCAGTAGTTTTAACGCTCCCAACACGATTTCCGAAATATTTGTGATGGATTAAACCGTCCATATCCGACAAGCGATTATACATAATTCTTATGACCGGTTAACCCTAGAGTCGGCCATAACTTAACGTCTGGCCATGCGTTCCTTATGCATTTGCACTTAACTTCCTGAATTGACCAAGCTGAGGTTGCATACCCTATTAAGCAGCCACACACCGCCCATAGCAACCACCATAAATTGGTGTAAGTGGACATGGCCACCTTTCAGTAAAGGCGACGCGCCCAGTTAAGGATGTTACTCCGACCATCATATCGTTAAACGTCCCTTTAGTACTCGGACATGCATGTTTACGTGTCCCTGCCTCAAAATTTGCGCAGTACCGCCGCATTCACTTCATCACAGGTACTTTCGGATCAGGATGTTGCCTTGGGAATATAAGTTGCGATTCAGTGCGCCAGATACGCATCACCTTCATGCTGTTTGTGTTCATGGGGACGACACACTGATACACTCCATTCCTCCATATTTGTGCTTTGGGGCGCGCACGACGCTTAGGGTGTTCCCTACAATGAGGTGAAACTTTGGAATCGGTACAAACATCCTCTTTTACTCCGTTGCAAATTTTTGTTAGCATTATTGCGTACCTGGGAATATGCACCGCTATGCTATGCATTATGTTACAAAGCATGAAAAAATCAGCTGGAAATCCAGGTGACATGATTTCAGTTGTATTTCATCGTTTTCAGTATCCAATACAGGCATGGAGTAAAAACCTCGTTTAATGACACTCCATGGCTTCGTTTGCTACGCAACTAATGCATCCTATCGCATCCACCTTGACTTTGTAAATAGACACTCATGCGGGCGTGCGTAGCTAACAGCACAGATGTCACCGGCTACAATTTCGATGACAATAATTCCTAAAGCATACTCCCGAAGTGCCCGCCGTTCGTGCAGGCCCATGGAGCCATTGGGAGATGCCTTTCTAAAGCCCATACTAATGGCACTGACAAAGTTGTATGCCTGCGCTGACGGAATGCCGGTAGCATAAGCCTACGCAGTAAACAATTTAGGACATACATCCAAAGCAAATTTATACATGGGCTTCCTAAGCAACACCGAGTTTGGCAAGTGCAGTCAGTACATATTGCAAGTTGCTTATCAATGGTGATGCCAGCGCATTAGGACGTTTATAACACCTGACTAGGCACCACCCACACTAGCAATTGGGGTCTACCATGAGGTAGTGTTAATCGGCGGTTTATTCAACACATAAGACACTTATATGTAGTCCACAGACAAGCGCCATGTTAAACTGGCGCAGCAGCGACATAGTTCCAGATTCTTATGTGTATACATAGCAACATCTTGACTTTTCTTACAAATTCACTTGAGTAGCAACATTCCCGTTTTCCTAGCTTTAGCATAATCTATGACCATATCAGTGATCCTTAGTATGTGTACCTGTCACGATATGCCTGCACATTACCGTGCATTCAGTCCATTCACACTGGTTACACAAGAAAGACAACATGCGCATTGCCAACAGACATAAAAAGGCACGCTTATAATGATGGACTTGCAACCACATATGGCATTATATTTGTACATTCCGTATCATAATATAATTACATATTTCTCCAACACCCACAAAGCCAACCTCGCGATTTTAAATGGAGTAACATCAATTTCCTTCTCATAAGGCGCCCCTAGGAAACCGTTCGAAAAGCATGCGTTTTTTACTCAAGTGCAATGCGCTAATCTTACGATTTCCCGGAATATATGCACTCTGGCAGCGTTCAGAAATCCTCTGGAAACTGTTCAGCAATCCTTCGGAAATCATTCGAAAATGCCCCGGAAATGCCCAAGAAATAGTTAGGTAGTTCCTTGCCGGCAGGTACGCACAATCACCTGTCCGCACAATGCATATCTGGCACATGTAGTACGCTAAAATATATGCTCATCCTACACCCGCTGTTTCCACGAAATTTACTGATTCGCGGCTGGCTAGCCGAACAACTTCCCCGTGGTGCCAGCTGGGTGGTTCGGGTAAATCCCGTTTCAGTAAATGGTTCGGCGGCAGTGTTCCAGGATGTGGTGGGATTTCGCCTGGCGAGTGTTCTTCCCATAAAAATCCACAGATATCCGTTTAACAATACTGTGACGTGGCGGATGTGCCGCGCCACCAAATAAAGTCACTGCCTCTTCCGTTTTCAGATGGAGCATTCACATTTCACGAACGTCATCCGATTAGATGCGTTCTATTGATTACCGCTTTGATGGCGAACACAACGAACAAAAGCACACACAGTCATATTTACCTAATCACACAACATAGCTACATCCCAATACAGACATATATATACTTTTACATGTCAACAGACACTTACATTCCTATGCTATTTGTTAAAATGTACTAATTTGTCATTTGCCGATCATACATGTCTCGATTACCATGATCACGCTCTTAATGGTGTGCCTCACAATGACGAGAATAAGGTATTTATTTATTTATTTATAGAATGTCGCTAGCACGCTTGCTGAAAGCATACCTGCGTATTGCTAACGGTATACGTGATACTTAAGCGAAAGCGAGACAATCCTACAGTGGCACACGAGGTGAAGGTAAGGTGCAATGTTTATTGCACACATACCGCGTAGAAATGGAAAGGCACACGCTTACCACTTCTAGGAAAAACTTTACCAACTCTGAAAAGAATCAAATTTATGTAGAAAAATGATTAAAATCATAACGTCTTTACGAGAACAGCAGTCTTCCGTGCTTCCGTTTAGCCCCACAATTTCTACTGCTTAAGTTGGAAGTATGAGTAGACAGTATATGTAACTGCTTACATCTCCCGGACTACTGAGGGTTTCATCGGAGGTTCGTTGTAGGATGTTGTGCCGTAAGTAGTGCAACAAGTTTTTGACACCTTTCGTGACAGCCGAGACGGTCACACCGACAGACCCAAATCGTCCGAGCAGCACAGCTGCATTAGATGTATAAAGACAACAAATGCAGCTCGCAGTGAATAGCAGTATAAATCATAGTCTTACGGAAAGCGAAGGTACTGTGCGCTCCGGAATAATTCATGCATGTTGCGACACCGCGAGTCATCAACGCGGACATCATGTTCCTGGCGGCTAGATTTACCCCTGAATGGTTTCCAAGTACTGCACCTAACGGAATGATAGTTATATTGTAATGTTACCAATTTATCTTTGCTTTGCTTTTCTCCCAGATCAGCATCAAATATCGGTAGCTCCAAAAGAGAAGAAATTGGTACTGGGAAATTTGATATGAATTTCGCACATGACTGCCGTAAAGCTTCCGTTAAGCATTTCATTCTTTCGGACCTGCTTTTGAACAGGCTGTCCCAACACCGATTCATTTCTACACGAGACGGTGTATGCGTTTAGGAGACATTCTAACATTTCTTAGAATGCACATGAGGATCTTTTTAATGTATGCCACCTCAGCGTTCTGACTTTGTTGAATGCGCGCAGTTGTACCCGTAAGAGAGCATAAATTATGATATATCCTTGCCAAAGCTGGGCTCGTGCATTTATCTCGAGGTGAGTGGTGAGTGTCTACAGGATATGGAAAGGTCGGCAGCAAGTAAGAATTATAAGTGGTAACATAAGTGGACAAGGGATATCTCCCCAAGATTGTGGTATATGGGGTATCGTGTTTGTGCTGGGTCCCGGCACAACTGCTGCATAGCTGCAAGAGGCCACGGGGTTTGCACAATGCACGCAGATTCCGACGCAAGCTGAAATAATGCTGGAGGTGGCGTGCGGTAGGTGGCATCGGCTGGCATCTTCTTTTTCCGCGGTCTGTCTGCCATCTCTTCCCCGTCAGAAATCAGCCTGGCCGGTTTCTGTCTGTGATGTATTTTAGGACTTCAAACAACAGGCCAAATAATTTTGACGCTTCAGGGGCCTTCGCATAGCAACGGCATCAGACATACCCACTGAACACGTCCTGCTTGCATACGCTCGTACCATTGATAGAACGTAATTAAAATGATCTCCGAAATGATTTGCTAGAAAAGAACTTAACGGCAGGCATGATAAACTGCACAGGGTGTAGGCGGTCCCCAGGGGCAAATGCTCGATGGGTTTCCACCGCCGCATTGTACATATGATGCAGGGTTTAGGAAATCAGGCCACTACTACCATCCTGCCGCAGCCATGTGCTGCTGATGACAGTATCAGGGCGTCCTCCCGAATTCATACACATTACCTGGTGAAAGTCAGACATACTACTTAGAATGGAAACCAGTCATGGTAAGTATGCATGATTACATGACGTATAAATAGAGACTATCGTTATATATGTGCTCGCGTTCCTTAAAAATTGACCACATTAACAGTGACCGGATTAAGTAACTAAATAAACAAATAGTTTATTCTCGCCATTGCGAGGCACACCATTAAGGGCGAGATCATGGTAATACAGACAGGAATGATCGGCAATTGACAAATTAGTACATTTTGACGAACAGCATAGGAATGTAGGTGTCAGTTGACATGTAAACGTATATTTATGTCTGTATTGGGATGCAGCAATGTTATGTGATTAAGTAAATGTGACTGTGTATGTTTCCTTCATTGTGTTTGCCATCAAAGGGGGAATCATTGGAACGCATTGAATGGGATGAAGTTCTGGAAATGTGAATGTTCCATCTGAAAACGGAAGAGGCAGTGACTTTATTTGGTGGCGCGGCACATCCGCCGCGTCACAGTATTGTTAAACGGATACCTGTGGATTTTTATAGGAAGAAGGCTTGCCAGGCAAAATCCCACCACATCCTGGAACACTGCCGTCGAACGAGTTGCTGAAACGAGATTTACCCGAACCACCCAGCTGGCACTACGAGGAGGTTGTTCGACTAGCAAGCATGGTTATCGGTGAAAACGGAATAAATAATGACATTACCGGCTATGTATTTCCTCCGAAAGTATGCAACAGAGAAGTGATAAAGATCTGCGTCTCTTCTTGAAGCACAAACACTTGCAAACAATCTGACCTACCGCAAACGTAGTCACAAGGTGACCCACTTGAAAGGCAACATATATGCTGATGGATGATAATCGCAGTCCACGGCTATAGAGGTCCTACAACTTTCCAACTTCCCGGCATAATGTGTAAGCACTACCATCGTTCACTTGGTGCATAGATTGAAGCACACAAGTTTTGTTACAAAGCAAAGTACGTTGTTTGGAAAATAGGAGGCGTAAAGTATACCATTCATAGTAAATGAAATATCATTGTTAAGAATCACAAATATCATGTTTAAAGAAGCGGATTCCTCAAAATGGAGTTCAGCAGCCGCGCAGCCAATTCCATACATTTGGGCATAAGTTGCGCCGTAGGATTTACAGTAATATGCAGCATCCGTTTCAGCAAACGTATGTACTACTCAAACGGAAACGCGGAGGATTTATCCAACGATCCGTGTTGTTTAACCTCTTGCAGTACATGCACTAGGGAATAAACGTTGTAAGTCATTTCCTCTGCGCCATATGGATGAGAATAATTTCTCACAGACGTTCAGTGCATCACGTGCGATTTCTATGTGAGTTTTGACAAGCACAAAATGGCATAGGTGGTAAATAGCTGAGGTAAAGCAATGAAGTTTTCGTAGTAGAACGTGTCATTACTTGTTAAAGCTGTGCAGGCCCTGCGTACAATAAAAATGTCGAAATTCAGTAGCTTTCCAGCGGTGATACATGTCCACGCTCCGACAACGCCTACTGAAGTCTCTTGTCTTGCAAGAAGGAATGCCACGCTTAAACTCATTCAATCTTTCGATGCACTCCCCTATGACAAAGCATTGACGTTTTACGTTTGGCGTTGTCTATAACGAAATCCTGCGACGCATAACACCTAAACACACAGAGTGCATTTAATCCGTTGGAAATGTAGCAACCATATCTATTAAAAGCGAGTCAAATAGTGTTAGTTCCGGCCTCCTAGACAACCGAACCGATACATTTGTGCGTGGACGACAATCAGTTTTATGGAAAAGGCACTTTTCATTGGTGATACTTACCACGTTTCACACACTTGTCATAACTACCATAACCGGAATGCGTTTTGTTTCTTTAGACAAAAGCACGCGCAGGCACGTCACATATGACAACAGATAAGTGCAGCATAGTGTGCGCTATAACGCAAGATACGAGCAAACCGATGGACAAAACACCCGACAATTCATGTGTAATGGAAGCCAGGAAGTCATGTGCACACTGACACTTTCCTGAGTCACTACACAGACCCACAGCGAAGAGGGTTGAAGCAGTTGGGGTTATCACCCTGCATAAAATGGATCATATCTGTAAAGTTGAACAGCTGAAGGAACTAATGCATTCCACGTGTAATTGAATGCAAAGTACACCCGTTGGAAGAGTACACTTTACACGCAGTAGAGTACAAAGCTCACTTCGTAATCCCATATGTCTTTACATTCCAGGAGGCATAAAGACTACTTCTGTATCCATTGGAGTTCGCATCAGCGTCCTGTAGTCCTTCGGCAGTGCAGTTAAGAATGGCTTAAGCAAAAGTAATAATCTAGTTCCTGAAGCTGCAGATGGTCGGCTGCTCCAAACAAATTCAGGTAATGAGCGACTAACCTCCTCCTCGTGTGTTTCGTACGACGGAACAGTATCCAAGGGAAACGCAAACTTCCCTGTTAATGCATTCCCTAAACCTAAACATATATACATTAACATGTTAACCGCTCACTTATGGTCGAACACACGTTATCATCAGGTGCTAATGAGGCAGCTTATAGCGATTCAGTAAAAATAAACAGGAGGCATATTATCAAGACATAAAGTGAACAATTAAAAATGTACACCTTCAGATGAAAGTAAAAGAGCAGTGTTATTTGCGACAGCCCCGCCAAAATCCTGCTTCCCACCTGGGTATAACCTACGGTGCAACCGTCGCCGACAAATTCGTTTACAAGTTTGCTTAGTTTGTAAAATATATGAACAAATACGGTATGTTTGTCGAGCACTCATAAAGCCAAAAACAATGCACATTTGAATCTACCACCGACGCAAAACGAACTTTCTATGAGAATGACTGGAGCGAAGTATGCTGGAAAAACATCTCCAAGACACTTTGCGGACCGTGACTCTCACATCTGAGTTTTGCCTAGCGGTGGGTTTGGTTCGGCAGCTATGCTAGGCAAACGAGAGGCGTAGCCGTTAGGGGAATTTTGGTATATATATATATTGAATGCACATGTAACGTCTGTGTAGTTTTTATGTAGAAGAAGGTCATTTTGATTATAATAGTTAGTTGTTGTGCTTGACTGCATGAGTGTTGGAAATCTCTTGGCGCCACATGTCTAACTGTCATCACGGTGAATGGGGAAGGACTGATTTTTGTCATCGCGGGAAAGGGTTCCGCTAACGCCCTGGTAGCACATGTCCGGGTCCTGTCCAGTTTGGCATCCTAAACGTTCCTATGACAGCATTAGGCTGAACTGGACAGGAAGTATTACCGTGAGACGGCTAAAAGGGGTTCCTGTCCAGTTTAGGTTGGACCAATGAAGATGATGCTAGCGTTGACCAATAGAAATTCACCACTATGCGTGACAATCCGGCTGGTCCAGATCCCGTCATTGCCTCCCATGGGTATCCGAATACGGCAACACACTTGAACGCACTATGCGCCTAACGAATATATGGACGGCTCGGACCTAGCGTTCACCCGGTACCTGTTGCGGTAGTTGCTGGACTTGGGAACCCACCTAGGCGGCGACTCAAAGCTGTTGGTCAGAAAAGGAAACCACTCTTACCGCGCACCTGACATCACAAGACGAAAGAAAATTAAAACCGAGGTACAGGAATGCTATATATACATGAAGGGGTGCAGTACAAAGGACGTTAGTAGCCGAAAGCGGCATAGTCAATATTGTTAATCCGCTTCCGCGAGTGTCAACGTAGGAGGCTAAAGATGTGCCTAAGGAAGCAGGGGACTCACCTCATCCGCACTGCATACTTTAGTTTGCTCAACCGGCGGTCTTTTGTGCCGTGCAGAATGCAACCACGTTTTGATGTGCCGTGTAATGTCAGCATCCGAGGCTGCATCACCCATGCGTTGCCGAATGATGCCTTGGTAGTTTTTATGGATTACTGCATTTTAACCTACCTTGTACAAGGCCATTCATATTTGTTCGCCTGAATGCAAAAGAACCTCTAGCGCCGGAGTACTTTAGCTTCGCGGCAACTGATCTTGTCATAAGTCGCTCCATGGTACCCCGGACGATGAGTTGCACGTTATCATCGTGCACAGCACATAAATGGTTGACCTAAACTAGTTGAATAATAAGACGAACTTACGACTCTGATTTTGAAATCGGGGTCCTTCAGCCGTTCATCATATCTCTTTAACTCACTGAGCGAGATGAATGGCAGAGATAGTCCCGGCGCAACACTTTGGGATTGTCGTTGTAGCATTTGCAACATCGCTTCGGACATGCGGCGATGGCCGACCAATTCTGATCGAATGAGACACAACTCATCTAAAAATAGGGCTGAGTGCAATTGCAATACATCTGTGGCGTCTTACATTTTATAGCCTGCAGTTCCTGCAGCACATCCAGATTGCATGGTGCGACGTCAGCAATAACCGGTGGCGCGATTACTGTTCAATAGGGGCAGTATGAAATCGATACTTACGGTTGCTTGTTGATGGCCCTGGACGAGATGGACTAATGCCACTGAACAAAGAGGAGGGCGCACGTGCGTATGTTGCTGCAGAAGGCCTTTTGGGTTTGCTTGGACGCGCGGCATCCTCGTCATCGGAGCTAGAACGGACGGGCCGGCGTCTAAGGGGAAATAAAAAACACCATACTCACATCGCGCGCTTAGCTGGAAGGCCCATGAGAATTGTATCGTCTGTCGATGGCAGCATCCCGCGCTCAGATTGCCGTTCCATTTCTCGGGCATGCTGGAAGCTAACTAACGAGGTGGGTTAATATAAGAGAAATACTTACTCGTGCTAACGATTATGGACACGGCAGTGCTGACCACATCGACATCCGGCGCAGTGTGATTTTTCACCGCTGCATAGTATTGCGTACCCCGCACTGAATGTATTTGAGCGTACGAACCTTCTTCTCTAAGCCAAGTGTTACTGACAATAGTTATTAAATCCTCGGAGTCAAGGAGTTTGACAACGCTGTATCCTTGAAAAGCCATCATTGCTGAAAAAGAAAGACGTTAGTAGTTAAAGTGCATAACTGTGTGGCATAGGGTAGATTACAAGGAAATCGTTCAAGGGTAAAGCAATGCACTTGAATAGAGTATGACAGGCAGAGAAGCTACATACCTCAGTTGACAATTGCGATGCACGCAATATGTACGCCGTTGAGGAATCCATGCTATGCGTGAACAGACTACGGAGATTCATAAATTCCCGGCATTACACGACAATGTTCCCGGACACATTCACAGACACATCTGTCAGTACTCTGGGTTTGGCACCGATGATGACCACGTTATCCGGCTTCACAGTGGAAAACAAAATGCCGTGCAAACAAAACGCCTTCTGATCCTTATATGTGCACATCTCTACATTTCCAAGCTCTTCGTAGCTGAATCCTGATGTCATTCTTTTCGCTGCACGGTAGATGTTGCTACGAGACGGAAACTGTGCAGTTATTTGACAACTTCGTCGACGTGACATGCTGAAAAAGAACATCTAGATATCAAAAAGTTTTAACCGAAAAACCTGTCAGGTACACCTGCGGAAACGCAGTTTCAAGGAAGCTAGACAATAGCGCAGAACGAAGCAATATCAGCGACCAAGGTTACGAAACCGAAACTGGCCAAATAAAAAGACCTTCGGATGCATTTAAACCACTAGTGTTATGGTCAAATAATAGCAAATATAATGCATATCAACTATTAATTTTTAACAAATGTCAAACTAAATGCATTTAGCGGCAGGTAATGCGTTAATACCTGAACTGGACATCTGTCCAGTTGATGTCCAGTTTGCTGCGTTTAGTGTTACGTTTATGCTACCAGGGCGTTGTCCTCGGTAATATCCAAGTTTTTTGAGCGGCTGCAGAGTATCTTCTTAATTTTTGTGGTAGTAAGGTGCGGGGAAAATAAAATAATGCCATATGGATTTGCTTCGTGAATACGGTTATGATAAATAAAGTGATGAATACAGGCGTAATTGAAATTCACGGCATAATAGAAAGCAGGCAAATGCTAAATAAACGTGTAGTATAAACGGCGATTTTATGGATCAAATAAGTGTTAATACAATGGTTTCATGTATGTAAAGTTTATGCTTGCAGTAAGTTACTTGCTTGGATAAGGTGTATACATATCTCCTGTCTGATTATTAGATTTTTGTATTTTTTAAAATCGCGATGAATGAAAGCGAAATTTACAACTAATGTATCTTACCAACTACCATTTTTTGTACATACTTAAGCACAAAGTGACCTATACACATCACTTACAAATTTAGTTATGAAAGCATCAACATTTAGCCTGGTGTACCGGAACACAAAGTCCCTCCAGACCGATTTTTCATGTCAAAAATTAGCCACTCTCTGGTGAATGATTCCGAGAGCTTCTCTCTGTTGGTGCGTACACATTATCGGAAATTTGAGCAGGTTAGGTGCGATGTAAAGAAATTTCAACTCGCAACTGCCACAGCTTTTTACATGCATACGGCGGTGACTCGGCAGCATTATGAACGGCAACCGGGGAAGCAGTTGCCCTAGGAGTACCCGTACCATTACGTGCAGTATGTAGCGCCCAACAAGACAACACTTATCTTTCATGTACAACTTAATTGTTGACTAATTGTACATTATGCTTTCTTTTTTAATCGTCCTTACAACCGGCTCGACACTCGTCCGCCTTGTAAGTTCCCGCGCTCAAGTGTTCGCTCCTGTCTCGCATTATCCGTCCGCGTTTTCTTGTAGCCCATCGAATAAAGTCCGCTGTGTCCGACTTCGATTGCCTTCTGATATCCGCGCTTTATTTCGCGCATCGTATCGAACTAGTGTTAACTAGTCCTACAAATTAGTGCCCACGATTCGCAAGCGCGAGATCGACGTTTTTTCATCGTTTGTAACTTTTTGGTGAGTACGTTCCTTTTTCTCGATTATATACCTGTATACATTTGTTTCTTGCGTAACTTTAGTACTTTTATCGTATTTTGTTCATTCTTTATCTTTCGACTCACATTTCGAGAGTGGCATCTGAGTCGTTTCACAGCGCAAACATGCTTACTTTGGCTGTTCCAAGTTTCATGGAACACAGCCCAGTGGTATGGTTTCCGGTATTCAGGATCGAACTGGAAAATAGTGGCATAACGGCGGACCGTCCGAGGTACAATCAGCTCGTCCCACGCCTCCCTCTGTCGGTTGTGACGCTGATGGAAGACATTCTACTCTGCCCATAGAATGAGACGAAGTATGAAATGATGAAGCAAGCAATTTTAAGAGTTACGGCTTAGCGCACGAACTAGATTAGAACAGCTCAATGGTCTCAAGCTTAGGGGCCTCAAGCAGTCGGTGTTGCTCCGCGAAATTCAGCGCATCGCTGGTCCCTTATGCTTGAGCGAAGAAGGGATAAAGAGCCGTGGTCTGCACGTCTCCCAGAGCCATTGCCGGTAATGCTGTCCACTTGTATGTGCTGACATTCGGATGAATTTTGGCGGACGCCCACGACGACGTTGTGAGCGCACTGTCACCAGCCAACTGGGGAAACCTGCTGTTCTGAATGGCTATCAAAGTACGCTGTCATACCATTTGAGTAAGCGCTCACTGTATGCAGTTGTAGCTCACTGGTCTCATTTTCACCACTCATTACCAGCAACAGGAATATCCTCATGTAGTGTGTCTAATCGCCAACATGGACATTGGGTCTCTTCACATTCTCTGGAACTTATCGATGCTCGCCGGCATATTTCAGCTGGAAGGGAATACAATAAAGTCGCAAACAGCTCCGGGCAAAACTCCGTATTAGCCTGAAGAGAAACCGCGAAACCTATGGGTCTAAACGTGCAACAGAGATGCAAATGGCCACTGCCCTTGGTAACCATGGTAAGTTATTCCGTCTGATAAGAGGAACGGGAAGCAGGAGACCTGGTGTTAGTGAAACTATACGTGACGAGAATGGACAGCCTATCCACAACTTATCAAAACGCTTAGAGCGTTGGACTGAGTATTTAAAAGGCAATTTAATCAGCCGGCATTTTTAGAGTTCTCGCTGGTCACTGATCGCCCTTCTCCGTGGGCTGTCCCTTTGGATCCAACCTCTCGCCCAGAAGTCGAACGTGAGATCGGACTGTCGAAGTTAAATAAAGCCGCAGGACCAGATAATCTTCCTCCAGCCCTCTTCAAATTCGGGGGACCTGCTCTTTTGGATGACTTACACGAGTTACTAGTCAAACTGTGGGAGCAGGAAACTGTTTCAGCCGACTGGAGCCGCTCCATCATAGTCCCAATTTTCAAAGGAGGCTCACCATCGGAAGGCGGCAGCCATAGAGTAGTCAGTCTGATCACAGTCGCCTCCAAATTGCTTGTCTCCGTCATCCTTCACAGACTGACTGACACTCGTGAAAGCCAGATTCGTGAAGAGCAAGCTGGATTTCGTCGAGGTCATGGCTGCACTGACCACATCTTCACCTTGCGTCAGTTGTTGGAGCATCGTCACATATATTGGCGGCTTACAATTGTTGTGTTCCTCGATATCAAAGTTGCATTCGATTCGGTGGATAGACATGCACTTTGGGACTGTCTACTCAGGAAAGGTGTGCCAGAGAAATATGTGAATATGATCCGATAATTATATGCTTATGGCAAGTTGTTGTCGCCCTTTGGTATCTCCAGCGGTGTGAGACAAGGATGCCCGCTGTCACCTTTCCTCTTCAACTTCGCTGTTGACGAAGTCATGGAAATCGCTTTTACATGACACAAATTAGAAGGTGTGGAGCTACTCCCAGGAGAACGACTTCTTGACTTAGAGTATGCTGATGATATTGCCCTAATCTGTGACAGCTCACAAATGTGCCAAGCGGCACTGGACAGACTAACAATATCTGTCCTTCACTTCGGGCATTGCTTCGCACCCTCGAAGTGCAAAGCGTTCCTCCAAGATTGGTCTGGACCGCCCCCTACGCTGACCGTTGGTGGGGAGCAGCTAGAAGTCGTTCAAAATTGCAACTACCTGGGAAGTTGTATCAGCGTCCGTGGGATTAAAGGTGAGATCACGAACCCTATAGCAAAATCTCGGGGCGCTTTTGCTAACCTTCGCCACTTATGGCGCCGGCGCGACATCACTCTTGCCCTGAAGGGTAGAGTGTACAATGCAGCAGTACGTTCGACACTATTGTACGGTTGTGAAACCTGGCCGCTTAAAGCAGCGGACCTGAAGAGGTTAGTTACGTTCGACCACCGGTGCCTTCGCAGTTTGGCTCACATCTGGTGGGAACACCGCGTGAGCAACTAGCATGTTCGACGCCTTGTCTACGGCATAGGAAAAGGATATGAACCGCTCAGCTCCGTTAGTTCACGCACCAGGCTCCGATGGCTCGGCCACGTGTTACGCATGCCATCCCACCGACTCCCTCGATGTGCGTTGTTTGCGCGCCGGGGGTGTGGATGGAAGAGGAGGAGGGGTGGCCAAGGGAGGACTTGGTCGAGAGGAAGGAAAGCCTTTACATCTGGGCTGGCCTCGGTTGGAACGTCTCGGCTCCCTGGTTGGGGTTCGAAAGACGATGAACACGTTTGGTTGGAAACAGTTGCTGACATGGCTAGGCGCCGACCTCAGTGGCGTTCATGCTGTGAGTTTCTTTGTCCCACCCCATCCCTTTTAGCCTCCCTTTCCAACCACGATCTCATTATTTAACCTTATATAACTTTGCATAGTAATTTGTTTGTGATGAATAGTAGCCGGTTGGTAGCTTACCGGAACGATGCTTATCCGTTACCGGTAGCTCAGCCGGCTTGCGCCAGTTGAATTCTTTTTTTCTTTTTCTGTGTATTGCGGCACAGTAGCTGAGGTGTTCCCCGCCTCTAGCTAACGTGTTTGATGATGATACTGGTTATCCGTGCTACCATATTAACTACAAACGTATTCCTACATAAGCATATAACCATGGATACGTTGAAGCAGCCGCAATACCATTTCTTATCGTGTTAAATGTGCAAAAATAGAAATGCGCATAGTTATAAACAAACATATGCATTCACTTCTATACACCATTATGTATATATAAATTAAAGCATTAATAACCTAATTTCCATAAACAGATAAGTACACTGATATATATATATCGGTAATAAGGAGTATCTTTATTTAACATAATGCTATATGAAAGTAAATGGATACATTATATATAAATATATGCGTTTATATTTTTGCAAATTTACGTAATATTACGTGGAATTGCTGCCCCTACAATCCATATATATATATATATATGCAACATGTTTCATCAACCATTTATGCATGTTATGTCTTCGTATTCCGCCGTTGCGAGCATTAAAACACCACACCTATACCAGAGACTGATATGCATTTCGACATCGCATTCACCTTAGATCATTTAACTTACTGTTCCTCAGGCATTCTGACCTGCAACTGACGTTTCCACATCATTTTCTGTTTTACATACGCATTATATAACACGTCCCTTATGTAAATGTGTATGCGCATAACACAGTATCACCGGCCTCTATGTACTACACCCGTATCCCCTGTTATTTACATATTATTCTCACAACAGCTTCCGTTCTTGCCCACCTATGTTCCATAGCACGCTAACAGTCCTGCCTAGTACTTACCCAAAAAAACCAAATCATATAGGAGCATGTGAGGTAGGCGTATTATGCATTTCCCATTCACTTTGAGTGTATCACTCTTCCTACACTCCCTTAAAAAGGCTTCTCTTCATTTTCTGATTAACGGAACGCACTATTGACTTTTCCAATAACGTAGATCTAATTTAGACCCGAGACCGTGCTCCACAACGGTCGGTGATCAGCAGGGGACTGGGAGGTTGCGGTGGCGGACAACAAGCCACTTTGCCTTGGTGAAGGAAAAGGGAAGATTACATTGTGATGGAAGAGGTATTAATGTGGAGAAAAATGCCATGGGTTGTAACGCGGACCTAGGTTGATATGAGTATGATGATAGTTTGAATGCACCGTAAAGTGCGTTGGCGGATTCAGTCGCTGTCATGGCTGTCGACGATACCGCTGCTTTCCGTGCTGTCTTCCTTCAGCGTGTGTACCGCACTTTTGAGCAGTTCGAAAGTGACTTAAAGCGCTTTCAAATGCGTACTGCGTCATGTTTTTACAAATCGGATGTCCTGACATCGGTTAGTTATAAGAGGAAAACCGGAAAAGAGTTGCCTGAGGGTGTGCGATACAAATCCGTACACTATAAATGCGTGCATTGTACACGAAGAGGATACACATGCCAGCGGTAAGTTCACATGTAATGTATGTGAGACGCTTATTAACTTTAGGTACAAAAGTTACGACTGCAAGGCACATATAGCCGTACAGCATAACGGCTGGTGCTACGACATGGTATCCTACAGCCTTCTGCACAGCCACAATTTCCATGTAGGTAAGCCGTTTCTGTATGTCAGCAACAGACGGCTCCCGCGGCACGCGGAAGAGGACATCTATCGCATGATGCAGTCTTTCAAGGACACACGCGAGCTCCGGAGGTATGCGTTGAAGCACTACGGTAGAAGGTTGAACCGTTATGACCTCCGGACCATAAGAGATAAGATGAAGGGAAAGGTAGAGGGAAACTCGGTTAACGCTGTTATACAATTGCTGGAGACCGCCGGTCAATGTAATGTAGAGTATGAGGAGTCCGAGGTACGCTACATCTTTTTTGTTCCCAGGTACGTACGTGACCTTGTGGAGCTTTATACGGAGGTATTGCTGGCAGACGCGACGCACCAGATGAACTGCGGTGGCTACATACTGTGGCACTGCATGTTGGTAGATTTGCATGGTATTGGGCGTTCCATTTTCTACGCCTTGCTTCCTAATGAGACAACGGCAGCGTACATGAACGCTGTGCGCAACATGCGGCTGATGTTACCAGCGACTGAGGCAGCACGGACGGTGGTGATTGATAAGTGCATGGCCCAGATGCATGCATTCCAAGTAGTGTACCCCTGCACGCGGATTGTATTGTGCCGTTTCCACCTACTGAAGGATGTCACCCGTCGTTGCAACGGGTTATCCACAAAAAGTGCAACGGACAGGTTGGTTATTAAGCAGTCCGTACGGAACTTAGTGTACGCTAGGACCTATCGGCTGTTCGTCAGGTATTTGACAGCCATTAAAGAGCGAAACGCCGACGCGCATAGGTACTTAGTACGAACGTGGTTGCCATTTGTCTCATCATGGGCGGCTCATCGTTTGACGTCCACCTGTTTGTTCGGTTGTTTCACAACGAACCGCGTGGAGAACGAAAATAGGCATTTGAAGAGTGGTCTTTCGGAGCGGACCTCTTTATTAGACCTGTTTACCGCGGTTGTTAACCGCGTGATGGATGCCCAAGCTCAGTGGGAAGATGTAATGGGTAAAACCGATTTGTCGGAGCATCCCATGGACTCTTGCTTGCATAGCCTAGGGCAGGCAGCGTTACAGTTTTCAGGGTATGCAAGAACGCGCCTGCGGTGCCATCACACCAGAGAGAAGGTGACAGTGACGGAGTTGTCCGATGATACATGTCGAGTGCAAGGGACCCGTAGAACGTACACCGTGTTAATGGGTGAGGAGGTAACCTGCCAATGCAGCTTCAGCCGGCAATGGCTGCTGCCGTGTGCACACATTGTGCATGCATTGCACGCTGCAGGCAGACCGGTGGACGACGTATTGCGTAACAACCGGTGGGTTGTGTCACACGCGCAACAACCGCGTGTTACCGCATCCACGTCCTCCGACGTCGTCCCCCTAGCGTCTAGCTCCACTGTTGCACCTGTAAGTAGGGAACAGAAGCTTCGCGAATGCAGTCAGGTTTTGGGTGATATTCAGGTGCAAGTGTGCAGCCTCGGCGATACAAAGTACAGAGAGGTTATGGATCAGTTGCGGGAATTCCTACGGAACCTTAGCAGCCCTCAAGAGGAGGTTGTGGTTTCATCCACCGCAAACGTGATGCACTCAGGTGCGGAAGGGACGAGTGAGGGTACCAGGGAAGGCACAAGGCGTAAGCAACGTTTAGTTCCAATTCCAGAGTCGTCAGCTAGTCAGGAGCATGAAAGGAAGACACTTCGTTTTCGCGACTTGCACACGAAAACGTCTAAGGTGTATAGGCCTCCAAGGAAGCGTCGCAGCCATGCACCAATCCCAGCCAACTACGACAATGACAAGTGCGCTTCGTGCCTACAAAGTGACTGCGAGGCACAGAGTGGACAGGTGGTTGACTGGGTCATGTGCTGCGATTGCCGCCTTTGGTATCATCAGGTATGCGTCTCGTACGCTGGACAGGAACACTTCACTTGCCATCGGTGTATGTAAGTCCTTCTTTTTCATATTGCTACCTTTTTCTTTCATTCATAACCGTGCTATCCATTGCTTCCGCTAGATCGTTAGGTACACCCACTGCTCCCATATGCGGTGCCTCCCCTACATGACGTTTACGTCACGGGATCACACATACTGGGGGTGGTCAGGTGTGCCTACGGACATCAGAAGCACCCACAATTCCGCTGCCTTTTTAGGATGCACATTTACTTATCAGTTCCTTCATGACAGCGCCATCTTCCAAGCAACCGGATTAACGATTGCGCTTTGCAAGGCACCGGAGTAACCTGCGTTGACAAGGTAAGAAGCACGCTTGATGTATCATACATGGTACAAGTATTCCTAGCGCTCAAACTGCATTTCTCATATCACATCACCTCCCAGTTGCTTAGTGATCCGCCGCGTGGGGATGAGTATGAATTACCTCACCCATACGTGCGTGACCATTTCGCATGGGACTGAACACCTTATCCTTTCCTTTACCTTGCCTGCCGCTTCTATCTACGGTTGATTTAAGGGAACACCTGTTTTACGGAACGACATTATCTCCATTTCAGGCACTCCTTTCCCCCATCGGCAATACGTGGCATCACGTTTGTTAACGGCGTTATATAACACATCGGCGTTCATCAGCAACTTCCGGTAGACCATAGGCTGCAGGTTAGGGAGGCTGTGAAGGACGTCAATAACAGACCAGCCGCAAATGAACAGCGTGCGTCCTCACTGCGAGGCTTGGTGATTATGTACCTGAGGTACATACGCCCGGTATCATTTCCCACTGTACACGGTCCCTCTTTGAAGGTGCACTAACCGAACATCGACATGCTTCTGCACAGTGTTAACAGGGATTCCGGCATTCAAGGGTTCCTAGAGTGACTTGCAGCTTTCGCGTGGCAGCACAAAATTGTTCCAGTTCCCTGAGTAACTCAGATCTTCGTACCTCAACCTCCTATTCGCTACCTCTTCAGGAGCATTGATTTCATTTTCCTTCTGTAATGCGCACTTATTTTCCCGTGCACGCACTTATAGGGCACCAAACGTGCGCATTAACCGTTTGCCCAGGAAGGCCTAGGGGTGTTTAGATTTCGAATCAGTTGCACTGGAATGATAGCTGTCTCCCGTGAGTGTTCCTTCTTATGCACATCGTTGAGGCAGGATATGAGAAAGTGGTAGGTATTGGTAGATCTTAAAGGAAACTCCTGAAACATCATGATCAACCCGTTACTGCCCACTTTCCCTGCACTAGCAGTCCCGGCTGTGTAAGGTACGTTAAGTAGTCAGGCCGTATGGGGTAAATGTTACATCAAGGGGAATGAAAGTCACTGAAATGAGGGATAACACCAAAGAGTGAAGAGAATGACCGAATAAGAACTAACAGTTTGAAGATGGATATGGTCAGGAGAAGAGAAGATCAAGGCAAGGGATAACCGGGAAGACAAGGCAACCTAGCCGGGCTAAATAGCCAGGTCAAGTCCGGTCCAACCTTATCTATCAATATGCTGCAAGTAACCATTACGTCTCCTCGAACCCCTCGTCAGTGCATGGAATACACACACAAGCTAGGTAGACGCTCGGGGTACCAATGCCCCCGTAACACCTCGACCAATTCCGTACCTACTCTCATAGCCCTCTCCAGCTCCATTTTGTACCGAATAAGGCAGGGCGGGCAAGCCTGCACGCACCAATCCAGATGGGTGCGGATAAAGCGGAGAACCTCTACTTGCGGCCTTCTTCCAGCTGTCACCGGAATGCAAAGACGATGAATGCACGACGCGTAGGTCTACGTGGTTGGAGACAAGGGGGAGTTTAACCAACCCCAGTATGCACTTGAAACGTGAAAAATTTGCCGCCATACGAGGAACGGAAACCTTAGCCTGATTTATGGGCATAAGCCACAAAGTACACAAGTCCAAGAGTCTGTCCAGCGCATATTGTATGCCTCGGAAACTCCAGAAACATTAAGAACATACCATAGCTTAACGTCATCAGCAACCCGGAATAGCCATAGTATTCCAGTGCTCAATGTATTATACCCGTCTATACATGAAGTAAAACACATTAACACAAGCGTAGCCTGATAATCATTGCAGCTAGATAGAACCCTACGCAAGCAAATATGGAGAGAAGTAAACCGTTACAAACAAGTGAAATAACACACCACAGTTAACCCGCTTACCTCCTGCAGCGACTCTCTCACGTGATATACTAAGCCCGCTGACGAACGAAGCACACGGACTAATACCAGTTGTGGGGCATTAAAACCGTAACCGGATCAGGATTTTAATATATACATGGCCATTATGTTTCATTAAACATTTTCATCCGAGAAATATGCCAAATAACATATGAAAAGCCAATGACAAATATATGAAATATTTACCATATACCTAAATATGACTGATAAACTAAATAACATACCTATATTATCGACATATATATCAGCATTATATATATATACATGTATTTCATATATCATAGCAAAAATATATAATATTACAAAAACCAAGTACATCGAAATCTACTAGAAGGAAATAGCGTTCAGCGATTGCATGGATGATTTATATCCCTAGGACTTGCCATTTACCTTAAAAATATATTACAGAACTTTCCCTATTATCACGTGTTGCGTATCCATCCACCATACAATTCTTCCCAAATTAATTATCCCATACATTACAAATTACGAAAGAGATCATTTGTTGAGAAGCCGTGAAATGTACCTTCGTACGGTTTCAAACTACATTTACTTTCACCCATGCTGTAAACAAATGCGTGAAATATGGCGTTTCAATCAGAACTTCCCTAGCTGTAGCCGTGTGAAACTTTTAAAACACTTATATATCACACCACACACGGCATTATATATTACCCATTTATTCAGCTGTCTTTTCCATAACCCGCACGAAGCGTTTCAAGAAAAAAGCTGTCTTCCATTTGATACGTACATTTTCTGTGCCGTAATCGTTAACATCACCATATATCACTTGCCTTCGAACCCTTTAGGAAGATTTAATTCCTTTAAAACATAGCGCAGGTACTACTGCTACCGTATATCAGTGTCACCTCTCATTATATCTTCCCTTTCAGAATACATCACCATTTCACCACGCAGCGACGGTTGCTGTCATGGCAACCAGGATTTCGTATTTCCTGACTACCTCCTTCGACCTTCGGTCCTCCATTTCAACACATACATGCTTTAACGTTTAACATCACATTATGGCATTATTGATCGTCCATTCGTAATTCCTTTTTCAATGTTCACACGCGGACGTATGTTCATACTACTCCTATTATTTCCAGGTGTCGGATGTACCTCCGGTACTGTTATTTATTACCCCTTGCATCGACCGTTGTGCAGCACGTTACCATTTAGACCCATTTAGGCAGTTAGAAAATCCGGACACCTGCAACCATGGTTACAGTAAACTATAGCACTATAAAAGCTCCAGGAATTCGATTCTTCATACATATGCTGCTCGACAATTTATACCATTTACAAATTAATTAACTACATAGCAATATTTTACGTTACCATCATACTCCTGGCTGTGCCGGTTGGTCTTGGCCTGCAACCCCGTTTCCGCCAGATGTGAGAGTCCAGGTCCCAAGCTGCGACGTAGTCGCTGAACCGTTACCGCACAAAGCCTAGTGCGCAATAAACAGTTTAGTGTCATTCTATAGCATGTTTTCAGGCTAGCTTTATGGCTTTGCATTTTTATTCAATTCTGTGCAAGTGTGATATTGCATTTGTTTAAGTGTGTCCGAAGCCAGATACGCACCTTTACCCCGCAAAACCTAGTCCGCAATAAATAGTTTATGGTCACTTTATGGCATTATTCCTGGCTATCTTTCTGCCCTTGCAGTTTTATTTAACTCTGTGCGAATGTGATATTGCAAATGTTTGCATGTGTCGGAAACCAGATACGCGGTACGAACAGTAATTTCGAAGCATTACGCCATGGAGCCTGATTTCCGGAGAATCTTTCTTGGGCCTTCTTTTGACAGTTTTGACGAGTTTAATAGTTTGTTTTCAAACTTTATGCTTCTTCATTAAGTCAATTTCGTATGCTACAGCAGCAGAAAGTGTAACCTGTCACTGGTGAGGTACGACAGGGACATTTACAGAAGTGTCCGCTGCGCACGACGGAAGTCAAAAAGTACAAGAGTGAGACGTGTTTAGTAGGATTTCGCTTCTATTATTCTAAATCTTTTAGCTCACGTGATACTAACTGCCAAGCTCGCGTTAACCACATTAGAACGGGAGGCAAGCTAAAAGTCACAACGTTTGACCTGTTACACAATCATCCAGTTAATCGCCTTCTTTTTGAGCGACACCCCATCACTCGCCGTCTGACGGACGATGAGTTCACTCAGTCCGTGGACCTTTTCCGCAACAACACCCCAACAAGCGACATCAAGCAGTTCGTCGAGGTTTGATTCGGAAAGCCTTTTATCAGCGATGATGTCCGTTATGTTCGTCGTAAACTGAAACCTGGCGTTGATTGTAAGCTTATTTTGATAGTTTTTACTTCCTGCAGTAAAATTGCATCAGGTTATCAAGTCTATGGAAGAAGACGAAGTTGCGCGAATTATTTCTGAGGAAGGCTTGTACACACACGTGTTATTCGCTCGGCATCAACAAACAGAACTTTTCCGCCGATCCTCGCATGTCGTTTGTGTAGACGCTATTCATGGTACAAACCGTTTGAAGTAAGAATTGACAGCGGCCTTACTGGTTGCTTGCAGTTTCAAACTATACCAATGTTCAATAACTGACGGCTTGGGGTACGGCCGGCCAACATTTTATGCGTTTCTGCGTCGGGAAGATTTTGCATCATTGCTTGCGTTGTTCGAAGCGTTTCGGGATGTCATGGGTCATAATATTCCCATCCGCACAATAATGATGGACCAAATGGCCACTCAAATACTTGCGACGCACGCGGTTTTACAATGCGACACTTTGTTGTGTTATCTCCACACCCGCCAGGCCATTAGGGAGCATGTAACTGATAAATTTTCGTTACATTCTGTAGACAAACATTAACCGGGCACGTTATCTGTTTCATCTCAAAGCAACTTCTGACACGGAGACTGAGTAAAATCTCTTTCTATATGTAATATTCTTGTTTTAGATTTCAACAAGATTTAAAGCGCCTTCAAAGAACAGACCATCGGTTTGTGCGCTACCTTACGTTGTACTGGTTGAACATAAGACGCTCGTGGGCGAAACACGCCTAAGCTGGTCTGGGGCATTTTGGCAATACCACGAACAACCTAGTTGAGAATGCCAACTAGCGATTGAAGAAATTTACCCACGCATCGGATGGCCTTGTTGCAGCCGTTCGCGAAGTCTGGGCGCATTCGGAAGTTCTCCTGAAAGCGTCCCAGATGCATGCCGCGTTTTCCTGTGACTGGCATCAGCTACTAGCAGGCAGCGCAGACGCTCCTCGCGTAGTTTGCCTCTTAACTACTTACGCATTCAACTTAGTGATGCGCCATTTAGCACAACCCATGTTACGAGCAGTTTACTCGGACCTCGGAGATGGAGTGTTATGCGAATAAACATTTCTACGCTTCCATAGTTTGAGGTATCGCACCAGGGAAACCGCTTCACCATGGATTGCTCCTTGAGATCATGTAGCTGTCCTTCGTATGAAACCATGTGGCTTTCGTGTGTGCATTTAATGATGGCATACAAGCAGCACGCGTGCCCGACAAGTAAGCCGTTTCTGATATGTGCATCCATTTACAGCTCAAATACCTATTTGCATCCGCTGGCTGGCCGACTACAACCTACCCACAGAGTCTATGCCGTTGCGAACGTTTAAAGTTTCCGTTACGAAACCGTCCACGTCTAAAATTTCACACCCTGTACATCATCCGATAAGTGCTGAAGCGGTTAATCCATCCGGATATTCAGGAGTGTATCAAGCGCTATTGCGAAGGACTAACGATGTAATTGGTGATTCATCAGACTTTTAACGTGCAAAGTAACAACGGCGTTGGCCGAAAATTATGGCGCCCACAGATTGGTGTTTCACATGCAACAAGCGTGTTGTGGTTGACGCAGTTCGCTGTGCATACAATCGGTTACTTTACCAACGAAAGTTTTTGCGTGTGCAATCCGGAGCCCGTTGTATAATTTGTGTCAACGCTTCACAAACAGTATCTGTGCCTATAATGGCAGTGCGATGCTATACTACCGGTAAGAAAGCAGCATTTTACTTCGGTTTTTAGCTGTTGGCCGTTCACCCTCACCGGATTTTACAGTTGCCTCTACCCTATCAACATGCCCCGCTTACGAAGGTAAGCAAAAGCTTAGTATAACGATTTCCTGCCCAGGCAGTCAGGATGAGATTACCGCCGATGCGAGTACAAGTCAACAAAACGTACCCAATATTGCACTTGGTATTGGTGCTCTATTTCCTTACCTTTCATCGTTAGGTTGTCGAAAGGTAGCCATGGAGTTCCCCTCAAATAGAGGTATTGTGCAGAATAGAGTGCCAAAGTAAGCTATTCGGTACAATTTAAACTCCCATTTTTACTTCATCGTAGCGTCGACATGGATGCCAGCCCAGTAACGAAAATGCAACTAAGGAAAAAGTTTGTTCAGATAAAAGCTCACATTCAATTACCCGACAGTAGGCTATACGTTGGCACTACTATTATATTTTAACCGACGAATACGACTTTGTGTAATGATACCCTGCATGCGACATGCGCGTAAAAGGCACGAATATAGTGAACAACGCTGGACCTTCTCTCACTGCCTTTTGTTAAATACAATGCGCAGTTTTATATCGGTTTTTGCGCTCATTTGGGATTACAGCATTTTAAAAATTAAACTTGACTAGCGGCACGTTTGCTGCCAGTGTAATAGGACCCAGGTGGGTGGTCATAGCACGCGGCTTGAAGTCACGTGCTCGTTGTATATAGGTACCATCAGTGGCACATTTGGTGTCAACGTAATATGACCCAGTTAGGTTGCAACAGCATAGGGCTCGAAGTCTCGTGGTCCTGTATATGGGCTCCATCAATGGCACATTTGGTGCCGATGTACTGGGACCCAAGTGCGTTGTAATATCATAGGACTCCGAGGGTTGTGCTTGTAGTATAGAGGCTCCGACAGTAGTGCACTCGCGATAATGCTGTGGTAACATCAGATAACGCATACTGTTGGCCGAAAGTCATCCTAATTAAGTTTCGTTTGGACGAGAATTGGTAATTCAAAATCAATTTAGGGTTTGGGTTTGCGGCTACTGCATTAAGTAGTTATAATTAATATGTGGATTTCCGCTTCATGTTTTGCCATATTTTTAAAATAAAACCTTCGTTGCTGAAGTTCAACGGGCTTGGAAAGATATACCGGGTGACCAAAAGGTCGTCCGTAAGGTGTACGTTTGCACAGCTGAGGGCCAAAAGTCTGATCATTTAGGAAGTTACAACACTCACACGACGGCACACGCTTTCGCTGCTCGGGCTGAAGGGATGCATATTCCGTCAACGTTACGCGGTAATCGATTACAGACTAGTAAGTACGTACTACCACAGTGACGAATTATTCGTCACTCGTGGCGCGCTAAAAGCCAATTGCGCTGACGGAACGTACGATTAAAAAGGATTTAACGCACTAAACAGCGCCGATAATTATTTAGAACAATAGTTAACAATATCCATTGA
>OX104065.1:79554866-79593249 GCA_944474145.2 Dicrocoelium dendriticum | reverse complement strand
ATGTAGAAAATCTGCAAATTCGCGGCTACAAATTTGTGGCCCGTTATCCGGTAATATTTCATGCGGTAAACCGAAACGGCTAAACAAGTGTTTAAGCCAACGTAACACAACCGAAGTAGTAACTTGGTCGCACATGTGTACTTCAGGCCATCTGCTGTAAATACATGTAGCAACAAGTAGATTTTGCTTATTCGTAGGTGCAGTAGCGAAAGGGCCCATAATCTCAATGGCAATTTTGGTCGATGATTTCATCGTTTAGCAATTGGCTGTGTCGGGGCTTTAACGGGAAAAGAACTTTTGTCCGCTAATCGGCAAGCATTGCAATTGGCCACAAATGTCGCAATGCTAGATGCCATTCGTGGCTACCAGAAATAGATTCTCACTCCATCTTTGGTCCGAACTATACCTGAAGATCCCTCATGTGCGCAAGCTATTATCTTGGCTATTAACTGGGGCGGAGCTACAAACACCGAACCGCGCAACAGGCAACCGTCTACCACTGATAGTTCATGTCGAATTGCATAATACGGTATGAACTCACCGGGGATTTTGTTATTCTTGGGCGAGCCCTGCTTCACATATTCATTAATCTCATGCAGTAAAGAATCGTTAGAATTTTCCCTTCGTAGTTCATCGATCGTCAATGTAGACAGGTTAGCTCCGAGACTGGAAACTAATACCGCCTCTCTGAGTCTATCTTTTTCATCTTCCAACTCCACGGATAAGCGAGATAGGCCGTCAGCAATCTGATTTTGCAAACCTGGCCGGCACACAATTTCAAAATCGTAGTTAAGGAGACTGGCATACCAGCTGTCGATTCGCGTTGGGCGAGATCCTTTAAATCCATTGCTGAGAAGAGCTGTTATGGCTGAATGATCAGTACGCAGAATAAAACGACGAACGAACAGAAATAAATGCCACTTTTCACAGGCCCACACATATGTAAGGGCTTCGTTTTCCCCAACTGAAAAATGACGTTCGGAATCTGATAGCTTTCGTGATACGTAGGCAATAACTTTCTCCTCTCCTTTTTGTATTTGTGAGAGGACAGCTCCGTAAACGACATCAGACTCGTCAGTGGACACAAAGGTACGACAAGATTCGTCCAAAATGACAACTAAGGGAGCAGGCACAACTTTCCTTTTCAGTTCATCAACTGCATTTTGATGATTGCTGCCCCAAACGAACGACGATCCTTTCTTTTTTTAACTATTATAATAGATCTGCCACAGTCGCAAAACCCGGCAGATAGCGCAGGTTATAAGAGCACATTCCTAAAAAGGACTTTAGTTCTGTCAAGTTTTTGGGTGTTGGCGCTTGAGAGATGGCCCTGATATTTTCATCACTTGGTCGAATGCCACTGCGTGAAATGACGCGTCCCAAAAACTGAATTTCTGGTGCATTGAAGAGACATTTTTGCGTTCAGACGCAAATTGAGATCACTGCGGCGTTGGAGGACTTTGTGTAACCTTTCATCATGTTCTTCCCGTGAGCGGCCGCAAACACAAATATCACCCATGTAGGCAACCCGCCTATCGATACCTGCCAGGGCGTGAGTCATGAACTTTTGCTAAGCGGCGGGTGCAGAACTCAAACCCATGGGTAAGACTTTGTATTGAAATAGGCCATCAGGAGCGAGGAAGGCAGTTAGGTGTTTGGAATCATCGGCCAATGACATACGGAAAAACGCACTTTTCAAATCTAGATGGGAAAAAACAGTTGCACCAGCTAAACATACCGTGAGTTCATCATTAGATGGCAAAACGAAACGTTCTACGGCAATCTGTTTGTTCAGCGCCTGCAAATCGTTGCGTATCCGGACATTAACGTCTTTTTTCATGACAAACCAATGGAAGCACCCCCTCAGAGCAGTCGATGAGTTCAATCAAGTCATTTGCTAGCATCACTTGCAGGGCTGCTAAGACCGCTTTACGTTTCGATAGCGGAATGGGTCGAGGTTGACCAACGGCGACCGGTTTCGCATTCGGTTTCAGCTGAATTCGATGCACACCACATGGAACACTGCCGACGGACTTCTGGAAGAGCTGCGGATAATGTTCCTGCCAGTGTGCTAAGTTGACGGAAGAGATAAGCATGCGGTCGAATGATGGTACAATTTGCAAAGCCACCATAGCATTCCTCCCAAGCAAGGGTCGTCTGTTGTCCGAAGAAATATACACTGCGACATCGGCAATCACGGAATTCAACTGCAATGGCACGATAATAAATCCCAATATGGTTAGTGTGTTCCCACTATAACTCCAAAATGAATGTGAGGTGGGATGTAAAGTATGCTGTGATAGGTAGCGTTCATAAAATTGGAAAGGCATGGTAGTAATTGGAGAAGCAGAATCAAGTTCCATTTCCAATGGAACAGCACCTTTAACAGTAAGGAACAATGCAGTACAAATGTCAGCAGCGGGAAACTTCGGTTCAACAACGGATATGGTTACACAACCTAAAGGTTTGGAGTCAGCGGTGATTGAATAGATATTGTCCTGTGTTAAATGGGTGGCATGGCATTCCGGTGTACCATCATCTTTAATGAGTGCGACAGCCTTCGATCGACAACAGCGGGCATAGTGTCCAAGTTTTACACAGTTTTTAATTTGAGGCTGCGTGCGGGACAACCGGCAAAATTAGCTTTGTGAGAGTGCTTCCACAACGATAGCAAGAAAGTTTGTCTGTCGGACATTGCCGGAAAGATTGTACTCTCGCCACATTAGCTAAGCTGGTGGGACAAAACTGCTTTGATTGCAATAAAAATGTCTGTCTTTACTCGGGCTAATTCGTAAGCTCGATCCCACGTTAGTGTGCAAGCGTTTTCCTGAAATAGCCCCTCACGTATGCGATTTTCAGCGATTCCAGTGATCAGTTGCCGAGTGAGAGCACATTCTTCAATATTTTTCTGTGGAATAGACGAGTAGGCACACGGTCGTACTGCACAACTCAGCCGAGCAATAACATCATTCAAGGGTTCGCCTGCTTCTTGGTGTATTCGAGAGAAAATATATCGCGCAGTAAACACGTTCATTTGGTAACTCCATGCACGATCAATAGCATTAAAGGCGTCCATGACCGAATTGCATCCTTGGATACCCAAATCATCGAATTGTCGCTATCCTTCATCTCCGAGTAAATGAGGAAGCAGCTTCAATATTTTATTTTCACTAAGAGCAGTAGGGAGATCGCTGATTAAACCCAAGTAGTTTAGAAAGGATGTTTTCCAACGGTACCAGGCATCCGATGTCGGTATGCTGCCGCAAACAGTCCAAAATGGAGATGGGGGTTTGTTGGAAAGGTTCATTTTTGCCTCCGCAACGCCACAATGTTTTATCAAGAAAGCCGTAGCAAAGGTAAATGAATCTCGCAAAATTAACCAAGTACAACTGAGTCCATCCCTTGTTAAACGGAGAGTAAAGCGACAGACACACACAACTAATAGGAAGATAGGAATGAGTCAGCAAGCCTACCAATGAGATCGAGCAAGTCGATGTTGCTGACGTGGTTACCACAGTACCCACACACGTCACATCAATTGCATGAGAAAATGATTCTCGGACTCTCTCGCAAGGAGAAAATACTGCTTGCGTCCCCTGAAGGGGATCGCAGAGTGAGCACAGTGCTCGGGTCTTGAAGGCGAGTATCTTATAAGCAGCAGATATCGATCGAGAGGGTCTCCAATGTTCGGGCAAGTGCTGCCTGTTGACCGATTTGTAGCAGTGTGTGTACATTTAGGCATGCCAATCTGAACGAGGATCGAGGGCTCCAAATGAAAGCCGATGAACTGGATTGGACCGCTTGGTTGGACATGGGCTTGTCGACAGGAGAGGAGTGACGCTCCGCGTTCACGTGTGAGTTGAAATTAGAAGGTAAATGCCTAGCAAAGCATGTTGAGGGAGGGCCAAGAATCGGGGGGTTGAAAACAGGGGGGATACAGGTGAAGCTTGAATGGGACGGTAAGAGTGAAAAAGCGTAAGAGGGTGACTAAGAAGACGGGAAGGCTTGAGCAGTAGCATCTAAACCCTTATCCACCCTGCTCGATGCAGCAGATAGGGCACCATTATTATCCTCTGCGGTGGCCAGAGCATCAAGAAATTGTTTGAAGGAAAATTCATAGTATTGCGGGGGCAGGATACTGTCAGGTTACCCAGGCCTAGACAGGAGAACGATTAGGGTTCTCAACCAAAGCCTTTGGTTTAAAAACCTGACCGCAAGGCAGCGGGTTTGGCATTGGGCTACAAGGAGTCCATTTTAAGGAATAAGGTGCCACCCTCATTCCAACCCCTAACCTGGAAGACCAGGAGGCTGAGTTTGTCTGGCATCTAACCATTGATCAATCTGGTATGAGTGGCTCTGAAGGTGCAAAAGCACCACCCAGTATAGCTCAATGGATCATAGAGGCACACAAACCATCGCACCACGGTAAGGTCCAGCCTCATTGCGATGGTCATTTTCTATTCACATAAACCTGACAAGCTAAATACATTTTTTATTTTCTAGCACCGGCTGCGTAAAAAATTATCTATCGATATCCTTTGTACCAATCACTCTATGTACAGCCAAGGAATGAAGCACGTCATCTTTTAGCTACCTGTAAACAAGGGTCTACCGAAAATCGCGATCAGTCCATACAGGGACTTTGATCACTCACCAGAGACCGTAATTTTAAATCTGTGAGTACTGAACAGAACCAAGGTGATGCCATCCGCGATGCATTTATCAGTGCTCTATTATCCATTTCTATAATACAAACACTATTGGAGCATAAAACCTTGAAAGTACAGGCTGTCTTCGATCAAACTAAGTCCATAAACTTAGCTCATTAAAAGTCTCATTCATTTCTCATCGGTTCCAACCTTGACTTGCAAGATCACAGCTGATGAATCCGCTGCTCATGAAAAATCATGCACCAGTTCTACGTTAGACGCCACGTTGGCTACAGCTCGAACAAAGTTGTAAGATAAATGTTACTTTTGTTGCTACGGTCGTCATCCTTGGTACAAGTGTCCTGCTAGTAACTCCAATTGCAAGTCGTGTGGAAAAAAGGACATTTTCAGAAAGTGTATCGTTCTTATACACCCACAAAACATACTGCCGCCTCACTGTTCGTAGTTGCTTCTATCATCACCGCAGCTGCTCCCGCACGTCTTGCGAAGGCTATCACGGGTGTCATTGTCGACGTAATTAAGCTGAAGGCGCTAATCTGCACAGGGAGCTCTAAGAATTTTGTCTGTGAAACAGTTTTACAAAGACATCGTTTGGCAAAGTTGGAACCATTCAAATTATTAGTCATCCCAAAGAAAACTGGTTTGCTTCTCGTACACAAAGGAGTGTTCTACTCACACGTGAAGATTTCAATATTTCCGGATCTATGCACCGATATTTTATTAAGATATGGTTACTTACATTCACATACAAGCATAGAGATATCTATCCACAGTAGTCGCCCTCCGTTCTCTTTATGTGGCTTTCAGCTACTCAGCTACCTTCACCTGCTCTGTTCGTCCATCTCCCTCATGTACCCCATTATGCACCAAGTCACAGAGGCATAATGCTGCAGACGATCATCCAGATTGAGAAGGATAGACTACGGAAAAGCATAATCGCTTCTTCGAAATCACCTTGGCGTGCACAAGTTTCGTCACCAAAAGCTGTTGCGCCCAGAAAGAGAACTCTTACCTTTCATGTAAAATTTACTTGTTGACCGATTTTACATTACTCCTTCTTGTTTTAATCGTCCTTACAACCGGATCGACACTCGACTGCCTTGTAAGTTCCCGCACTCACGTGTTCGCTCTCTTCTCGCTACATCCGTCGGCTGCTTGTTGTAGCCCATAGAATACATTCCGCTGTGTCGGCCTCCGATTGCCTTCTGATATTCGCGTTTAATTTCGCGCACCGTCTCGGACTAGTATTAACTAGTCCTACAACTTGGTGACCCAGATTCGCACCCGGGAATTCAACTTTTTCCTCGTTTGTATTTTTTGGTGAGTTCGTTCCTTTTTCTCGATTATATACCTGTATTCATTTGTTTCTTGCGTAATTTTAACACTTTGATCGTGTTTTTGTTCATCCTTTATCTTTTCGACTCACATTTTGAGAATGGCATCTGAGTTGTTTCACAGCGCAAACATGCTTACTTTGGATGTTCCAAGTTTCATGGAACACAGCCCAGATGTTTGGTTAAGGCTATTCGAGATCGAACTGGAAAATAAGGCATTACGGAGAACCGTCCGAGGTACAATCCGCTCGTCCTAAGCCTTCTTTCGTCAGTTGTGACGCTGGTTGAGGACATTCTACTCTGCCCATCGAATGAGGCAGTATGAAACGATGAAGCAAGCGATTTTAAAAGTTACAGCCCAGCGCACGATCTCGATTGGAACGGCTCAATGGTCTCAAGCTTGGAGATCTCAAACCTTTGGCGTTGCTCCGCGAACTTCAGCGCATCGCTGATCCCTTATCTTTGAGCGAAGAAGGGATAAAGGAGCGATGGTTTGCACGTCTCCCAAAGCCTTGCCGGTAATGCTGTCCTTGCTTATAGATACACCCTTGAAAGAATTAGCTACCAAGGCAGATGCGGCGTTCGAAAGTCTTCCGCAGCAGGCGACCAGTAGCTCCGGTGACGTATTCTCACGGATGAAAATCGAATCCTATATTTGCTCCCAGTCGTCAGACGAGTCTGACCCTAAAGACGAAGAAATTGCGCTACTTCGCTGCAGAATAGCAGCAATGAAGGCTTCCAAGCAGCGGGTGCCACGGTCAATTGCTGACAAGGTTTTGGCTAAGTTCATTGCGGCTCATCTGTGTCTGCACCGAGTACGTCTCCTTCGGCACGAATGCGCAACATTTTCCCTGCACATTGTTAGTCAGATACTACCGAATCCATACAACCAACGTCCGGTAGGCGAAGCGGACATCGCTAAAATTGTCGTAACGACTCCATTTGGTTTGTTCGAGTTTCTGTGCATGCCTTTTGGTCTAAAGAATGTCGTGCAAACTTTTAAGCGCTTCGTCGACCAAGTTTGTCGCGGCTTAGACTTAGCTTACGCTTATCTCGATGACATTTTAATTGCAAGCTATTCACGAGAACAGCACATGCGCCACGTACGAACAATGTTTGATCGTTTATCTCAACATGGGGCGACCATCAACGCAGCAATGTGTTCGTTTGGTGTCGACTCAGTAAACATCCTCGGCCATCGTATCTCCTCTACAGGTGTTGCGCCACTGCAGGATAACATTCAAGCCATCATCGACTACCCCGAGCCTCATTCTTTCAAACAGCTCAGGCGTTTTGATGGGTTTGTCAACTTTTACCGTCGCTTTATACCAGACTGCGCCTCGTTGATGCAACCCCTCACGGACCTTCTCCGAGCGCAACTCAAGCAATTCGAATTTCCTGCCGCAGCACGCGCTGCTTTTATGTCGCTGAAAGAGGCTATCGCCAAAATAGCTTCTATAGCGCATCACGATCCGGCCGCCGCACTGTCCCTCAGTACTGACGCCTCAGCAGTAGCAGTCGGCGCTGTTTTGCAGCAACGAGTAGCCGACACGTGGCAGCCCTTAGCGTTTTTCTCCAAATGGCTATAACCTACGGAATCACGCTACAGCACGTTCGGTAGAGAACTACTAGCCGTGTATCTAGCGATATGTCACTTTCGACACGTCCCAGCAGGCCGCTTCTTTGTCGTCTTCACCGACCACAAACCCCTGACTTACGTGCTCGGCTCGACTATCGACCGATACTCTTCTAGAGAGTCGCGTCACCTTGACTATATCGCTCAGTTTACGACCGATATACGGCATGTCTCAGGTGTGCACAACGCCGTCACCGATGCACTTTCTCGCATCCAAGCTTTCTCCGTTGACGCCGGCGCTGCTTTCGACTTGACAGCCATGGCCACAGCGAAACTCAACAACCCTGAGGTTAACCTACTACGCAGGTCTCCCTCATTGGACGCACGACTCGTTCCGCTGACATCATCCGACGGCACTATACTCTGCGATTCATCTCTGGGCACGCCGCGCCCAGTCGTCCCACGCGAGTTTCGGCAGACCGTGTTCGACACGTTGCACGGCTTGTCTCATCCAGGCGTTCGTGCATCGGTTAAACTCGTAACCGCACGATTCGTTTGGCGCAACGTTACTCGGGAAGTCCATACCTGGGCAGCTGCTTACCTTCCATGTCAGCGCGCAAAGGTGCACAAACACACGAGAAGCCCATTAGGCACGTTTCCGACGCCAGACGCACGTTTTCATCACGTGCAAGTCGACCTCGTAGGTCCTCTGCCGCCTTAAAAAGCTCTGTATATCTACTGACCTTTGCCGATCGATTCACTAGGTAGCCGGAAGCTATTCCCATACCTAACTGCTCTTCAGAAACAGTACTGAAAGCTTTTTTGGAGCGCTGTCCTGCCATTGTGACCACCGATCGAGGGTCATGCTTCTAGTCAACATTTGCCGCGTTGCTTACGGATTTAGGCTGTCGCCATGGTCAGACGACAGCCTATCATCCGGCCGATAACGGCATGGTGGAACGTTTTCACCGTTCGTTGAAGGCAGCGCTACGGGCTCACGCAGATCCCTCATGGTCTGAAACGCTGCCCCTCGTTCCCCTAGGCTTAAGAAACACGGTTAAAACCGATTTCGGCGCCACACCAGCGCAGCTAGCCTACGGTTGCACACTGCGGTTGCCCAGACAGATGGTAGCACCAGCCTCATCTACTTCCACTTTCGACTACGGAAGTTACACTGATCGATTTTCTCATTAGATGCGTGAGCTACGTCCACCCGCTCCTCGATCGCAGAAGACACCAGTGTGCTTGCCCGAGAAGCTGTCTACGTGTTCACACATCATACTTCGCACAGACGGTGTTCGACAGCCTGTTCAGTCGCCGTACGTAGGACCCTTCAAGGTGTTAAATCGTGCGAGAAAGGCGTACACTATTGACCGCGGTGTTCGACACGAAGTCATCACCATCGACCGTCTAAAACCCATATAGGGAAGAAAACCCCACGCCTACTTCGTCTTGTAGTGCTTCGCGCGACGTCACAACTCACCGCACCAGCTTACAGCATCCTAGTGCAGTTTAATCAGACCACGATCTTGGTCTACAAGTTGTCCCAACATCTCCCGAATCTAGCCCGCCATCTCCCGCCGTCTCCGGCGACCAATCGCCGCGTAAGCCGGTTCGTTTCTCCGACTATGTAAAGTGAAAATATTTTTAGATTTGTAGATATTGTGTACCTTTGCCCCATTTTTGATCGATTAACGTTTTGAAAACAAACATAAATATCAAAAACCTCCGAAAAACCTTTCTCGAAAAAATATTCAAAAACAAAAATATTTAAACACGCAGATCATTCGTTTGTTCTTTTTGCGTTCTCTGAGCGTGTTTTCTATAATTTGGTCTCTTCATGCAGCAAACCCTCCTCTTCGATCGATTGGCCTACACGAGGAATGTTTTCGAGGTCCCTGGCGCGAACGCTGGATGCTTCTTTGTGCTACGATTGCCGCTTCTCCACGGAACGGTTGTCGTTTCTCCGCGGGACGAGTGTCGTTTCTTCGCGGGATGTGAGTCGCTTCTCCGTATGACCACGGTCGTTTCTCCGTTGGACAAGGGTCGTTTTGGCGCGGGTTGGGGTGCGGCAGGGGGAGAGACCACACCCAAGGGCACCGTTCGGCAACAGCGGAGGTCGAGGTCCTGTCGGCCTTTTAGCTGGGCTAGCCAGTTATTTTGTAGTCCAACAAGCCTGCTCCAACGGCCCGCCGAAAGGCACCCTGCTCTGCAATCAGTAAATAACAAATCACAAACGGTACAACGGACTCCGACTTTCGGCCAACCCCCATTTACACAAACGCTCCCTCACTTTTACTTGACACGATGTTGCCTTACGAACCTTGATTCAACAGTCCTATTCGGAATCGAAGGCTTTCTATGTTCAGCCTACTAGGTTGAGTCCTGTAGCGCCCAAAATGAGAACCCTTATCTTTCACGTAAAATTTACTTGTTAACCGATTGTACATTATTCCTTCTTGTTTTATTCGTCCTTACAACCGGATCGACACTAGACCGCCTTGTAAGTTCCCGCACTCACGTGTTCGCTCTCTTCTTGCTTCATCCGTCGGCTTCTTATTGTCGCCCATCGAATACATTCCGCTGTGTCCGACTCCGATTGCCTTCTGATATCCGCGCTTAATTTCGCGCACCGTCTCGGACTAGTATTAACTAGTCCTATAAAACGGATGTTAAGCGAAAAGAATGGTTATCGATTATAACCATACCCCAAACCGCTTTTCGGAATTGGATTATTATCCTTTACCGCGCATAGATGACGTGATCCAGATGATATCTCATTTTGGGGTCTTCAGCACTCCTGATCTAGAGCGTGCCTATCATCAAATCTCTATAAAGTAAAAAGAAGAAATATACCGTACTGGAAGCATGCAATAACTTATATCAGTTCCACCATATATCCTTTGGAGTAACCAACGGTGTTGCATGCTTCTAAAGAACTATGGATGAAGTAAATTGACACTTAGATCTTATGGGAACATTCATTTATGTCGATAATATTAATGTGTACGGCAAAGGCTCTGCAGAAAATGACAAAAACATTCAAGGCTTCTCGCAAATAGTCGAAAAGTAGAGCATGACCCTAAATCGTAAAAATGCATATTTGTGGCCAAATTAATTCGCCTGTTTGGTTACGAAATTTTGTTGGGCACAGTGAAACCTGACCCTGATCGTTTTAAGCCACTAATAATGCTACCTCCGCCAATGGAACTCAAAGCACAACAAAGCGTAGCTGGGATGTTTGTCTACAACTCTCAGTGGTGCTCACACTTTTCGGACAGGATGAATCCGCTCGTTCATAATAAGATTTTTCCACTGTCAATTAGTGTTTTGGACGCGTATGAAGCATTAAAGGCATCACTAGTCGAAGTAGCCGCGATCACTAATGACAGATACGTGCCATTAGTAGTTCAGACTGATGCATCTGATGTCGCTATTTCTACAACATTCAATCAGAAGGGTCGACCGGTTGCATTTTTCTCGCCAGTAGCGAGCGAAACCACTCAGCCGCGGAGAAAGAGGCCTATGCTATCGTGGAAGCTAGCAGGAAATGGAGCATTATCTACTCGGAATCCGTTTTAAACTGATAACTGATCAGCGCTCCGTTGCTGGGAGGAAAGATTAAAAAGGATACAATCCAGAGATGACGTATCGGGCTCTCTCAATTCTCTTACGATGCGGTAAATCGGCCTGATACCCAGAATTCCGCAACTGACACCTTGTCAAGAGCATATCGTGCAGCCATTCATTCACTCAATGCAGTGAAGCGCAGTCACGAAACCCTATGCCATCCTGATGTTACTCGACTGTATCGCTTCGTGCGAGCGAAGAACTTGTCTTATTCCTTAGAAAATGTAAATTCAATAATCCAGCAGTGCTCTATATGAGTTCAACGGAAACCGAAGTTCTGCACAACAACCAACAATCCGTTAATCAAAGCAACTCAGCCTTTCGAACGACTAGGCGTGGACTTTAAGGGACCAATATCTTCGGCCTCCCGCAACAGCAACATACTCAGTTATCGACGAGTATTCCAGGTTCCCGTTTGTCTACGCCTGCTCTGACATCACGGTCTTCACTATCTTCACAAACTCACTGAATTGTTTTCCATCTTTGGAATACCATCGTGTGTACATTCTTACAGCGGTTCCTCGTGCATGTCAGAAAAGCTGAAAACATTTCTGCATGAGCATGGCGTAGCGATTAGCAGAACCACTAGCTACAATCGCCAATGAAACGGGCAAGTGGGACTACTCAATGCTACATTATGGAAGACCATCTCACTCTGTCTACGGTCACGGATTGGCAGTTGCACAGTGTGAGTGCATGCTACCAGAAGCGCTACATTCTATCCGTACATTTCTGTGCACTGCCACTAATGCTACACCCCACGAAGGTATGTTCCTGTCTACCAAAAGGTCACCTATGGAATTGATCTACTACAATGATTACTATGACCTGGACCTGACCTGCTGGGCAAAAATGCGCGTTCCTCAAAGCACGACTCTCTTGTCAAGGAAGTAGATCTGCTAGAATGTAATCTAGAATACGCTCATGCTCGGCCGTCTGATGGTCGCGAGGAGACGGTCTCTTTAAGCCATTTGGTACCCAGGAGACACGAAAGCGATCACCCCGAGGTAATGACATACAACTCCACATATTCATCGGTCTCCTCTCGAACATACTGGTCCGCACCCGAATCACAATGTGGTACACACGATTATTCCCCTACTCCCTCTGAGACCCGAGAAAATGCTAACGGCATGCGCATCCAACAACAAAGAACAAGACCGTATTGTTTACGCAGTCGTGAAACTTAATTTACCTTAGTCCTACATGTATTCGTCAACCAACGGCAAGGCAGAATGACGGGAATACACATCCTTACGTTGTTACTACTTTATACCATTGTAAACTCTCATTATTCTATTTGGGGTTCGAATCTACCGTTTGTTCTATTATAGCTTGCAGGTAGAGGTTTCTAGATGATTAAAACCTAATTCGTAGGCTTACGTCTTCTCAATCGACATACGTTCAATCTATCTGGTGGACTCTATTCAAGTTCACAACACGGCGTGCACAAGCAGCAGCTGCACCAGTCAAAAAATAGCACGACGTGAGCGCGGGTTACAAAAGAAGTGAATTACAGTAGGTTGTTTTAATTCAAACAAAATGTACAAAGGGTGTGAAAGTTGATTACGCGAAAAATGTAAGTGTTAATAACTACATAACTCCTTTCGTAAGGCGTGAACTAGTAAGGAACAGGAAGATCAAGTAGTTTAAGGAACAAATCGAGCTAATTTTTGGGGTAAGAAACAGAACAGCTTGAAGGTATATGTCTAGAATAAATAGTTGAGCGTGTGTATGTAGGTTCTTATGCATCCGCTTGTCGGTTGACTACCAGGGGGCAGCGACTCGGACTCTGTCACAATAACTTTGTCTGAACGTTCAACAATAGGCTCAACATAAGCAAGTTTCAGGTGGTCGATACTCACGGATTCTTTCGATCCATTCTTCTTCAAGATGAAATACCTTGGTTTCCGTTTATCATGGAAACCCGGGTATTTCTTCTCGGCCTCTATAACATGGTGTTAATGGTTTTCGAACTGCAGCGTACGAATGAAAGAAGAAAAGAAGTGGGTATCAGCAGTACGCCTGTACGCAGAAAGACGCTTCGCTACCTCCCAACCACCTAAAGTCGCGAGTGGGCTGCGGATACTGCGAGGGTCGCCGGGCACCCAACGCAGGAGAGAACCCGCGCCCTCGGATTGCAAGGCGGGCTTGCGATTCCTTAGGTTACGGGTCGGATAAGTGTGTAAATCAGGATGAATTCGTTGTTGGCGAACAGTGATTCGAGGAGAAGTAGATGGAAGGCGTTCAGTGTAAGAAACAGGATCCGATTCTCCAGTGATTCGGGAATCCAATACCATCTCACCTGGTAGTCTGAAAGTCGTGTCAAAGATGAGTTCGGCAGAGCAACATGCAATATCCTCATTGCTTGTACTGTGAATAACAAGAAAGACGGATGGAATGCGTCCATACAAACGTGTGTCAGGTGAACTGGCTATGTTGGCGGCTTTTAGCGGTCGACAGCGGGCTGACAAGCGGTTGTTCGAACTTGAGTGCAACCCAATATGCGATTTCAGCCAAGGAACAACTTGGAGTTAAGTTGAGATCCTCTATCGGTGGTTATCGTGGCGTGTACGCCGAGAACAGAAATCCAACATTCGAAAAAAGTACGGGCCAGTTTCAGCAGGAGTGTCACGTGAAGGAATCGCAGGTAATCAACGAGTGAAACGATCCACATATCATCATCAACATGACACGCGCTACCCACAGGTGGAAAAGACCTCAGCTGCGGTGCCGCAATACAACATAAAAAAAGCAAATTCATGCAACAGAGGTACGCCGAATAAGTCACCAGTGACGGATCGACATTGTGCTGGAGTTAACCACCGGCTATTGTGCAGCCTAATAAGTGAGGTCGTGGTTGCAGGAATCAATCAATAAATAAATAAATTGTGTATTCTCGACTAAGCGCGGCACGCCTGCGCAGGCATGATCATGTTAAGAGTACAAAATGTGATAAGTTAATGTACAATGGAACAATGGGATTGTCGCATATGTTTATATAGGAATGTATGTAAATTTGCATGTAGGCGTGTTTAGCTTTGTTTATGGGACTGGGCGATTTTTCCTGTCGTTTTGCTTGAAGGTGTTTGAAGGTGTCGCCAGTGTTAAATGGATGCTTGCTATCTGTGGACTTGAAGTGATTGTCCGGATAAGCAATGGGTGGCTTTAGTTAATGGCGAGTCACAACCCCCACGTCACTGTGCTGTTAAACGGACTTTTGTGGCTTTTTATAGGGAGAACGCTTGTCAGGCGAAACCCACCACGTCCTGGAACACTGCCGCGGAACTATTTGCTGGAAGGGGTAAACCCGAACCACCCAGCTGGCACCACGAGGAGATTGCTCGGCCAGACAGCCAAAGCGGAAGGACAAAGGAACTCACGACACAAACGTCACTGAGGTCGGTTTTTGCCAAGTCTACAAGTGTATCCAGCCAAATATTTTCAGTCTTTCGAACCCCAACCAGGGAGCCGAGAGATTCTCAACCTAGACCAAGTTCGAAGTAAGGGCCTTTATTTCTCTAGACCAAGTCAGCGCTTGGCCACTTCTCTTCTACTTCCATTCATACTCCCGGCGAGTAGACAACGCACGTCGCGAGAGTCGGTTTGCAAGCATGTGCAACACGTGGCCCGGCCATCAGATCCTGGTCCGTAAGATAATGGTGCTGAGGGTGCGCTTCTTCCACGCGTGCCATAAACAAGGCGTCGAACACGCCCATTCACCATCATTATCATCAACAGCACCATCAACAGCAGTACACCAGCTATTTGAACTGATGCTTCGCTGCCATACAACCATGACGACCTATTAAATAAAGCACAATAAGAGGGGGAGAAGGGGGACTTACCTGAAAACCTTAATGCCCTAAGTGAACATTCAGGGTCAAGGTGCTTACACCTAGTGTTGGCAACATAACGACACAAACAGCTGGCTATCATGCAAAAATAAGGCCGTCGCAACCAGACGACCTTAGCGTGGCGTGACGGTTTGCGTACCTGTTTGACCCATCGAGCTATACTGGTTAGTGCCACTGGGCCCCTTGAGAGATACCTCTAGTAGGTTGGTCAATGGTTAGAAGTCAAGCAAACAGTCTCCTGGTCCTTCAGGTTGGGAGTTTGAAATGGGATGGCGTCCATTTCTGTAAAATTAATTCATTGTCACCTCCCCGCTGCCTTGTGGACAGGCTTTTGAGCCAAAGGTCTTGGCTGAGGACCCTATTCGTCCTCCTGGCTAGGTCCGGGCGCCCTGGCAGTAATTCAGCTCACATATAACTATGACAATTACCCCTAACTCTACCTACATCCTGTATCGGCCGTCGCGCAGTTTATAAAGAGTCGCCTTACATGCTGCATACAGCAGGGCGGAAAAGCGAAAAGATGCTACTGCTGGCGCCCCTTATTTCGTGTCCACCTTTTTCGCTACTCCCATCCCGACTCCCATTACTATCCATCCTTCTACAATTCCCAGCTAAAGTGACAGCAACAGAAGTGCCGCTGGAGCAGTACCATCTGTAGCCATCTTTTCACAACACCCATTGGATACCTATCGGCAACAGTCCCGGCCAGTAGCTTAGAGGTAACGAGCTTGTCCCGCAATCATGCTGCGCCAGTTCGAGCCCGTTTAGGTACAGGACGACCCTCGCAGTATCCTTAGCCCCACCTGCAACCGGTGCTGGTTGCGCCGCAGTGAAGAATCGGTACGTCGTATCGATGTAGTGCTGCTGCCTTTTTATCGGAAACAGTCCCTTATAAGGCCACGCTGTCCCGTTCCCCATAGCGGCGTTCAACATTCGCACTCTAAGACAGATAGATCAACGGGCTGTACTCGCACGTACGTTGGACACACTGGGTACTGAGGTATGTTGTGTGTCCGAAACCATGATCAATGACCCTAATTGGGTTGATGAATTAACTGCGTCCGACTTGTCCTCACAATATTGATTGCACGTATCCGGAGACGCTGATGCAGCACACCAAGGTCAAGCTGGGATAGATATCATTCTCAGCTCCAAGGCTGAGCCATTGTTGGTTGATCGGACCTTGGGGAACAGCCGTTTGCGTGCAGCCCGTTTGACAACATCGACCAAGGTGGATTCACGAAATAGCATAAAACGCTGTTTGTTTGTTCCGCTAATGCTCCCACCGACTGCAGTTTTAATGTTGTCAAGGACACATTCTATCACGAACTGAACGCGCTACTACGCAGTGCTACTGGTTCATATAATATAACACTTGCAGAGAATATGAACACACAAGTAAGGCAGCTGAGCTCTTCAGATGCTCAGCCGGGTGGTAATTAGGGGTTTAACTCCGAACGGACTGCCAACGGCGAACGTCTTATGCAACTGTGTGCAGAGCACCAGTAGCTTCTCACTGTCACTGTGTTTACACACATTGGGCGCTGCAGTGCCACTTGGTATCCTCCTGTAGCTGGCCGGCGGTGGACCCTAATTGATCACATTGCTATACGTTTCATGTGGCGTAGTTCTACCTTGGATTGCCGCTCGTTCTGGAGCACTTATGACGATTATGCTCTTGCCTTCGTACGCTGTCTTTGCTCCATGAACTTTACCCGGTGGCGCACCAAGAGTCTCTCCTGAGTGGCAACTTACAATTTAACTCAGCCATTGGTCAAGCAAGTCTATCAAGACGCACCGCGCAAGGAACTTCCCCTCTCTTGTCCTAATTACACTGAGGTTCAGTGGAACAGGATCTCGGTCGCCATGCACGATGCAGGAGCATTTCCTAGTGGCACTAGCAACCGTCACCTCACCAGTCACTGGATATCCGACAGGTCGGTGAACCTATTAGAATCCAGAAGGAACCTCCCGGCTGACTGTGAGCACAATGTGATCAGAGCATTAGGCGCGAATTAAAGCGGAGATTGTGTGCGGAATATGATGCCTCGTGGACCAGTCGGGCCCAAAAATGGAAGAGGCAGGAGCCGTGGGCGGTAACCGCAAGCTCTTCTAGCTGCTCCGCACCAATGGTCCCAGGAAAACAGGGGTCAGTGAGACAATCAGGTGTAATGAAACACAATAAGGAGCGCCGTATGGCTCGTTGGGCAGAAGACGTTCAAAATCAGTTCAGCTGGCCCCTTGCTCCCATACTTCTTAATACTCAGGTGATGCAGGACGAGCCATGAACGATTAGTTTAGAGTCTCCGCCGGAGGCCGTGGTCCGAAGCATGCTCACAGCCCTCAATGGTTTTCGTATCGCTGGCCCGGATTCCCTGCCACCTGCGCAGAAGCACCTCTGCTACACCCCGATCGGAAGCACGGAAAATTTATCGCGATTTATGAGTAATAGACACCTGATCGACCAATCATGCAACGAATGGGGCCCTGTTTGCAGTACCTCAGCTTCATCCACACAGGCGACTTCCATCCATAGTTTAAAATCAACTACCTAAATCAAACAATCAGCCTGTAGTACAGATCATTAATAAAGACTTTCAAATGTTCAGGGCCAAGAACAGAGCCTTGCGGAACACCGCTGGTCATATTTACAGGGAAGGAAGGAACTCAGTTAGTTGCACACGGAAAGCGCAGTCATGCAGGAAACCAGTGAGCCAAGAGAGCATCGTTTGTGGAACACCAGTAATGCAAAGGTTACTAAGCAAATGTTCGTGTGGTACCCTGTAAAAAGCTTTATTGAAATCCACAAATACGACACCTAGCCGCTTACTAGCATCCATGGAGTTGGCCCACTTTGCCCAAGCGACCAGAAGCTTGGTGACACATGAACGCGAACGAGGAAACCCATGCTGCGCAGCTGCAATGGTCTTGAGGTACTGGAAATGCAGGTTGAGAGCTAGCTTAAGAATCCTCTCCATAACTTTGCAGACGGCAGATGTTAGACAATTGGGCCGATGATTTGTAAGGTCTCGTCGATTTCCTCCTATGTACATGGGCTTGAGTGTACCCACTTTCCAGGCAAGCGGCGGACCCCGGCCTAAAGCGAGCGCCGAAATCCGTGGCTGATAGGAATAGTAGCATATTCGGCCACAATCTTGAGGAAAAGAGCATGAAATCCATCAGGTCCCGGGGAAGAGTTTGGATCCTTGTGGCACAAATTTTGTATACCATACTAACCTTTATGTCTATATCACTGAGTATAGAGATCAAGGACGAATAAGAATCAACCGACGGCACCTCTGTTGCATAGGCCGATGAACAATGGCAAGCTAAAAGACTAGCTTTATCAGCATCGTCGTGGGGCACGGTGTTAAAAGCCAGGGAATGCAAGGACGGTATTCCACTTTCGGCTCCGGTGCTCCTTTTCAAGTAGGAGAAGCAGCTTCGGTGTGGACTTGAAAATGTTACAACTTTTCGGCCGAACATTTTCTGAAGCTGCTTCTTACGCACCAATCACAGGTCGAGGCGCAAATGAAACTGTTTGAAAGTTTGACGCAGGGTTTGAACGTACAGTCAAACTGAGCAGCTACACGGGACACGCAGGCTGTTTCACTTGATCTTCTTACGAATGCAATCAATGAATTTCCTTGTGATGCTAATTCCGAATGTACTTCCGAGGCGCAGTTCAAACGCTGGGCGGACATGTTCCGGACGGATTTCAGCCATCAACATGATTCATGGAAAGTGTGACTTTTGCTCCGGAAGCTGGGTATTAATGAACACACAAGATTCGTTGACCAAATCCTGCAAAAATAGCCGAAGGACATCACTTTCAATGAGGCAGTGGCAACACAAAGAAATCTTTGGTGAGTCGACGTCTATGTTAAGCATTCGCTACCATTGTCTAAAAATGGTTAAATGTGGTACAGACGATTATGTGGCGCTAGCAGTCATGGTTAACCGTTTGACGGATGACGGATGACCAGTTTAAGTGTCTCATATTGGTCAGTGCTTCACATCCTCCACGCGACGCGAAAATCCGCACTCGGCGCCATGCTAAGTTGGATCAAGATCCAGATTTGATATCGAAGACTCTTGTAGGCGAATACGAATGGTTGATGACTTTAAAAATTACACCGCTGTGATTGAACAGTGTCGCACTAATATTGCCGATACTGTTCATGCTGTGCAAAAGGCAAGAAAGGCTGGCTCGAACAAGCCGTTCAACAGAACGCCGAACAAGCCGCCCACACCTTGCTGGTCATGTGGTGAATGGCAGTTCGCAAGCTACTGCCCGTTCAATGGTCATATTTGTGATACGTGCCATAAACGCGGCCACAAGAAGCGTTTGTCATCAGTCCCGGCCAAGCAACGTGAAGCAGTCCTACCCAAGGAAGAACTTCAGGAAGCCAGACGCAGCATCAAGCTCGGTGATTGCCACGTTTCACAGCGATTCTAGAACATGCCGCCTAAACCAGGTCTAAAGCGGATGATATTTGGTTGTCTATATACCTAGTGGGGATGTCCACGAACGGTGCAAAGGCACTTGGAGAGTCAGCTCAAGAATGTCTGCACCGAATGTTCCTGGTGCCGAATTGCTAGGAAGATCGGCCTAATAGACTTCCGAGAGGTAGAAATCCCCTAGAACTTAACAATTTTTCGCAGACTGAGTGCGACGAAAGTCAAGTAACCTCCTGGAAGAACTTCCAGGGCTTCTGTATATCACTACAATTGTAAACTGGGTAGAGCAAGTGTACAAACCGGCCAATAAGACTTCAACGGTCTGCTACGACGACTGGTATGTGCAGGTCCGCAACACACCTGAGTTACAGCTCCCATATAGTACAAAGCCTCCGCCTTTTCGACCAACGGAGCGATCAGTTCTAAGCAGTGCTTAGCCAGGTGAGCATATCACGCCGGCCTTGATAACCGGAGACAACCACGTTTTAGTGAAAGTAAGTATGTAGGGACGAGATTTGTCTACAAGTAGACCTAAATCGTTCACCTTGTTACTTAGGCTACGCACGTTACTAAGTCCTATCTAAAGAAAGTCAGCACGACCATTCCCGGGTCGTGCGACATCAGGACGGGTTCTGCTAGGGCGGAAAATAACTTCCGGCTGACCACCTGAAAACCCACTAGACGGAGGTATTTTTCACCAGCCGCCCCTCTAGTTTTAAGGTCGTTGATAGCCTTTTTTAACTTCTATCGATCTGCCTGTGGTATGTACGGCTGAAGGCTGACACCACTACAATTAAGTTTGAATGCAAACCGCAGTGGTGATTTGCGTTCCTCCGGAGTGGAAAAGACTACACGAAGTATTGGGGGTGGTGGCTCTGGCGTAGCGATAGGGACGTACCCCAAACCGGTCAGTGACACCAGGGAAGCCAGGTGGAAGTAGCTTGCTTATACAATTTGAGCCACTTGATGTCTTCCAAGATGAGTTCCCTTGGGTGCGTAGCTGCAGATTTAATAACGTTACGGAATCTGAAGCTACTATCCGTGAAACAGTCGGCAAGACGGGGAGTGTTTACCCCAAGTGTTTGAGATTAGACACTTGTACCAGCCGTTTTCACCACTGGTGTTGGAACTGTCCCTATCTCCACATAGGACGTCGAAGCAACGGTAGCGCAGGTTTGCCGCTCTATTGCCGGCGCCTTACTAGTCCCTGGATCGTCAAGCCCGTTCGAAGTTTTACGGACAGGTCTAGCCTGCCTCTTCTTTTGGCTCAATGGAGTAAGCGCCGTATCGCTTTGAGCAGTTACCAGCACCTCGTCAGAACGGGCTGGTTCAGTGGCAGCCGAGAAGGTTAGCATCCTCGGAATGTTCTCCTGTGCACAACTGCCAGACGAATTGACTAATGTCAAAGGTAGCATCTTTTTTGGTGCCGTGGCAACTAATTCACTGGGGTTAGCAGAGGGCTTCTGGTATTTCAGCATCCTATGTTTCTTCACTTTGACCGGCTCATGAGGATAGTCAGCAATGCTACCTGGATTGACCGGTAGAAAGTGCAATTCCTTGACCAAGTGACAGACCCCAGCAGATGGATCGTCAGCAATGTTGCCGTCTATTACAGCGTCTTCAATCGCAATATTCAGAAATATTAAACGCAAATACAATTTTGCGTCGAGCGATGCAGTGGAAACGAGGTTAGCTAGGGCCTTCTCAACAGCTTCCAACCTTGAAGTCCGCGCTAAATTTTAACACAGGTGGTAGCCAAGCGCGTCGATCTTTGAGCGCAGCACTCAGCACAGCTGAAAAGAACGTGAACGCTGGATGATGGCATTTTGTACTGGTCAGCTTGTGGGCCGGTACAGCTTTCGTGGTACCAGCGGCAGCAGACATCATACTGTATCCCGCCAGATAAATCTGTTACTTGCTCTGAACAGCTAAACGGTCCGCAAGCTGCAGTAGACGCATCAATTAAGGCCCCCGCAGGTCTATCCACATCGGTGTTTAGCGAGACAGCCATGTTCATGTGGAAAACTGAAGAGAAGTATAGCGCGTTTACAATAGTAAAACGACCGCAGTAAAAAGGCAAAAACAGGGTACAAAACGGGATTAAAGCTGGGAAAAACCGGCAACTTACCAGTATACACCAAAGAATCTTTGGCCAGTAACACTTTAATCGGCCCAAGATATCTCGGATTATAGAAAATTTGACATGGTCAACTGTGGTTCCGAGTGTTTATTGAAACACAGTTTTCCTTGTTAGTTCAGCTAAAAAGCTTGATCAGTAGGGCAAACCAAAATATCGCGTTACCGCGTAGTACTGACAGCGTTAGGTTCGTAGTTTAAATAAAACCCTATCCACAACTTCGGTGACATGATCATTATCATCATCAAATGTTTCTTAAGGTTTTAGGCTTTTAATAAGGGTAAATGAAATCCAACTACAAGTATACAACTGCTCTTACGCACCAAACGACCGCGCACAATTTTCTGCTTCCGTACACTCATGCGTTTGAAGGAACCCAGGTCAACCTAAGCGTAAGCGGCCGTGAACTACATAGCACGAACTCCCATTTGAAGGCTAACCAAATGCATGCGGAAAAGCACACTGAAACAAGCTAGAAAATGTTTATTGGAAGGTTTCTTAGTCCTAAGAATAAAATAAGGCACGGTGAGATATCGAACTAAGGAGCATGTGGTACGGTGCTGAGTGCGATGGAAAACCAGAGTTTGCTTTCGAAGTTCGTGGCCAAAGCCCGGATTTGGTCACTTTGTCATCTAACAATACATGCAACCGTCAACCATGCAAACCACCAACTTCCCCACTACCTAAGCAAATAGTTCCTTCCTATTAGTTTAGGGTGTTTTCACAACGAGCTGGGAAGCTCCAGGTTGCTACTCGGCCTACATTAGGAGTGGGAACAAGGGTGAAACTTCGATCAACGTGGGGACTGTCCGCGCCGACCAGCGTTCAGCAGACCAGGGGGTGAGATCTGATTTAGCTGCTGGGGGAGAACCAGGCGAAAGTACTCCAGCGCGCTTCCACCCATGTCCTCCCTAACAGTGCCAAAAATTCATAATGAGGATGGTTCGTGAGTGTCAATTGTTCGCAAGTTCGTAACCATGAAATATTGGCTCTCAGTGCTACCCAGTTTGCACTTGAAACGAAGATAACCACGTACACTGTGATAATGGTGACGAGGGCAACAAGGGAAATTGCCCTTATCGGCTGGAGGAGCACCAAAACAAATTTTTTTGGGTTTAAGAAACGTTTGTTTTCTTTTGATGTTTAAAAACGTTTTTCCTTATTCTGCGCATAAAGCCGTTTTTTACTTTCATAGGGAGTTGGGTAGAAAGCTAAGGAAAGCATCAAAGGAGAAGCAGACAGAACACCTGGCTTTCAAACGCGCTGACCAGTGAACTCGCCTACCCGACTTAGCGGAGTTCTGCGGTTCGGGTAACAAGGTTGTTGACTTAGGCGACATGTCGGATCGCGTAGCTCGGGGTGTGACTGACGATTGCCGTTCGGCTTAATGGAAATCGATGGAGCTGAGGTAGAAGACTCAGATGGAGCGTACGTCTTAGAGTCAGTAGCGTTAGGATCAGGCGGATCTTCCGTCAAGCCTGCGTTGATTCGTCGGAAGTGCAACAGAAATCGAAGGCGAGCTCAGGTTCCATATCAGCAACCTTGAATCAGTCTCTCCTTAAGCTTCACGCTTGCCTTGTCGGTTGATGAAAAAGCCACGGTCCTTGCTTTGAAGAACATTGTATGGACCTTCTTAAATGGCACTCAAGTGGTCTACGGAGACCAGCAACATTTAGGCAAACGGTCGGACAGCGCCGTAGGTCTTAGGGTGTGACTGACACGTGGTTGTCCTCTGGTGTCGGCAAACTTGAAGTGACGCATTCTCATTGCTAGCTGCCGAGCGCAGCCTGTGTCAAAACAGGGGATCCTAGCAGTCTAGGAATAGAAGTCCCCGGGTAAACTTGAGATGGTAGCAAAGGTATCATGGGTCACCAAGCTTGCAATCGTGTAGTGTGCAACACACGAGGTAATCGCGAAATTCAACCGAGCTTGGCAAGCCACATGGCACCTCCATCTTTACAGATGCAACAAAACTACTGTACTGCACCCAGTCTGTATTTAATCAGTCTAGAGTGAACTGTATCCAAGCGAGACATTTATTGGCGATAATATAAGGATGAAACAAAAGGAGCTGACGGAGAGTGAGTAGGCAACTTTTCAAGTTTGTAGAGAAACGGTACGCTTAAGTCAAAGGATTTTCATAAGCTCAGCTCAGTTAACGTTGACGGAATTACAGCTCTAATCACTCTAACGAATAACATGTGAAACAGAAGATAACACATCTACATCATCCTGTTAATTACTAGTCAGCTAGGTTCCTGGACTGTTCACTTCTCGCAGATGTTCCGGAGCAATCTATCTTTGGATCTACGGTTCAACTTGGACACGTACACCAGATCGCAATATACCATCAATGCGAGAAAGCGTTCCGTTAGAATATTCTACTGGGTAAAGTGTTTGGAGGTTTTAGTAGTGGTAATGTAAGTCAGTATAGCCTAACTGCGATGAGAAAGCATGGGATTTGCAACATCAAACCTCGGCATTGCGGCACACTTATGTGGGCATTAGCGCTCGGAGTACCAATAGGTCAAATACGGAGCGCCTGCGTCTTTGCAGAAATTATGCGTGGTTGTCGCTGCGTTGCAACACTCGATGAGTTAATGCAGCATCAGTGCAAAAACCCTCTCCTCCGATGTTGCGAGAGAGCGGGGATTCCGTTCTGACTTACGTCGCTCCAAAAAGTTTCGTTGATTTAACGTGCACCGTCCCTTCTCAGGCAGACACCACTGCGTGCACAGCAGCTCCATGGGAGAGTATCTGAAAAATCGTACTCCGCCGGCAGCTGATGCTTGCATGCTGCACGTGCAATTTTCTGATGCACCAGCTGAGTTTCTTGCGCTTGGGCAACGGTACGCGTGCTGAGATCACCCGAGTTGCGGCGAGTTTTGGCCATCTCCTCTCAAACCCTTAGGTCAATGCTTGCTCGGGACAAACTAAACTTGATATTGTCTTGGCAGCGCAACTTTGGTTTGCCTGCATTCCGGCAGCCTGCGGTCAAGCGCCCATACAACAGTTGCTTCGGGATCCTCGTCGCATCCATACGGTCCACCTGCCCAAGCAAACTGTGTCACAACAGAAGCATGCCGTCCATGGTGTACACATCAGCGTCCGGCACTTTGTGCCACCATTGGATATGCCGAAACCGATGAAGGCACTGCTGTGGAAAATCGTTCAAGAAACCGGATATCCTTGCTATAGAGTGTCCACGTATCCGATCCATAGATGGGGACCGAGAACGCCGTAGGTTTGTGCACCATCACCTTGGTTTTAACGGTGAGATGGTCATGATTCTACCGCACATGATGTTCCAGTTTTCCAAAAGCCGCACTCGCCTTGGCTACACAAGCGCGCACTTCGTTCGCGATGTGCGGGTCTGTTGACAACGTGTTACCTAGGTTGTAGGATGTTGCCGTGATCCGAAGTAATTAATCTGCCATCCGTATTTCTGGACTGAGCATGGGCTGCACTCCCGGTGCCGGCTGAAATAAGCATACAGTCTTGCCAGTGCTTACACGGAGTCCAAACTTGCTCGCCGTGGAAGCTAATGCGGTCGCCATGCATTGCAGTTCTTCCTCGGTAGGTGCAAACCACGCACAGTCGTCAGCAAACAGCATCATACGGATCGTTGTCTCATCCGCTAGGCTTCTTGCTCCAACACGGCGGACGTTTAGCAAACCCCATCCATGCCGTGCTTCAGATGCACACCGTTTTCATACGTGTTGAACACGCACCTCACAACAGTCAGGTTGCTAATAAACAGTGTAGGGCTAAGACATCCTTGCTTCACACCGGAGATACCGGTCATGTCCTCAGAAGTCTGTCCACGCAGCTAGACTCTTGCTCGCATGTCAGTATGCGGGCATTCAAGCAGACAAACGAACTTGGCAGTACATCTAAACTTTGACAGAATATGCCACAGTCCTTCACGGATCACCGCATCGAACGCCATGGTGACGTCGACGAGGAACGAATAAAACGGTTCATTGCGTTCACCATATTTTTCTAGTTGACGTGCTGCGTACACTATGTGGATGGTGCTACGGCCCGAGCGGAATCCGCATCGCTCCTCAGCCACCTTCAGTTCCTGTATAAGTGTTACAAGGCGATTGAGTAGGCTGAACGCAAAATTCTTGCCGAAGCAGCTAAGCAAGTTGATGCCATTGTGTGTTGCTTACTATGCTTTCTCTTGTACAGTGGAAGCACAAGAGCGTCTTTCAACTCTGCAGGCACTTTCTATTCCATCCAGCGGCTTCCACCAAACGATAGAGTGCGCGCATCATAACTGGTCCACTGTTTTTCAGTATTTCCGGAGGTATACCTTCAACAACAGCGCACTTCCTATTCCGTTGATGAGCAAGCCTTCTCTGGGTTTCACAAATTCCCAGCGTGTCTTTATTTTCGGATAGTACTCTGTGGTGTTGCAACCCGCGCAGTGTGTCCCAGCCAACCTCAGATCGATGGTTCAAGTAGGTGTCAAAGTGCCCATGCCACATCTGCACGATGTTATCAGATTCTGTGTATACGGTGGCGGTTCCAAAGTCCTTCAGGGTCTTCAGTTGATGCACGGTGAGCCCGTACACTGCCTTCAAGGGGTCGTAGAAACCTTTTTGTTGACAGTGTTTCGCCCAGGACTGTATCTGCTGAGCTTTCATTGTACACCACGCATTTTGGAGTTGTCCAGCCAACTACCTTCGAATGTGCCGGAAATTATTGCTCTCCAGCACGCAGTTAACGTCAATGTCCGATGTAATGGACGCTGCGATTTTTGCTCGTACCAATAGCTCAGTCGTCCTAGTGTTTGTCTCGAACCAGTCTGGACGCTTACAGTTTATGCACTCAGTCGTCCCCTCGGTGGCAATGGTCACTTGTTTCTACAAGTGGTCTCATAGGAACCTGACGGAAGCCGAGGAATCGTCGTCGCCGAGGAGGGTCGTTATAACATCCTCTAGCCTTGTCGCTTTTCTACACGTTAAAGGACGCGGACGTTGTATTTTCTTTGATTGTCACTCCATGGAAAGTACGAAGTATTGTAGACAGTTATTTAGACCTTTGTGCGTAACAGCTTTTGATCAGTTCTACATTCAGCTCCACGCATTAACCGCGTTATGCGCATTTCATGCGTGTTCCCCGGTCGTTCGATGAAGTAGTCCAACAAGTGAGTATGACCACTCCGTGGGTGGGTACACGTAGCAATGACACTAGCACACAGAGCGAACTGAGTGTTCTTGATCGTCAGGCCATTAGTGGTACACCATGAAAGCAAACGCTCTCCGTTTCCAGTAACTACTCTAATCCCGTGCAGCCCAAGCACCTCAGCCCGCACTGCGGCATCACGCTCCACACGTGCATTGAAGTCACCTTGCAGGAATAGTCGGTCACTCATTAGAACACACCGTCTAACAGAGGCCATTTGTGAGTAAAAATGGTCTTTCATGTCATCCGGATAACTGGTTGGGGGACCATACGTGTTAACACACCTTGCGAACTTACCACGCCTGAGACAACAAGAAGCGACTTCAACTGTATGATGATACTAATCCGCTGCCCCATCGAGCGGCTATTCAGAAGGTCAGCAATGAAAAGCCCGACGCCTTGTTTACGTGGTGTTGTCTGGGGTTTTCCAATCCAAAAGAAAGTGTACCCAACACCATCCTGTCGTAATTAACCTTGATCCGCCAGTCGGGTCTCATTCAGCGTGTCGATATCCATGTCATACCGTGCAAGCTCCATGGCGACTAATGCGGTTCGCCGCGTGGGTCGATGATTGGTGTCCCGATCGTGCAGTGTGCGTACATTAGAGCATCCAAACTTGAGTGTTTAACTTGTTGGCCTGCGGCCGTGTTTCGCTATTAATGTCGATGATGGAGATATGGGTGGGTTTGTCTCGTTTATAGGTTAGGGTACAAAAATTGGTTGGGGCGAGCTGGGGACAGGGACGGGGGAATGTGGCGTACTATTTAACCCGGGTAGAAGCAAGTGATCAGTGATAGGCAACTTTCGCTCAGGCACCATCCAGTATGTGAGAGATGAGGTGACACCTAAACCAATAGTGCTCGACGAACTACGTCGGCCGAAGGTGCTATTATATTGCATTGGACTCAGCATACGCAGTAGCAGTACAAAATTGCGTGCGTAGTGTTACCAGCTGATCCAGGAACTGGTCTCACAAGCTACAAAGAATGGGATGATACAAAATGATATAAAATAGGTGAATAGGTAACCATAAATAAGCGAATATAAGTAGGGATGAATGAACTGTGGTGTCAATTGAGCCGTGTTGGTCCACTCGTAGTGCAAGCAGAATTGCTGCCGAAATGGAGCATTTACTGCTACTAAGTTTGATTACGTTACAACGGCACATAAAACAGAGGTAAAATCACAGTGAAACAGTGGTCACTTATCGTTGGTGTTTGCTGTAAATGCCGTCCTCTAATTTGACCGCAGACTATCCGTGTCAGAAGGTCCGACAGAGCCGGTCCGATGGTCTCTTGTGCGAGAAGTAATCGAAAATTCACACGTATTTGGAACCACCAGGTAGACTGTCGTGTGTGACTTTCTGCTCGCTTTGGTCGCCCGTTCCAAGTGCTAGCCTATATCGACCATTTCATCGGTGCCTAGAGTGCAACCTGTGCTCAAGCATTTCGATATGGATGTCACACAGTATTGCCGCTGTCCGTGAATCAACATTGGTGACTTGACTGAATCATATTGCGCAGTAAAATCGGCTCTTGATCGGCCACATTGACATCACATTGCAGCCCGCAACACTGCACGGTGTCACGAGCTTAAACGTTATATATATATCCAGTGTAAACGCGAAGGAATAAGACCGGGAGACATGCGGATGGGAGCCTCGTTTCATCAATGAAGCCGGCCCACACTCCTTCACAGACAAACACAAGCACGCGGTATTTGGGGAATCAACTGTACACAAGGCGGTGGCTGGACTGTAGTCCGCTCCACACCGAGTGCGTGGAACCACTCTTTGCGCCTAGCACGACAACGACCGTGCTCCTCGTTTCCTCCAACAACGGCTAATTATCTCCTAGAGCCAGGATGGACGAGGTAGCGGGTAATAGACAGGTAGGCATCTTGTCAACATGCACATCAAGCGCAGCCACACCTGGGATGTCAAACAACAGCCAATCATTCGAAACGCCGATATCGAGTAAACTAAACGCATATGACGACATAAATACTCGCTAAATTAACATACAGAAGCAATTGCTTATAAGTGAATCCGTGATAAGTACACAATGTCCGAAAGTTATTTAAAAAAAACGACGCGATAAAATTACGCAAATTTACCACAATTTGCGTGGGCGAGGTATGCACGTAAGGAGAAGATTATCAAGTATGCAGAACAAACCAAATAACATGTAATGAACTTTATCCACCTTAAAAGACCTAGTTTAAGTGTAAGTTGGTTTAACCCAACTGCGGTGAAGAAGCATCATAAATGCAACGTCAGCCTCAGCGGGGGCATATATATATATATGTATGTATATTCATAATCTGATTACAGATAATGTGCCATCAGATCCATGGCTAGATAAGGAGGAAACGAAATACAACCAGAAGAACACGACCCTTGTTCGGTTCTACACACGCCGCTTTGGGAGTATTTGTGTTTGTAGTTGTATGTTCCGTGAGACGTTAACTAATAGGTAACAAGTTTGAACAGCGCTGTCTCCAATGATGCCGCTTGCGCGCCTCAGCCTCCAAGAGTTCTAACCACTGACAGTCTGAATCACGTCGTCCACATCCTGGAATGTGGACCCATCCGACGGACGTTAAGTCTGTGGTTGCATTCCTCATGCTCCTTCTCCAGTCATTTATTGTCAAGCGCGGCACCTTTTCCAATCGCTTTCCGGGAGCGCAAATAACTCTCGACGGCGAAGGCGATAAGGTGGCATGCGCAATACGTGGCCGAGCCAACACATGCGTCGTTGGAGAATAACGTTCTGAAGACTGGCACTGCTTGCCCTAAGCACTCGGTCTCGGATCTCTGCGTTGCTTACGTGGTGTTGCTTTACACCCGAGCAATTCTTGGTAGACAGCGATTATCAAAGACTGACCACCGCTTCGTGACTTCCGACCGATTAGGCCAAATCTCACAACCGTACAAGAGTGCTGCACAGAAGGAAGCATTTTACACCCTGCCCTTGAGCTTGTGCCTGACATCACGACGGCGCCATGGGTGTATCAGTTTGATAAATGCAAGGCGGGTTTTGCAATCCGTTGTGATACTTCATCGCTAACACCGCCACCGGCTGTGATAATAATAATAAGAAGAATAAGAATAATAATGCATATTCTCGGTTTTATGAAGCATGCACTGTTCGGTATGATCATATTTTAATATTCTTTCGTATAGTTTAACAACTTAGTTCATATGTCGGAGATAAAATCATTTATCCGCCAGTGTTTTGCAGTTCAAAGCCTTGTTTGGACGCATAATATATCATGGCTTCCTAGCGCAGATCTCTTTGAGCCGATAGAACCGAGTTTTCATTTCCTTGGGTAAAAGATGAGGAGCAATTTTAATGATAAGAAAAGATTGAAGCTAAAATCATACAATTTAAACACAGTATCTGATGTAGCTAAATCATTTACTATACATTGCGGCGTTCGCGAAACGTTGGTGGAAGACGGGGTATTAAATTACTTTAATTTCAGCAGCTGTACATTTGGGTCTAGAAGGATAGAACGGGGTTATCTGTGGTGTGTGAAGTGAACACGATTGACACTTACCAGCTGGCACGGGCATTTTGATATAACTGTACGCTAGGCGTAAGCGAGTAAGAGGAAAACTGCGAGATACTTATTGGAAATAGTGATAAAGGTATTAGAAGCAGAGTCAGTGAGGTTCACCGTAAAGCCCGACAAGGGAAAAATTGTGCTCTGCGGAAAGCGAGCTCTTTTGTGTTTCATTAATTTCTTGAAGAGTCTTTCTGGAGTTACTGCATAAAGTATACAATGTCTTCCTAATGCTTGGATCGTTATAAGGCGGTCACTTCTCGGTGGACGGTTGTTCAGTGTTCCTTCTGCGAAGGGTGGCCGCAAATTGCATGTTGTAACATCGGTCCCGATTTGTACGATCCACTGCAGAGGACCACTTCCTCCGTCGTCGTCTTCATTTGTGACACATGTCGCGCTGGACTGGGTGTCCGTCGTGTTTCGAATGGCCTACCTCCAATCAGTCCAAGTTCCTCATGTCTGCATTCGGTGCAAAAGTAGAAAGATCGTTCGTTGCCCCCCAACGCAAAGTATATCCTGACCTGTCGGACTCCGGCATGGAAGGCAGGTACCGACAATTCACCGCTTGATGGACTGCCTGCAGCGAACCCGCCTTGCTATTCTGTATAAACCGAGACAATCAGCGATACTGCCTCCTTGGCATCCCATGCTTTTCGTTACTAGCTTCTCATCCGGTTACCCCTACTGGTAAGCCGGCGGCTGTTAACCACGGTAAAGCCCTAAATACCAAGACTTATGCATCCGCAGCGAAGGAATGTGTACCGCTGCCCTCGCCAGTACTAGTGGTTGAAAGTAAGGGAAAGGAGAAAAGCATACCATTGTCTTCACAATCGTTAAAGCTGGTTCTTTATAGATTCGGTCAGCTGGAAAAACTGCTTACGGAGCGTCCACCTCTACACAAACCTCAGATCCCCGATAACAACAAATCACCTCGTGGCCGTTGCCTAACCATCAGAAATGCTCACGTGTCGTCAAAAAACCACTCCAACTGAAAGGATTATGGAAGCTCAAGAGTTTCTAACACGGGTGATCTCCTTACTGCTCGACGAAGTTGAGCCAGGAATCAACATCTCCGTTTTTCGCCTTGGCAAGAAACAGGAGGACTCCTCTATATAAATAAATAATAGTTTATTCTCGTCACTGCGAGGCACACCATCAAGGGCGTGATCATGGTATTCCAGACATGTATGATCAGCACTTGCACAAATTAGTACCTTTTGACCAATAGCACGGGAATTTATGTGTGTGTTGAGATGTAAAACTATGTTTATCTGTGTATTTGGAAGGGGACAGGTTGTGTGAGTAGGTAAATGTCACTGTGTGTGCTTTTGTTCGTTGTGTTCGCCATCAAAGGGGGAATCAGTGAAACGCTCTGAATCAGATGACGTCCGTGATGTGTGAATGATCCTCCGGAAAAGGGAAGAGGCAGTGACGTTAATTAGTGACGAGTCACATCCGCCACGTCACAGTGTTGTTAAACGGATAGGTGTGGCTATTTATAGGGAAAACGCTTGCCAGGCGAAATCCCACCACATCCTGGAACGCTGCCGCCGAACCATTTGCTGGAACGGGATTTCCCCGTACCACCCAGCTGGCACCACGAGGATGAAGTCCGTCACATGCTCCTACGAGCTCCGAGTCCTAATGGTGAAACATTTTTCGTACTACGAGACCTCTCTCCGGAGGATCGAGTGCAAATGAAGAACGCGGTTGCTGAACTCAGATCTCGGGGTGATAACTGTGAGATTGACCTGCATATCGTGGATCTTCGCGTACTTTGGAAAATGCCAAGAGCTCGCTGGAGGCCACCTGTTGTCATGCCCGGACGTTAGAGTTGTAGAATGGACTGCGCGTAATTTCTTCCAATGTGCTCAGTCTCAGAAAAAAACTAGACGAACTTCAGCTTCTTGCCTCCATGAATCGGCCGGATGTTATAGCGTTCACCCAAACCTGGTTGTCCATGGATATCCTGGACTCGGAAGCGTAGATCCGTGGATACCACCTTTGCCGGGCAGACCGCCATGGAAGTAGACCTGGGGGCGGTGTGATACTCTATTTGAAGACGGACCTCAGTGCTCATCTGGCTGAAGCTACCTGGAGGCGATGGCGACTTCTAAACTCTCTGGTGCCTTAGTCGTGACGGATGCAGATCTCTCATGGTCAACGTAGTCTACAGGGCCCCGTTGGGTTCCGGAGCTTGCCAGTTGGGCGCGTTCAAAATGCACAGTGAAGGCTAGGACTGCTTATTACTGGGTGACTTCAATGCCCCGAGTATCGACTGGAACCTGCTGCATTGCGTTCCCTCTTCAAATGCTTTTGATTTAGCTCTTTTAGGGACGGTTCTCGAATGTAACTTGTTCCAACGTATCACAATGCCTACTCGTATAACTGCAGGACAAACACCCCATATTCTTGACCTCCCACTCTCACTGACACAATCAGATGTCACCGGCCTAGCCGTTCTCCAGCCCATTGGTAACAGCGATCACTGTATGTTTTCATTCCTCTGGACTGGAAGACTTAAGCTACACAACCAAAATCGCCTTCGCAGTAATTTCTGGCTTGTTGATCCACAACACCTACAACGGCCACCAGTACTGTGGAATGGAGTATAACCGAACCCCTGGATCTGGGCGATGGTTGGAAACTGTTGTGCTCCAAACTGCTTTCGCTGGTTGAGCAGGTCGTTCCTGTCTACGAAAGACCTTTCGCCAGAGGTCCTCCGTGGAATGTTCGAGAAATGAGTAGCCTAATGAACAAAAGAGGGAAACTGTGGGTCCGCTTTAAGCTCACGCAATCCGGGTCTGACTATTCGGTATATAAAGTGGCCAGGAATATCTGACAAGAAAAAATGTGAGAAACGGCATAAGCACGAACTCGGTTTAGCTGTGCAATCCAAGATGACACCAAGGGCACTCTTCCCTTACTTGAAGAGAAATACCAGAGCAGGGAGTGGTAATCCTGCTCCGTATTCCTTGGCGCATGACGGTTCACTTGACGATGACGCTGCGAAAGCCAGCCTTCTGGCCATGCAAAATTCATCTGTTTACTCGATGGAGACGCCGTTTACAAGTGACGCGGTGCCAAGGCTCCCTTCTCCGTTGGTGCATGTAGAAATCAGCGCCGATGTCGTTGCCAAAGGCATTCCTGAATTGGATCCGAACCTCAACGGGTCCTGACGGGTTGCATCGTCTGTTTCTCAAGACTGTGGCCGATTACATTGCCGCTCCTGTTTGCCGGGTATTTCGCCATTCTCATGTAGTTGGACGGCTCCCGATGGCTTGGAAAGTGGGGATCTTTAAAATCCTAAAAGTTATCCCCCATCTGCTTAACTTCAATGTCGTACAAGCCAATGGAGAGGATTCTCAAGCGGGCACTTCTTCCCCACTTCGAGAATCTAAACATCATCGCTTGGACGCAGCATAGTTTTCGGCGGGCACGCTGCTGTTCTTCGAATCTACTTGTGGCCCGTGAAACATGGGCGAAATCATTAGACGCCGGGAAACGTCTGGATGTTCTTTTTGTCCACCTCAGAAGGGCCGTTGACAAGGTTCCTCATGAAATGCTCTTTCATAAACTACTCGGAATAGGTGTTTCTGGGAACGTTTTCCCTTGGATCGCTGCTTTTTAAATACCCGGAAAATGCGAGTCGACATGAACGAGACTTACTGCGCTGTTGTGCTCATGACCAGCGGTCTCCCAGAGTGGTCGGTCCTGGTCCCAGAACTTTTCATGATCTTCATCAGTGACCTCCCGGCGGAACTTCAGTTGTATTGCTTTATTTATGCTGACGGCTTGAAGTGGAGGATGGAGGTACCCTGTTTTGACGATGCGGACCGATTACAGGCAACACTTGATACCTTACATGCGAGGTCAGTCAAATGGCGACTGCCCATAAATCGCGATAAGCCCTCGGTTTTCCCCATTTTGCTCCTGAGCCTTTCGGGACGTACCACCTTGTGTGGTGTTGCTCAGAACTTCAATCCTTGAAAATGACCACGGTGTGTTGGTGTCAGCTGCTCTACGGACTACACCGGACAAGTTACGACGGGTTGCTGCTGCCAACAGGATGCCCCATGCCATACGAAGCGCACCAGCGTTTGACTAAGGTTGTTGTTAATCTTCCATGTCCGCCCCCTTCTCGGTTACGGATTACCCGCCGTCTTCCCTCTCACCAAGTTCGAAGGTGCCCTCATTGAGCGGATCCAACGGCGGGGATCGAAATACATCTTGGAGGTACGGGACTTGCCCTATCACCTGAGACTTCAGCGAATGAACCTGTTCTCGCTGAATTATCGCTGACGTCGCGGTGCCCTGATTTTTACCAGGCGCATCTTGAGGTATGAGATGGGGCGGAGCTGCAGGCGTGCGTTCAATTCATTGCAAACAGTGCAACGTAAAGCCGCACTTGGAAACTGTTTAAACCCACATGGTTCCGGGTTCAGCCTGTTCTCGCTCTATCAACTGGCGTACTCGACGATTGGAAGGAGTTACCGAAGCATGTGGTTGATGCCCAGACAGAGGAATGTTTCAAGAAAAAGATAGACCCTTATCTTTTGAGTACGACGGGCTCTTAGAGCATCCACTCTAGCTGTCACGGTCCCTTGTGGATCACCGCATAACATTGAATCGAGGCCTCCACATGGTGATCGGTAAGCAATGGAGCTGACAAAGGATTTCTCCTTCTGCTCTCTACAATCCTATGATCCTATGGTGTTTACATGAGAGAAAAATGGGAAGCATAGACGAATAAGAGAAAAGGAATGGTATTGGTCAGCGTTTCCTTATCAGCTCACACTTTTTGGTTTGGCTGCAAGGTGGGCGTGGCTGAGTAAGCAGAATAGGAAAGAGTGGGGCGGAAATGGTTCTGTTACTCTCATTTCACAATTCCTCTGCAGTTCACACTTTTTGATGTGTCTGTGAGTTATGCTTTCCCGCGTAAAGGAGGGAAGTGGGTCGGGTGCAGTACAGTGAAAAGTGTTCGGGCAAGCATATATTTTCCTTCCAATACACCTCTTCAGGAGGACTTGACCAATATTCGAAAGCGATGTGAGTAGGACACGTCATGTATATGTGTCATGAACGTACTTACCTCACGGACCTCACTTAACATAACACTATCATTATAATTTAGTTGCAACATGGTTTTTACGTATTGCACCGTCAGGCACGTTTAAACGGCTCTTTTAAACAGCGGTTGTGCTTCGCACGGGACATGGACTTTCACATCTGGCGGGAACGAGTCTGCGAGCGAAAATAAACTGGCACAGCCAGGAGTATAATAGTAGCACAGGATATTGATAGGTATTTAATTTCTTTGTAAGTAGTATAAACAAACCAGTAGTGGATGTATAAAGGAATCGATGTCCTGTAGCTTTTATGGTGCTATAGTTCCCTGTAATCATGGTATCACGTGCCCGGATATTCCAACTGCAGAAATGGGTCGAAAGTGGACCTAGGTTATTGGATAAGTAATTACTGCCACCAGTTAAACAGAAGATGACGAAACATCTTCTTAAGGGAGTATATGAAGGATGCTTCACTTAAGGTGAATGGGGAATGCATATCTTGCTTACCTTACATGCCCCAGGTGGTTTCGTATTTTGCGTACCTACTAGACAGAAATGTTCACGTACTCCAGGAAATAGGTGGACAAGAACGGAAATGGCTGTGAGAATAATATGTAACTAACATGGTAAACGGACGTGGCAAGAAAAGACAAGTAACCCCGCGATACGCGCATACATATTTACATAAGGGACTTGTCACGGAAGGTGTGTATTTAAAGGAACCGTAACGCGGAAGCATCAGTTGTATATATGAATGGCTGTGGAACAGTAAGTTAAGTAAATACTTGATGAAACACCTTATACATATATATATATATATATATATATATATATATATATATACATATAGGGTCAACTGAGTATTGGGAAGCGGCATGTAGGGAAACCAAAATTAAATTACCAGGGCATGATCAAAGTGAGCCTCTCACGTTCTAATCTTGATTGCAAGGTATAGGAATCGAAGGCGGTTGATCGGCGTGGATGGCGCGATCTAATCATGAAGGCAGTTACAGAAGTGCAGGAGAAAGACCTCATACATGCAGAGAAAATGCGGCAAATGCGGAAGCGGCAAGCACCGATGGGTTGTACTCCATCGACCTCGGGCGCATGTTGCTGTAGCACATGCGGTCGCGAGTGCATGAGTCAGACAGGCCTAGGGAGCCATGAGCGAGGCCACTCGGGACCACTACCGAAGCGACGACAAGTCCTGCAGAGAACGTACGCAGAACCAGCGCAGCGTTTGTAGGTACACTCCATTCGATTTACTAACCGCATGCTTGCATGTTAAGTCTCTTTATTTCAGGTGGTGGGATTTCAATTTTGTCCTAATGCTTTTCTTCCTCATAAAAATGCATACCTGTAGTCTCATCTATAAACTTGCATACGTCGCCTAATCTAATTGCAGTTAAACTCGATAACATTTTCGTGTTGGTGACATTTCCGTAAAATATACTTTCCGACCTCGTGACCTTATCTCGGATTCGGTTGAAAAAAACTTATTTCATATGCTCATTAATTTAAGATTTTTGTCACCGTTTCTATGTATTACACGGTTTATTTTAGTTGTTATCTTTCTCTCAAGTGATTGGCTGTTGTTTGATATCCCCGGTGTGGCTGCGCTTGATGTGCATGTTGACAAGGTGCCTACCTGTCTATTACCCACTACCTCGTCCATACTGGCTCCAGGAGACAGTTTGTCGTTGCTGGAGGGGACGGGGTGCACGGTCCTTGTGGCCGTGTTAGGATCAAAGAGTGGTTTCATGCACTCAGTGTGGAGCGGGCTACAGTCTAGCCAACGTCTTGTGGGCGTTTGTTTCTCCAAATGCAGCGTGCTTATGTTTGCCTTTGAAGGAGTGTGGGCCGACTCCGTTGATGAAACCAGGTTCCCATCCACATGCCTCCCGTTTTTATTCCTTAGGGTTTACACTGGATATAGGGTGTGGTGGAAAAATAATCCCCAAATATGCGCGGTTACTAAGCCGATACTGGCCTCGCAGCGGTGGTATAGTAAGCCCTGCTAACGAATCAAATAAGAATGCATTTGGACGCCCTTAGGGATGGTTTTAGTTTTGCCCATGGCAGCGGCATAAAGTTTGCCACTAGGGAATTGGCAACAACTGGTCTCACACGCCTTCATGACTCATACTACATACGTCTATGTAGGTCACACGGTGGTGGCATCCTAATCGGCACGAGGAGGACAGCACTATAGGCAAAGCGCGCCTCCATAACCAGTGGTTATGAAATGCATATAGGTCGTATAGCGGGCTTTATTGTCGCTACGACTGAAGCCGCCCTGTTGTCCTTAGGCATTAGGACGAAAAGCACTGAAGTACGGGGCTTTGTTAACGCCACTGATACAACTGGAATGGTGTCACATGTCTTTTCATTTGTTTTCGTCATTGTACTCAACTGCGTTGAATGCAGTAGGCTGAGTAATCGTGACATTATGGAAAGGGTGACGAGAACGAGACACGAATAGAAGGCTGACTTCTGTACCGAATCCAAATATTCACGTCATCATGGGAAGCATGTGAGGCGCTGTTTACTCACAACGCGCGTACACTGAGGAAGGGTTAATGGAACTGCGTCCCGTAGACACACGAGGTAGCAATAAGCATAGATGTAACGCTGGGTTGAATTACTTATTCACCTGGAAGCGATGTAGAGGACCTTCCGATAGTAGAGTGTATCGTTCACGTCAAGCATATATTAGACAAACTTACCAGAAGATAAAAATTCCCGTAGTTCGTTGATGAACGTTTGATAATTTTTCAATGCGGTACCACCTAACAACCGGCGAAGAGGGCGTGTGCGGGCTACTGCACCATCGAAGCTACTAATTCCACCATTTCAAAAATTTTTGCTCTGCCACTGTCAATTACCTTG
>OX104065.1:79516978-79554723 GCA_944474145.2 Dicrocoelium dendriticum | reverse complement strand
CTTAGTGAGCCATGAGCGTGGCCACTCCGGGCCAACGTCGAAACGACGACGTAGGCGGGGGAGCCTATGGTGCGCTGAGGCTGGTGGTGGCTGGATCCTGACAGATGGTCTACCCACTGCTGCTACTGCTGCGCCATAGCCTCATGTCCTGGGCGCCTCCACGTGGCGACCGCTGGGTGGGAGTTGGGTTTCGCCCTTCTCCCTGCTATGATCCAGGACACCAATCCGCATGAGTCGGCTAACTGACCATATGCTAGACTCACTGCCTTTCGGGTGTTCATTTGATCGAAGGCTTTGGCTGAGGACCCGAGTCGTCCTCCTGTCAGGATTGGATGCCCTGGCAGTATCCTAGTCCATCCTCTCCGGAGGCTAGGAAGTGGTCGATGGCCCACTTCCCGTAAAACCTAGCCATGGGAGACAACAGGTTTACGGGTTATATTCTCAAAGCTCGATTGGCGCAGAGCACGAGGGCCACGCATTGTCTCTGACGGTGGGAGGACACCTCCAGGTGTTCAATGGTTTGCTACTGCCCGCCTCAAGCCAGGCAGCCCCTGGTCAAATTGGTGCAAACCCGCCAAAAACCCACCTGCGTCTGGCCGTGGTCGCAGGTGCGTATCCAATTACGGTCGCAAAACATATGATAATTGTTCCAGAACCTCAAAGGCTGCGTGTGACGGCCGTCAAGCAGATCCCAATCTGTCTCTGCAATCACATTCCCGAGCTGGATCTGCTCTCCACTGCCTTGTGGGTCAGGCTATTGAGCCAAAGGCTCCGGGCGGAGTCCCTCAGGCAAACCTCCGAATCACCCACTGCCTTGTGGGTCAGGCTATTGAGCCAAAGGCTCCGGGTGGAGTCCCTCAAGCAAACCTCCGAAGCACGACCACCTCGCGTGCGATTGCCCACCAATGCAATCGTATGCCTGCGCGCAAAGTACTCAGCATCGGGTGCTGGAACGTGCGCACACTACTGGACCGGAACTCGAGCGAGCGCCCGGAGCGACGCACTGCACTGGTCGCGATGGAGCTGGCGCGCTACCACATCGATATTGCGGCGCTCAGTGAAACTCGGCTCGCTGAGCAAGGTAAGTTACATGAAGCAGGTGCTGGAAACACATTCTATTGGGTGGGGAACGCCGCCTCAGCACCACGTGAACATGGGGTCGGATTTGCAATATCCGATCGCCTGAACGGCCAGCTGGTGGGTGAACCAACGGGCATCAGCGCGCGGCTGATGACTGTTCGCCTACGACTCGAAAGAGGTAAGTTTGCTACTTTTATAAGCACGTACGGTCCGACCATGTGTTATCCTGCTGACACGCGTGATCAGTTCTACACTGAGCTATCCTCCGTGATACGGTCTGTGCCGAAGCGCGACCGACTCTTTCTGCTGGGTGATTTCAACGCGCGCGTTGGGCGTGATGCATCAGCGTGGACAGATGTTATCGGTCTGCATGGCATTGGTTCAGCTAATGCGAACGATGACAGGCTGCTCTCACTGTGTGCCACTCACGGTCTGACGATCACGAACACTCGGTTTGCACTGAGTGCGAGTGATATAGCAACTTGGACGCACCCACGGAGTGGTCACGCTCACCTGCTCGACTATGTCATCGTACCTCAGCGTGATATGCGTGAAGTGCGCATGACACGTGTACTGCGTGGAGCTGAGTGTGGCACTGATCACAAATTGGTTCGGACCAAACTGTACATATATTTTCGTAAATCGATGTATTGCACTCCCGCCGTGAATCGACTTAAACTTAACATTCTCCCTCGGTACTGTAGCGAAACGTACTGAGCTGGAGAAGGCGATGGCTGCACGCCTGTGTGATGTGGACTGCATAGCCACAGTGGGCGACCTGTGGCACCACATTCGCGATCAGGTGACAGCTGCTGCCGAGGAGGCCATGGGGCGCGCAAACTGTAAACGGCCTGATTGGTTTGATGACAATAATGCCACGATTGGCGCATTGATGTCGGAGAAGAATGCAGCATTTGCCGCACATGCTACACACCCCAGTGACTTGGGGAAGAAGAGTCAGTTTCGCAAACTTCGACGGCGACTGACCCGAGAGCTCCGTCGCATTAAAAATGCATGGTGGACGGAGAAGGCGAAGCAGATGGAATGCTACGCCGAACGCCGCCAACACAAAGAATTCTTTGACTCCATGAAGGCGGTGTATGGACCGAGATTGGAGCCGCTGAGGACACTGATCGATGGTAGTTCAGGCGCTACCTGCACCCAGACTGCAGACATAATGCAGGTCTGGCGGAAACACTTTAAATGTCTCTTGAACAACCGTTCAGATATCGACTGGCCTACATTGAATGGCCTGAAGCAGCACGATGTGAAGGCGGATCTGGCGGATACGCCGAGACTGGATGAGACGCAGAGAGCACTTGCTCAGCTGCGCAACGGCAAGTGTACCGGAGCCGACGGGATCCCGCCTGAAGTATTGAAACCCGGCGGACCAGCGTTGGTGACTGCGCTGCACCACTTGGTGCAACGCGTATGGATTGAAGACGAGGTGCCTCCTGAGCTGAAGGATGCCCTTGTGCTACCACTGTACAAGGGCAAAGGGAGCAAGCAATATTGCACGAATTATCGTGGCATCAACTTGCTGAGTTGTGTGGGCAAGGTGATTGCCCGAATCCTGCTCAATCGCCTCGTGAGTCAGATTGTGGAACCTAACGTGGCGGAAGATCAAGGTGGATTCCGTTCGGGTTGCAGCACTATAGATATGAAGTTTGCGGCTCGTCAGTTGCATTAGAAGTGCAGAGAACAACACCAGCCATGGTACTCGCTTTTTGTTGATTTCACCAAGGCATTTGATACGGTGAACCGCGAGGCATTGCGGCTGGTGTTGGGTAAATTTGGTTGCCCGCGTAAGTTTGTAAGTTTAGTTGGATGTCTGCACAGTGGTATGCGAGCGAGGGTGCAGCTGAGTGGAGAGACCTCGGATGACTTTGCAGTTGTCTCTGGTGTGAAGCAAGGCTGTGTTTTAGCTCCTGCCCTGTTTAATATTTATCTTCATGCAGTGCTGTATTGTGCTTTTGATGCGGCTTGTACTTACGGGGTTCGCGTGGAGCACCGTATTGATGGTGGGTTTCTGAACATCCGTCGTTTCGGTGCGAGAACTCTAGTCTGTGAGAGAACTATCCGTATGTTGTTGTTTGCTGACGACTGTGCGTTGTTTTCACACAGCGCGGATGAGTTGCAGCACATGACTAATGCTATGGCTTCGGCAGGGGCCAAATTCGGGCTCACCATCAACACAAGCAAAACTGTCTGTCTCTTTCAGCCTTCACCGGAGGTGCAATCTTCAATATTGCCGCAAATCAGCATTGGCGCTGAAGTATTGGAAACCACCTCACGCTTTCGCTACCTTGGGAGTGTGATATCGACTGATCAGCAGCTACACCTTAAAGTTGCGTATTCGCGTGTCGAAGGCGGCAGCGGCATTCGGGAAGCTGGAGTACCGAGTGTGGAGCAACCATCAGCTTAGCATTTGCACGAAGCTGATGGTGTACAAATCCATGGTACTGTCCATTCTTCTATACGGCAGTGAAACGTGGACGATGTACCGGCGCGATGTGCGATATCTCGAGCGGTTCCATCAGCAGTGTCTGCGACGAATTTTGCGCATCGGTTGGGGCGCCAGAATCGCAGACACGTAAGTGTTGCGCCGAAATGGGCGGTGCAGTGGACTGCATACTTTTACTGCGACACCTGAGATGGCTCGGTCATGTGAACCGTATGGATTCGACGCGGATGCCGAAACAACTCCTATACGGTCAGCTGAGTATTGGGAAGCGGCACGTGGGGAAACCAAAGTTACATCACTAGGACATGATTAAATTGAGCCTCACACGTTCTAATCTTGATTGCAGATCATGGGAATCGAAGGCGGTTGATCGTGGTGCATGGCGCGATCTAATCACGAAGGCAGTTTTTGAAGTGCGGGAGAAAGCCCTCATGCATGCACAGAAGAAGCGGCAGTTGCGGAAGCGGCAAGCACCGATGAATTGTACTCCATCGACATCGAGCGCATGGTGCTGTAGAACATACGGTCGCGAGTGCCTTAGTCAGGCAGGCTTATTGAGCCATGAGCGAGGCCACTCGGGACTACTACCGAAGCGACTACGGGTTCTGCAGCGAACATAGGCAGAACCGGCGCAGCGTTTGTAGGTACGCTGAATTCGATTTACTAACCGCATGCTTGCATGCTAAGTCTCTTTATTTCAGGTGGTGGGTTTTTGGTTCTCTCCTAATGCCTTTCTTTCTCATATAAACGTCTAGTAGGCCATGAGCCATGCCATTAGGGGCCGCTACAGAAGCGAAGACGGGTCCTACAGAGAATTACGGCGAACCGACACAGCGTTTGTAGGCACGCTGAAATCGATTTACTAACCGCGTGCTTGCATGCTAAGTCTCTTTAGTTCAGGTGGTGGGTTTACAGTTTTTACCTTTCTTTCTCATTTAAATATCTCCCTGTACTCTATTCCATTAACTTGCACACATCGCCTAAGCCAATTGTATTCGATTTCCATAACATTTTTGCGTTCGTGGCATTCCGTGAACTATACTTCCTTACCTCGTGCACTTAGCTGGGATTTGTTTGTAATCAAATTATTACATATCCTATTTAATTAAGGTTTATATCACCGTTTCCTTATGCATTAATCGAGTTTTTCTCTTTCTCTTTCTCTCTTTCAAGTGTTCGGCTGTTGTTTGAGATCCCCGGTGTGGATGCGCTTGATGTGCATGTTGACAAGGTGCCTACCTGTCTATTACCCACTACCTCGTCCATACTGGCTCCAGGAGACAGCTGGTGGTTGCTGGAGGATACAGGGTGCACGGTCCTTGTGGCCGTGTTAAGATCAAAGAGTGGTTCCATGCAGTCAGTGTGGAGCGGACTACGGTCCAGCCACCGCTTTGCGTGCGCTTGATTCCCAAGTACAGTGTGCTTGTGTTTGCCTGTGAAGGGGTGTGGGCCGGCTCCGTTGATGAAACGTGGCTCCCATCCGCATGCCTCCCGGTCTTATTCCTTCGGGTTTACACTGGATATGGGGTGTGTGGTTGGAGCTGTGGGTGGTGCAGCGCAAGCCATCCATGGTCCCTCTGTAGGCGCAGGCGTCCTGTGGCTTGCAACAGTGACAGGCAAATCCGAAACCGGATGCCGCCAACCATATATATATATATATATATATATATATATATATATATATATATATATATACTATATATATATATATATATATATATGGCTCGGTTATGTGAACCGTATGGATTCGACGCGGATGCCGAAACAACTCCTATACGGTCAGCTGAGTATTGGGAAGCGGCATGTGAGGAAACCAAAGTTGCGTTACTAGGACATGATTAAAGTGAGCCTTTCAAGTTCTAATTTTGATTGCAGATCATGGGAATCGAAGGCGGTTGATCGGCGTGGATGGCGCGATCTAATCACGAAGGCAGTTGCAGAAGTGCGGGAGAAGGACCTCATACATGCAGAGAAGAAGCGGCAAGCACCGATGGGTTGTACTCCATCGATACCCAGCGCATGGTGCTGTAGCACATGCGGTCGCGGTTGCCTACGTCAGGCAGGCCTAGTGAGCAATAAGCCACTCGGGACCACAACCGAAGAGACGACCGGTCCTGCAGAGAACATAGGCAAAAGGGGAGCAGCGTTTGGAGGCACGCTGCATTCGATCTACTAACGTTGGGCTTGCATGCTAAATCTATTTATTTCAGGTGGTGGGTTTTCAATTTTGTCCTAATGCTTTTCTTCCTCAAATAAATGTCTACCTGTACTCTCTTCTAGAAACTTGAACAAGTCGCCTAATGCCGATAGCTTTTTCGTGTTTGTAGCATTTCCGTAAAATATACTTTCCGACCTCGTTAAGTTATCTTATGTTCGTTGGTAAACAACTTATTTTATATGTTCATTAATTCAACATTTATCTCAGTTTCCTTATTCATTACTCGATTTATTTTCGTTGTTATCTTCCTCTCAAGTGATTGGCTGTTGCTTGATATCCCCGGTGTGATATCCTCGGTGTGGACTACGGTCCAGCCACCGCCCTATGTGCGCTTGGTTCCCCAAATACAGCGTGCTTTTGTTTGCCGGTGAAGGAGTGTGGGCCGCCTCCGATGATGAAAAGTGGCTCCCATCCACATGCCTCCCGGTCTTATTCCTTCGGGTGTACACTGGGTATGGGGTGTGGTTGGAGCTGTGGGTGGTGCAGCGCAAGCCACCCATGGTCTCTCTGTAGGTGCAGGTGTTTTGCGGCTCGCCACAGTGACAGGCAAAACCGAAACCGGGTGCCGCCAACCATATAGCTGTGTACCGATTATCTAGCACCGACTTGTAATTTTTGATTCCATTGGAAGCAGCGTTAGCCCCAGGCTACCAAGTGCTTGTTGCTTACAATATTCCACATTCGTTCTTGTATTCGAGTGAAAAATTGGGTGTAGCCCAAGGACTCTATGATGCTTCCTCGCTTTGGAGTGCAGCTTGGAATTTCGGGGTTCGAGGCCTAACAAACTTTAGTTGCATGTGCCCACGTTGGCTCATTCGTGAAAAATAAACAACCTCGGAAAGTAAACGAATAGGGATTTTTATGATGCTGTTAATGCATGTTCTGCTCCACATGTTAGCCATGAGACGTGATGTGGCTCTATTTCCCATAGTTCATCCGTCACGGCACAGAAAAAGGAACTGAATCGCTCAACACGGTTATTTCACGCACAAGTCTCCGATGGCTCGGCCACGTGTTGCGCATGCCAGCCCACCGACTTCCACGTGTTGTTTGCTCACCGGAGATGTGGATGGAAGAAGAGGAGGGGTGGCCAAGCGATGACTTGGTCCAGAGGAATGAAGGCTCTCACTTCGGAGCTGGCCTCGGTTGGAACGTCACGGCTCTCTGGTTGGGGTCCAAAAGACGGTGAACACGTTTGGCTGGATACACTTGCTGACATGGCAAGGAGTCGACCTCAGTGGCGTTCCTGCTGTGAGTTTCTTTGTCCCTCCTCGTCCCTTTTAGCCTCCCCCTCTACCTACGATCACACCTCGCAGCGTAAAACACAATAATTTTTCTTTTTGCCTAGTAGCCGGCTGGTAGGTTACCGGCACGGTGCCTATCCGTTGCTGGTAGCTCAGCTGGCATGCAACTGTTGTATTTATTTTCGTTTTCCTTTATGTATTGCGGCACAGTAGCTGAGGTGTTTCCCACCTCTAGCTGACGTGTATAATGATGATGATGTTCATCCGTCATACGGAATTTAGTTGCGGTTAGGCAAAGGCAATTACTATCGCGGTTCAAGGCGGAAGGGCAAAAGCGCCTGCTAGAATTTGGATCAGAAATGGCCAAACTTCTGGATTGAGTAGGAAGTAGGTTAGCTCAACTGTGATGATAAGGTAGAGCCTTAGTTCATTTCATTGAAAAAGAAATCAGTGCACAGAAACAATTGATTTGTAGCCCCGAAGGTCTGCAACCGTGATTTCTAATGACAGCTTATCACACACAGCTACATTTGCCTACAGTTGAGTAATTGAATGATAGCCAAGCTATTTCTTGGAAATTTACTATAACAGTTTGAACACTTTTTCGAAAGCCGAATGTTGGACAGCAAGCAGTGGAACTTAGTTGATGTATTATCGCTGTGGTCGCGTCAAAGTGGCTATCAGCGAATGTGTGATATTACCGCACTCCAACACTTAAGTATGCGCAAGGAACGTCCCTTCAGAATCCGCACATACCTCGGACAGGAGACGATCGGATCGGTCCAGTCTTAGGCGGCGAGGACACGCAGAGACTGCAGCTAACACCCCGTCTCATTCACACGCTGTGCGACCACCATCAGCTCTGTAAACCCAACTTCACATACAGCAGATGGCATGTACAATACACACTAGAGATGTCACCACTGCTTCACGGTACCTATTGTTTGCGCTTCAATCCACGTGATATTGATGTCATTTGCTTCCCTATGCCCAAATTCGTCTCTATATATTGTTGATGCCCACGCTTCTGACTAAATTTATGGCTGCCATTTAGGTTCACGTTTAAACGTTAACTAACCACCGATAGTCGTATTGGTTGCTTTTTAATTGCACGTGCGATTTTCCAAAACTAGAGGATTTGGCTGTTATACTTACATTCAATCCATAATCATTCACGTTCGTAATGTTACTGTCCATGAGAAGTACTGTTTTTCCAATCAGTTTGTGGTAGTCGATACACAAGTGTGAACAAATACCCGTTCACAGCACTGCAACTCTAACCAAGAACCTTGGTATGTCAACAGATATCTCTACTTGCAGCGGGCGGTGCTCATCATATTGAATGACTAAGTGGAGGCTATTTAGAAACCCTTGTAAACGCCATATTTCCGCTTGACAGACTGATGGCATTTTCACTCGCGTGACACCATTATCTGCTGGTTCGATGTCTAACCGGGGCTCGTCCAAATTACAGGTCGCGCTAACATCTGTTCGTGTCTCGTTACGTTCCCACTTGACAGATGGATATGATTACATCCAATCAGTCACTGCGCTTTGTCTCCTTTGGAGACATTGCACATCGGCAAGCAATCCGAGCATCGGATCTTGTCCCTGACTTCGGGAGTGTTGGGCCCCTGACATGGCTTATCGTCATCTGAAAGGCGTTTGAACTGAGTGACCAGTCACCGGCTCCCAACGGGTGCAAATTCCTCATCTCGCCCTGCTGCCTTGTAGGTTAAGTCCTTTGGCCAAAAGCTCGGAGCGGTGGCCCCTAAGACAACCTACCAACCTCGGCCTAGGCAACAGGGTAGTATCTCGCCTACTGACGAACCATGAACTTACAACTACAACCATTCACACGCTCTCTTGCTGCTACGGTGCAATTCATTCATGCTACAATTCCAACTTCACCATTTTATCTACAAGTACCTTGTATAATTCACACTCATTTTTACCTGATTCTTCCACGGCGATCAACCCGACCTACACTGATGAACCTGTTCGCGTGACAAGTGTCAGCTCAAGCACACTGCTCAAAATAGAGCTGTTAGCCCCGAAGTCTCTCATCTTCGCTCCTGCAATCCAGAACACACTTCAAACTTGCAGCCTTCAACGTACGCATACTTCTGCAGATCGGTCAGTAAGCTAGACTTGTACGCACGCTAGAGACCCTTGGAATTGATGTCCGTTATCTGAGGGAAACACGACTCCAGGACTACAACTCGGTTTACCAGCTGGCGTCACTGCCCCACTCACCTACCCGCTTCCCTCTCTGCCTCTCTGGTCACACCGTCCGCCGCATCTGGGCAAACTGGTACTGGAACTGCCGTCAGTGCTACAGCCGAGGCTGCTCTGATTGATTAGACTCCGATCAATAGTCGCCTTTGTGCGATGAGGCTCCATGGCTCTCGTAAAGTTAGCAGACGTTGAGTCGAAAAGCGTGCTCTCTTCGTGATCTCTGCCTACGCGCCCGCTGTAGCTCGGACACAGTCAAGGACCAGTTCTACCAGAACCTTCATGAGCTGCTCCTAAAACAGACATTATTTTGGCAGAAAACTTCAACGCGCGTGTCGGTCGGCTGCTGCCACGTGAGCGCCCCCTAGGGGGACCGCATAGATATGATGTTCGCTCAGACAACGGAGAGAGCCTTCTCAGTCTGGGCGCTGATCAGCTTTTCCTCTCCAGCACCAGCTATCGTCATCCTGGACGCCAGTACGCCACTTGGCGCCCCCCATCATCAACCCAGCGCTGGTCACAGATTGACTACACAGCCATAAGTCTCAGATGGCGCAGCAGCGTACGCGACTGTCGATCATTTTGGTCAACGTGCGTCGATATCGATCATGCACTGGTATGTGCAATTGTTTGCATGCGTTTCAGTGGTCCACCTAGGTCCAATCACATCCGACTGAACACCTACAAGTTGGAGGACCCAACGGTGAAGAAGGAGTATCAACAAAGGCTTCGTGAAAATCTCTCACTCTGGATGTTGATCAACACTGGTCAAATCTGCAACAAGCCATGCCGTCGGCCGGTTTGTCCAGCTGCGGCCTCACTCGCTCCACACCCATAAGCTGGATCCCGGGAAGATCCTTGGAATTGCTGGATCGCCGACGGGCAGTACCTGCTGACGCAGAGCACAACGAACACCGACGGTCTAGTACGCAACATCTGAAAGTAAGTCTTCGCTGTGATCGTGAATCTTGGTAGTCAAAACAAGCTGATGAGATGGAAGCCGCTGCATCAGCTGGCAACTTCCGCCGTCTACTTTGCATCATCAGGGTCACTGATTGCAATTCCCACGTTATCAGCCAGACGATTTGCGAATCAGACGGCACGAAGATCACCAACCTTCACAGGCGATTGGGTCGCCGGGCAGAGCATTTCGCTCTTCAATTCAACCACCCAACACAGCCCCTTGTGACATCGCCAGCCCAAATAGATGATAACTGGTCGGTCTCCACAGTCCCTCCCCCGAAATGAAGCAGAGATCCGAAATGCCATCCAATTCTTGAAATGTAACAAGACTCTGAGTCCCGACAGCCTACCACCGGCTCTATTCAAAGATGGCGGGTGTGTAATTGTCAGCGAAATCCCATCACTGTTTACGAAAGTTTGGAGTGAGGCGAAGGTTCCGAACTCATGGGGAGAATCGGTCCTTGTTCCGATTCACAAGAATTGCTCCCATGACGATTGCTGTAACTGCCGCGGAATCTCATTAATCTCTGTCACATCCAAAATCTTCGTGTCGGTCCTACTTCTCAGGCTTTCAACGACTAGAGAGAAGTTTCCCGAGAAGAACAAGCCGGATTACGTCCAGGCCGCGGCTGCATCTACCAAATCTTCAAGCTTCGCCAACTGCTCGAACTACGTCACATCCACTGGCCGCCAACAATCGTAGTGTTTTTGGACATCCGAGCGGCATCTGATTCAGTAGATAGATCTGCGTTGTGGAACTGTTTACTAAAGAAAGGTGTGCCCGACAAGTTTGCAACCATCCTGAAAGAACTTTACAGTCACACGCCGGGCAAAGTCGGCGCTTACGGCACGCTCTCTTCTTTATTTGCTGGGACCAGTGGTGTTCGCCAAGGTTGCCCTATTTCCTCTTTCCTCTTCAATTTTGTCATCGAAGATGTTGTCCAAGGAGCACAGGAAGGTGTCCAGAAATGCGGCGTTGAGCTCCTCCGTGGAGACAGAATCACGGACTTGGACTACACCGATGTTATCGCCTTGCTAGGGGACGACTCACAAACTGTCCAGAGCGCTTCGGACCGCTCAGCTTATACTTCACTCCGGGAAAATGTAAAACGCTGCCCCAGGATTGTCAAGCGCCTGAACCCGCGCTCACTATTGCTGGATATGTTCTGGAGCAAGTCCCATGCTTTACTTATCTAGGGAGTTGCAACGTACTGAGCGGCTATAAAGAAACTTTCCTCTTGCGTTATTCGCCGTTAAATCGTCGGATTTATGCTCACAGGAGCCTACGTACTATCATTCGATTTGACTTCGCAAACTTCGCCTATTACTGCTTATCTTTTGGATCTTTTATTCGCGGATCACCAGTAAACTGTGCTTGTGCAATTTCGAAGTCATTCGTGCTCGAATCTAACCGGCGAATTTATTCTTCATCTTGTCCTACAAGAACTATTTTGGTCTTGTTTTAAAGATCACTCCGAGCGTCATTCTAAAATCTTACTACCGTTCCTTCTAGTCGCTGTAGAAAATGATAGTTGTCAATCTGGTCCGCCTTCGGGACAGCCACTGTCGCCATTAGACAGTACTTTCCAAGTCATTTTTCTCTGCCTTCATCCTACCCTGGAAAGCGTCGATCACCCGCCGCTTATACACTTACCGACCGGATCAATAACATGCACGCGGCCTATCTACCCTAGAGACATGTGATTCATCTGGACGCGACATGTCTGACCCCTCTGGAGCGACGGAGGCAAAGATCTGACCTTAAACCGGTGCCGATCGCCATGCAACGAACAGTGACGCGAAGCTATATACGGTGCGTTGGTCTCTCTGTCCTCTTGTTACCGCAGTTGTAGTGTACATATCAATAGTTGCTCCATTCCATTTTGTTGTTGTGGAGCCTTTACACCATATCACCACCAGCTGTGGTCATTCATACTTCGCTGCCCAATTACTAACCGTCACTACATCCGTAGAATTTTCATTCTAAGCTACTGAAAACGTAAATATGTGAGACAACTATAACCTAGATCCTGAACTCTCCTTTTCTATCTAATCCCTTTTTGGAATTGGTGTAAGCCACAATGACTGCAAAAGTCTCAGCTCCTAAGACGAGATCAGCTGCGCGACAAAAGACAAAAACCTTACCCGTTGCCGTGAAAACACCGCAGACAAGGCACGCTCAGAAGGTAGACCCAGCAATTAAGATATCCAGTAAAACATCATCCATTGAGAGTTAAGAGACCTCAAGACCCAAATGAATGCTATGGAATCAATCATAAGAGAGCTAACGACACTAACGTGTATTCTGGATCCGACCCAAAACCAACGCACTGAACACTTGAACAAAGCTAGTAACCATAGCTACTATTGCCACTGAAGTTCACGAAAGGCTTACACGGTCTAAAAACGTGTCATTTTTAATATTCCGGATAGGTACCCGACGGATAAATTAAAGCATACACTTCTATCGACTGTTTCCTTATGTGATGCAGACTGTTGTTGTAAGACTGTGGAAAAATCACACAAAAACACTTGCCCGATATTGCTGAAGTTCAACACCTCTGAGGTTGCCCGATCGTTCATTAATAACCGGAATCTAATTGTAACTAATACTGAATTCAAGTTCGCATTGATTAGATCAGATCGGACTCCACTGAAAAGAGAAGTTCCGAAAAACAGAACTATTAATGCAACTCGTGGGAGCACAAAGTCTGAACAGTCGTCTTTAAAAATCTATGTTTGTGCTGGAGTCTACTCCCCTCCCCCCCTCTTCCAAAGGCACCGGATCCAAGTTACGCCCAGGAGGAGATTCTCTGAGCAAATAAGTCCGAAAATATGATGGTCTTAAATGAAGATACGCTCAAAGCTGTCACGCACGTTAGCGAGCGAGACTCTGAACTATATAAGCCAAGTGAAAGTAATAAGCGGTATAATAATCCAAGCCCAGAATCAGGATTTATCAAACCGATGACAAAAAAGGAAACGAGTCCTTTCCGGAGGAATGTTGGCCCAATAAAAGTCCTAGCTTTAAATATACCTAATGAGTACAAAGTAGCCGATATTCTGCGAACACTCAGATGAAACCTAACACTAAAAAGACGCCTTAGCTCAGGTATAAGGCTCCAACCATCGACAGGGGAGCACCCCGGCCCACTGCTACTCCGTTTATCAGATTCATCCGATATTAAATCCTTGCACTCCCAATGTCAGACGCTGAGACGGCTCATAACATTTAATGATCTAACCTTTACATCACCAAAAAATATAGCAAAACCTGAAGGTTTGATGGCACACTATGTAGCACCCACGGCTTCACGTAGCTTTACCGGCCACCAACATGTGCAACCCGAAAACAAACCAGAGTAGTATTTTTGCTACGGCTGGAACCTAGCGCCGACAACCCTAATATCGAGTCTTGCTAGTGCAGTGGGACACCTCTTTTCAACCAGCTGTTAAATCTAGTACAATTATGCCAGTCATACTGCGGCCTTAGTCCCCTGAGGTTTCCACCAACACCAACACCCCACCATGGATATCGACGCATGCAGTAGCAATGCCATACCCCTATTTATCAATGAAGTTCTAACACTGCCACACCAGAAAGGCGTTGTCAAGGTGGTTCTTATCAATGTTCGATCTCTAAATAATAAAAGGCATACTTTGCGCCATCTGATTACTCTCTTGTCTCCTGACTTGCTAGTCATAACTGAAACCTGACACGCCCCCACACTCCAAATGAGTTCTATCAACTAGTGGGCTATTCATCATTCATGAACAGCCGACAAGTTGGTAAGGGAGGCGAGTGCCCTATTTAGGCACAGGAACAACTTTGTACTCAATCAAGAATAAACCCGAAACTCAATATCATAAATGAATCTGTGTGGATCACTATTAGAATGAATTGCCCTCTAGTTTTGGTTGGATGTATTTACAATCCACCCCGTTATGAGGCGTTACTTTTAGAACACCTCACTTCTGCTTTTGAATTTGCTTCTGAGCTACCCTTCAGTCAAAAGATAATCGGAGGTGACTATAATTTACCAGATTTCATGACCAGAGTATACATCAACACTAAAGCTTTAGAGCTTCCTCTCCAAAGTCCGGGCCCAAAGATGGACAGAAGTGGCTCATAAACCTATCAGGGAAAACAATATTTTAGATCTCATTTTCGTCCAAGACGTACACCCCACATCTGTCGATGTATTATCCCGTTTCCCAGGTAGTGATCATAGTTGTGTACCTCAGTTTCGCGGCACTCGATCCCGTCCTACTTTGTAACACAAGATAACTAATAAGTCTTTTAGGGACTTTAGAAATGTGAATTGGGACACATTTGCTATAAGGGTGCGAAAAATGAACTAGGATCTCTGCTTTCTCCCCAGAGATCCACAGGTCGCGTCAGACGAAACACACAAATATCCAACAAGGTCTTCATATCTTTGTTCCACTCGTAGTAAGATCCGATAAGAAGCTTTTCGCGAAAACTACGCGCGAAGTAGTGCATGATCCAATCTCTCAAGAAATTTTGAAAATGCTCTATCTTGAAGTTTCTACCTTCAAATTTGGCTTGGAAGCATGATCCAAACTGACTGAGTGGGAAATCTTTACTCTGCTCCATCAAATATTGATCCAGGATATCTTGGATTTTCGGTAACCGCGTGAGTTTGTTCCAGTGTTGCTTCTGTAGCGCCCAAAAAGATAACTCTTATCTTTCGTGTACAATTTACTTGTTGACCGATTGTACATTACTCCTTCTTGTTTTAATCTTACAACCGGCTCGACACACAACTGCCTTGTAAGTCCCCGCGCTCACGTGTACGCTCTTGCTTCGCTTCATCCGTCCGTTTCTTGTTGTAGTCCCATCGAATACAGTCCGCTCTTTCCGACTCCAATTGCCTTCTGATATCCGCGCTTAATTCCGCGCACCGCCTCGGACTAGTATTAACTAGTCCTATAAATTGGTGACCCCGATTCGCACGCGCGAATTCAACTTTATTCTCGTTTGTATTTTTTGGTGAGTTCGTTCCTTTTTCTCGATTATATACCTATATTCATTTGTTTCTTGCGTAATTTTAGTACTTTATCGTATTTTGTTCGTTCTTTATCTTTCGACTCACATTTCGAGAGCGGCATCTGAGTCGTTTCACAGCGTAACCATGCTTACTTTAGCTGTTCCAAGCTTCATGGAACACAGTCCAGAAGTTTGGTTTAAGATATTCGAGATCGAGCTAGAACATAAGGGCATAACGGCGGACCGTCCAAGGTACAATCATCTCGTCCCACGCCTTCCTCCGTCGGTAGTGACGCTGATTGAGGACATTCTACTCTGCCCATCGAATGAGGCAAAGTATGAAACGATGAAGCAAGCGATATTGAAAGAGTTACGACCCAGCGCACGAGCACGATTTGAGCAGCTCAATGGTCTCAAGCTTGGAGATCGCAAGCCGTCGGCATTGCTCCGCGAACTTCAGCGCATCGCTGGTGCCAAATTTTGAGGTCATCCGCTAAATACAGTGCACTCGGCGACGTAGAAGTGGGGAGCTCGTTGATGGGGATGAGACACAGAGTGTAGGTCCTCACAAGTAACCGTTACTTTGAGGTAACCATGGTCGAGGGATACCATATCCGAGTTTGATGGCCGTACACTGTACACTCCTTTCTGTCCAACGAGAAATTCATGGATCCATCGATGTGTAACGATCTCCCGACACCACTACGACCCTTATCTGACTAGAAGCAATTATATGAATGCCTTTGTCGAATGCTTTTGCTGAAGTCGATGTAGATTACGTCGACGGACTTCCCCGGTTCAGTCTTGCAAAACATCCTGTCTCGTCAAACGTTAAGTTTGTAAAACAAGCAATATCCCATCCTGAAACCGTGTTGTGCGGTGTCCAGAAGTTCTTTGAGTGTAACACGATGTATTAGACGCTTTTTTACTATCTTCTCGATCACTTTGGCCAAAACGGGTGTAGACAATTTGGCTCTGTAGTTATCCACCTTATGGGGTGCCACCTTTCGGGATGGCCTCACCACCAGCGCTTCCCGTCGTTTGGCAATGTGCCTAGACAATGATTTGATGACATAGATCGTAACCCCAGGCGAGATAATGGCAGCTAGTGATTTGATTAATTAGTGGATGAAGCCCGTCAGGGCTCCCTGCAGGCTTGGTACCGTAAGGTCGCAAGTAGCCGGGACTCGTCGACATCACAACCAAAATGTGCGTTTACCAGGAATGTACTCTTAGATGAGGTACGGACTCCGCGTGTTTGCAACACGGAAGCGAAGTGAGCGGCCATGGGAAGTCGCGATCGGAATGGAAGTTTAGCAGGTGTTCCGGTCCGCGTCTTCAGACTTCGATACACGTCACCTTTTGGCTTTCAACACGGGTTTACGTAAGCAAAGATTCTTTGGGGCATCCTCGCCGTCAGTTGCACGCTTTTTCTTCCGAACTTCCGGCGCTTTTTATCCTCAATTTCACTTTGTTGCAAATATTTCGCTGTCTTTTTATCGTTCGAATCAGTGGCCGGATACATCCAGAGTGGCGAAATGCTCACATTCTTCGACCGTAACCGAGCCAGCTACCATATTCCTTGTCGAACGTGTGGTTTGATTGGCCCCGACTTCCTGAAATTTCAAGGCACAAACTGAGAACTAAAGCAAAAGTCAATCTTCCTTTATTATGTCCGAACCGTCCTCCACAGATTGTAACATGCGGTAGAGACCAATTATTTGGTGTCTGCTCGATTAATCCATCGAAATCAGTTTTCAGTAGATGTACAGCTGGTTCACACGGAAGATAACACTGTGCAGTGTACCAGGGAGTTCACAACCGCCGACAACATATCGGGTGGCAGGATTTGCAGCTCCGATTCGGAGAACAGAGCATTTAGCCTTATTTATGGGCATCAACGATAAGGTATACCACTCCCAGAGCCTATCCAAGGCACGCTGAATTGCCTCAAGACCCCCGGGATATCCACAATATTCCAGAGCTTAAGGTCGTCAGCAAACGTTGGTGATGACACCCCTAGCTCTCCCGGCAAGTCAGTTACATAGGTCGCGAACAACAATTGCCCCAATACCGAGCCCTGTGGAACGCCACTTAGGAAAGCTTGCTTGAGCGAAAGTCTACGCCCCACCCGTAAGCCCAGTTTCCTCCCCTCAAGGAAGGCAGACACCCCTTGAAGGGCGCGAAAGATATCCCGTAAGGTCTCAATTTTAGTGAGAGCCGAAGCTGTGGAACAGTGACAAAAGCTTTCGAGAAACCTACGAATAGCACGTCTACAGCATGGCCATTGTCTACCGCTTCGGCCCAGCTTTCACGAGCTAAAAGTAAACTAGTCTGACATGAAAATCCCTTGCGGAATCCATGTTGCGCAACACTGAGAAGGTTGAATCTATTCAGGTGGATTTCCATTGAATCCCTTATCAACTTTTCAAACAACTTGACTACTACGCTTGTCAAACTGACAGGCCGGTAGTTCGCGGGTAGAGCTTTGTCACCGCCCTTAAAAATCGAACAGATGATTGCCTCCCTCCATTCCGAAGGTAGGCTGCAGCTATCCAGTGATATTGAAAACACGCATGTGAGCGGACCACTCAGCTCAGTGGCCCATTCATGCAACAGCTTCGGATGAATTGATTATGATTGGAAGCTTTAGAGGGATTAATGCCTTGCAGTAGCTCGAAGACCTGAGTCTCCGTTATGCTAAATTCAGCGAAGCAAGAATCCTCTGGAACTCTTGAAACAAACTCAACCTGTATAAAGATGTCTCCCGAGCAAAGCCCCCACTATACTGATCACGCAGTATACTAGCCTTGTCATAGTCATTTCGCGCACGGGTCTCGTCTGCTCGCAATAAAGCTGGTATGGACAGTTTGCCCCGCTGCGTATTTCAACGTAAGCAAATATACTTCTTGGGATTAGCTGCGACCGAGTCTGCTAAACCCTGCTCGTATTGCAGACGAGCAGTTCAGAGATGTTGCTTCCATTTATTGCTAATCTCTCGATAACTATCATAGGCGTTGGCTGGTGGAGCTGCTTGGTAAGTTTGCCAGCATCTAGACCGTTTCCTGCGTAGGTACTGGCCTGTGGTATCTATCAATGGAGGCTGTGCCCTCAACCCTGTTTTCCTCCTGAGTAAAATATAGGGGTGGCAACCTCAGTAAGGTATGCCTCAAATTTATTCCAGGCTAACTGGACAGAATCCGCCATCGAGGTCTCACAGTTCAGAACTGAAGCCTTAGTTCGCATTGCACTGAAGTTCGCCCGCCAAATATTGGAAGTAATTCAACAGCGGTCTCTTGTTGCCTTGAAAAAGCACATCGAAAGATTTGCATGCGTGCTCTCTGGACAATAGAGGTTCACCGTTTGTAACATCAGTCACGAAGTCGAGGGACTTAGCGAAAACCAAATCTAAAGTAGATGGTATTTGGTTGTCCATATGCCTAGTGGGAAGTCAACGAACTGGCGCAAAGGCACTTGGAGAGTCAGTTCAAGGAAGTGTGCACCGAATGTCCCTAATGCCGAATAACAAGAAAGATCGGCCCAACAGACTTCCGGGAGGTAGAACTCCTCTAGAACTAAACACTTATTCGCAGGCTGAATGCGAATAAATTCAAGTAGCCCCTAGAAGAACTTCCAGGACTTCTGTATATCACTATAACTGTAAGCTGGGTAGAGAAAGTGCACAAACCAGCCGATAGGGCTTCAACAGTCTGATCCGACGACTGGAAGGTGCAGGGCCTCAACACATCTAAGTTACAGCTCACATACAGTACAACGCCTCCGCCTTGGCGAGCAACGGAGCGATCAGTTCTAAGCAGCGCGTAGCCAGGTAAATGCACCTCACCCTTCGTGATATCCGGAGACAAGCACGTTTCAGTGTAAGGAAGTATGTCGGGACGAGATTTGTCTACAAGTTGACCCAACTCGTGCACCTTGTTCCTTAGACTACGCACGTTGCTAAGTACTACCTCAAGGAATTCGGCAAGACCATCCCTGGGTCATGCGCGATCAGGATGGGTTCTGATAGGGCGGAAAGTAACTTCCGGCTGACCACCTGAAAACCCACCAGACGGAGGCCTTGCTCACCAGCCGCCCGTCTAGTTTTGTGGTCTTTGTTAGCCTTCTTTAACTTCAGTCTATTTGCCAGTGGTTGGTCCGGCTGAACGCTGACACCACTACCCTTAAGTTTCAACGCAAACCGTAGTAATGATTTGCGTTCCTCCGGGGTAGAAAGGACCACGCGAAGTAGTCGGGGGCGTGGATTTGGCGTAGCGATAGGGACGTTCCCCAATCTGGTTAGCTTTCTGACAGTGACACCAGGGAAGCATTGTGAAGGGAGAGTTGCCTGGACACCGTTTCAGCCATTTGATGTCATCCAAGATGCGTTCCTTTGGGAGAGCGGCTTCAGATTCAGTAACGTTACGGAATATAACGCTACTATCCGTGAAGAGTCGGCACGAGGGAGTGTTTACCCACGTGCTTTGGAGTCGACACCTATACCAGCTGTTTTCACCACTGGCGGTGGGACGTTTCTCTGTCTTCACAAACGACGTCGAAGTAACGGTAGCGTTAAGGTTTCAAGCTCCTATTGCCGGCCGTCATACTAGTTTGGGTAGTCTAAGCCCACTTCGAAGTTTTACGGCAGATTTAGTCGCTTCTTCTTTGTTTCACATTCGAGCAGGGGACCGGTTAGCTTGTATGCATATTGACCAGTTACAGACACTTCGTCAGAAGGGTCTTGGTTCATTGGCGGCCGATCCCACGTCAGCATCTTCGGAAGGTTCTCTATGCACTATGTCAGACGACCTTTCGATTGTTAAAGCCGGCACCTTCTTCGAATCGTCGGCAATAACTAGTTCTCTGGGTTTAGCTGGGGGTTTTTTGTATTTCGACCTATTTTTCTTCACTTTGATCGGTCTATGAGGATAGCAGCAATGGTTCAGTTCAGATGGGACTGGAACGATAGGAGAATCCCGTGAGTGTTTCATCTTGAGTGGATCGTTGAGCCAGGAATTGATGAAGTGCACAGTTATTGATGGATCTAAAACGGAACACCCGTATCGCACCCTGGCCAACCAGTTAATGCCCACGTTTCCTGCCCTAGCAGTCCCTGCTGTGGCAGTCACGTGAAGTAAGCAAAGGATAGGAAGAGAAATCGAAGGTACAGAATAAAGAAGTGCACTTAAATAAGAAAATAATACCAATGCGTGAAGAAAAGTAGAGAAAAGAACATCCAAGTACGAAGATGTGAGTTACTCAGGAAAATGGAAAGGTTTCATGTTGCCACACAAGAGCGTCAAGTTGCCGCTCAAACCCCTTAACCGTAGATTTCCTGATAACACTTTCCGGAAGCATGTTCCAGCGGTCGATAACTCGGCGTGACAGCCGGATTTCCGCCGTAATCCGATCGGACCGCGGTTTGTCCAGCTTCAACGGAATGACCGCGTAGAACAGACTATCTAGCGGGACTGAATAGCCAAGATAAATCTGGACCAACCTTCCCAGTTAAGATACGTTAGGTTAGGATTAGGTCTCTTCTAAGCTTCGGTAGTGCATCGAATGCATTCCCAAACTAAGTAGACGCTCGGGGTAGGCCCGTCCCCGTAATCCCTCGACTAACCTAGTACCCACTCGTAAAACCCTCTCTAGCTCCATTTTGTCCCGGACGAGGCAGGGCGGACAAGCCTGGACGCAGTATTCCAGATGAGGCCGAACGAAAGCCGAGAACAGCCTCGTAAAGATGCCGCCCGTCAAGACTCCGAAAGAACGTCGGATTAACCACAACATGCGGAAACCTCTGCTTGCGGCCTTCTTCCAGTTGTCGCCGGAGTGTAAAGCCGAAGAGTGTACGACGCCTAGGTCAATCTGGCTAGGTACACGGGGGAGTTCGACCCCACCAACCACGTACTTTCTAGGAGGATACCCTACTTCAATGCGAAGAACGGGGCATCTGTTTGTGTTATGGGCAGTAACCATAATATAGACCAGTCCCAAAGCTTATCCAATGCTCGCTGAATAGCTTCGGAACCCCCAGGAACATCGACAATGTTCCACAGCTTCAGGTCATCAGCAAATAGCAGCGATGGTACCTCAAGCTCCGCGGGTAGGTCATTCACATAGATAGAGAACAGCAGCGGTCCAAGCCCTGCGGCACGCCACTGAGGACAGACTGCCTAAACGATAGGCCCCGGCCTACCCGTACACACTGTTCTCTACCCTGCAAGAAGGCAGTCACCCAATGAAGGGCGTGGCCAGATACCCCGTAGGAGGACAGCTTTTGCGCGAGCCTCAAATGGGGTACCTTGTCAAATGCCTTCGAAAAGTCGACGAAAAGCACGTCCAGCGCGTGGCCGTTATCTACTGCATCCGCCCAAGTTTCGCGAGCCACCAGTAGATTCGTCAGACACGAAAATCCCCTCCGGAATCCGTGTTGCACATTGCTAAGTAGATTAAATCTACTCAGATGACTCTCCAATGAATGTCTCACCAGTTTCTCGAGGAGTTTGACTACTACACTCGTCAGACTAAATGGCCTGTAATTTGCAGGCAGATCTCTGTCCCCATTTTTGATGATGGGAGAGATGACAGCTTCCTTCCATTCGAAGGGCAATGCACAGATGGCAAGCGATTTCTGAAACACAATAGCGAGCGGTCCACTTAGTTCCGCAGCCAACTCATGCAACAGTTTCGGGTGAATCAAATCAGGCCCAGAGGCCTTAGAAGGGTTCAGCCCTTCTAACAGCCTACGAACATCCGTCTCTGCTACAATAACTTCAGATAGTTCTGAACCCTCCGGGGTCCTACAAATCAGCTCCACGCCTGTCAAAAAGGTTTCCCTTACAAACGCTGCCGCATATTGCCCACTGAGTACGCAGGCCTTGTCATAGTCCGTATGCGCATGAGTACCGTCATCACGCATCAATACTGTAACTGACATAAGCGGAGAATCTTTCTGGATTCTCTGAAGCTTCGTCCGCTAACCCTTTCTCGAAATTGAGCCGAGCATTCCTTAGGTGTTGCTTACACTTATTTCTAGCCTTACGGCACCTGTCATAAGTATCGGTGGACGGAGCATCTCGGTAAGTCCGCCAACATCTAGATCTCTTTGTGAGCAGATGCCTGCCAGTGGGATCTATCCAGGGCTGCTTTGCTCGTGCTTTCTTTCTCCTTGTGACTGGGATGAAGGAAGCAAAGACCTCCGTGAGGTAGGACTTAAATTTATCCCAGGCAACCTGGACAGTATCGTCGTCTGAGATCTCACAATGCCAACCCGAAGCCTTGGCTCTCATTGATTGATAGTCTGCGTGCCATATGTTCGGGCGAGACTCAACAGTACTCTGGTAGCATCTAGACAGAGCAAACAAACATGATCACTGGAACCCAGTGGAGGTCCGTAAGTAATGTCACCAACAAAATCGAGTGACTTAGCAAATACAAGGTCTAAGATAGACGGTACTTGGGCGTCCATGTACCTAGTGGGGAGGTCAATGAACTGGTGCAAAGATACTTGGAGCGTAAGCTCAAGCAGATCAGCGCCGAATGTGCCTGACGCTGAGTCGCAAGAAAGATCTGCCCAGCAAATCTCTGGGAGGTTGAAGTCGCCCATCACCAAACACTTATTTGCGGACTGGGAGCGAATGAATTCAAGTACCTCTTTGGATACGCTCCCAGGGCTTCTATACACAATTACAACTGTAACCTGAGCCGAGGATGTGCTAATAACAGCCGACAGAGCTTCAACAGTTTTGTCTGCCGACTGAAATAAGCAAGTCTTCAAAACGTCAAGTTTACAGCTCACATAAAGAGCGACGCCCCCTCCCTGTCGGCCAGCAGAGCGATCGCACCTAAATAGTGCGTAGCCAGGTAGATGTACTTCACCATCCGTGATGTCCTGAGATAGCCACGTTTCAGTGAATGCGAGTATATCGGATGAGACCCATCTACAAGCAGACCTAACTCGTACACCTTATTCCTTAGGCTGCGCACATTACTTAACACTATCTGAAGGTATTCGTTAGATCCAGACCTGGGTCGTGCGCTACCAGAATGGGCAGTGGTAGGGCGGAGAAAGACCGCCGGCTGACCACCGAAAACCCACTAACCGGAGACCTTGTTCACCGGCCACTCTCCTGCTTTTGAGGTCCTTGATGACCTCCCTTAGCTTCAGCCTATCGGCCAGCGGAAGGTCCTGCTGAACGCTAATATTTGTACCCTACAACTTAAACGTAAAACGCATGAGAGCGCTGCGTTCTTCTGAGGTAGAGAGTACCACACAAACTAGCTGCGGTCGAGGGTTTGGTACATTAACTGTGACGTTCCCCAGTCTAATCAGCTTCCTGACAGTAACGCCTGGAAAAGCAGGCGGAAAATGCTTCGTTACGCACGTTTTAAACCATTGAAGGTCGTCCGTCATGCGATCAGCAGAAAGGACAGCAGTAGATTCAGCCGCGTTACGGAGTATCACGCTACTATCCGTGAAAGAATCGCCACGATGGGGTGTATTAACCCCGAGGGTCTTTGAATCGCTACTTGGAGCAGGTGGCTTCACCACTGGTGATGGGACTGTCTTTAGCCCCTCCGATGATGTAGCAACGGTAGCGTGTTTTTCGCTCCATTGTCGATGTTTTACTTTTTTCGGACCATCGATTCCACCGAAAGGCTTTATGGCAGATATGGTCTGCTTTTTCTTCTTGATAACGGCAGAAGGGTTCCGTGACGCACTTTCGCTTTGAGCAGCATCAAGCAAACCGTCAGAACATGCCTTCTCGGTGAGAACCGAGACATCCGGCAACTTCGGCTGACAAGTAGTGCGTCTTGGAATCCCCACCTTCGCACAACCGTCAGACGGTCTGACAAGTAACGACGCTTGGCTTGTTTCCGGTGCCAAGAAAACTATTACTTCTTGTTTAGCCGTGAGCTTACGGGGTTTCCTGGTTCTCTTTCGCTTTACTTGAAGGGACCCTTGAACCAGGAGTTCGGCGTCGCTTTAGATAGGACGTCCGAAGCAGAATCTTCAAGCCCAACTTTGCATTCGTTTCCGCTGGACCAAGCGTTGCTCGTGGATCTCAGTGGCATAGTGCTTATGGCGTCAACCATGAGCCACTAGGCTCTGGGTTCCAGCCCAACTCAGGCTATTTCCAACTGATGAGTCCTAACCAGGACGAAACCGCGGTCTTGGGGTGCCAGTGTTGGGATGAGCAACACTATAATGTTTCCACGTCCGAAGCAGCTTCATTTTTGTGGTCGGTAGCCATCTGGACGGGTGACATGATTGGTGCCACAAGTTGATCTCCAGTGTAAGTGATCAAATCTGTGTTGTTGGAGACCGGAAGCGTCGTCATGAGCAGATCAATCTTAAGGCGAAGATCTGAGGACGAACGCTCTACATTTCGAAGCCGTGTATCAAGAGATTCGTCTCTCATGCGAAAGGCACAACTGGAAAGCAACATTTCGCTGGAGGCCAATGCTGCGTACTGCTCGGTATTTAGGTCCGTACAAAACTGGTGGTACCATCGGATGCAGACATTGCACTGCATACCGCCGGCATCGTCAGTTACTGGTATATTGCAGCTTGGACTGCCACAAAGTGCGATAATCTCAGAATCCAAACCACCAGGAAAAACAGCCTCGGTGCATTGCGAGACCGACATAGTGGAAAACAGAGTGGAATTAAAACACGTATACAATAGTTAAACGACCTCAATAAAAAGGCAAAACCTGGGTGCAAAACGGGATTAAAACTGTGAAAAACCGGCAAATTTACCAGTAAGCGCCAAAGACGCTTTGACCAGAACCGCTTTAATCGATCCAAGATATCTTGGATCAGAGGAAATTTGACAATAGTCAAATTCCGTTACAAGTGTTTATTCAAACACCGTTTTTCACAATATGCAGCTTAAAAGCCCGATCAGAATTGCATGCCAAGAAATCGAGTTACCGCGTAGTACGTAGAATCATCGAGCGCTGGAACATGCTTCCGGAAAATGTTATCATGGAATCTACGGTTAAGGGGTTTGAGCGACAACTTGACGCTCTTGGGTGGCAATACGAAACCTTTCCATTTTCCTGAGTAGCGCGCATCTTCGTGCTTCGATTTTCTTTTCTCTACTTTTCTTCACGCATTGCTATTATTTTCTTATTTCAAGTGCACTTCCTTATTCTGTACCTTCGATTTCTCTTCTGATCCTTTGCTTACTTCACGTGACTGCTAGGGCAGGAAACGTGGGCTTTGACTGGTTGGCCAGGGTGCGATACGGATGTTCCGTTTTAGATCCATCACGAACTGAGCACTTCATCAATTTCTGGCTCAACGATCCACTCAAAATGGAACACTCACGGGATTCTCCTATCGTTCCAGTCCCATCTGAACTTGAACTTGAACATCTGCAGTAGGCCTAGCATAGCTAGGCGCATCCTCCGAGGGGAACTTGGAAGTGAGTTACAACGATTCTTCCGGTCCAACACTGACTGTTCCACACGAGGTCACACATGGAAACTTTAAGCAAAGAAGACAGAATTCGCATAGACGGCACCCTATCCACTAGAGTGGTGAATGATTGGAACAGCCTACCGGAAGAAATTGCAGACACTCCATCCGAGGAAAGTTTCAAGCGGCTGATCGACAAACATTCGCTGAGAATGCTAGAATCTTGCGTTTGTCACTGCAATTGCGACGAACCCTCGAGGAACATCGTAATGCAACGACACGCATCAAACCCAGTATGAAACGGAATCGATGGGGCTGACAAGGGATTTCCCTCCTGCTCTCTACAACTCAATGAACTCAACTCAATGAACTACCGAACAAAACCCGCCGCTAGGCAAAACTCAGATGTGAGAGTCCCGGTCCGGAGTCGCATGCTCTTATTTCAATAGGTTGGCTGTTCCAGATATCAGTGTATCTGTTTAGGACGAATTTTCTTCGGACATGTTTTCGTTTTGAAGACCGGTAGTTTGTTCTTGGTATTTCCAATTGCGCAGCTAGATTCCTTTCGAAGTGAGTATTGATATTTGGCACGAAAATGCGCTTATGTATAAAATCAAATAGGAACGTTAATCCAGGCTTCATGCGTCTTAGGCACAGTGCCTCCATTTGTAGCAATACAAAAGGTGTCGAAACATGGCTATTAAGTTGCAGCGGCAGGCGAAGTACTCATATGAGCTTAGGTTGGCCAAATTTGCGAAAACAAATCCCAAGTGTTATTACAGTTATGTCCAATCAAAGGCTTCGCTAAGTGAGGTGGTTGGCTGTCTAAACATGGTGGCTGGTACCCAGGCTGTAGACAACGTTGATAAAGTAGAAGCGCTGCTACGTGTCTACCAAAACATGCAACGGTAGGATAGTGGGTCAGGCTTGCCATCACAGCCGCACTGCTCAACTTTAGAGGGTTGCCTATTCCGGGAGCCCAGAGAGCGATTCCAGAAGACAGATCGAGTTGCAGGGAAACTTTTATTGGTTCAGCAAAAGATTCCCTGTTAGCTAGCTATAAACGAACGACACCGTGGACGCTCTAGCTAGGGGAACGGAGCAAGCACAGCACACAGAGCAGTCGCGCGTTGCAACCGAAGCGAGCGCCAAGCAAAAATGGCGATGAGCAAGTAAAGCATTCGAACTCAGCAAGCAGTTCAACAAACCACACCGGTTGCCTAAGTGTACAATTATAGAATTTTGGTTAGAATTTTACACAAGCAAACCGGGGAATCTCCAGACTGCTACATAGCCCTCTCCCAGAAGGGACTGTGTAAGCAGTCCTTCGATCTACGTGAGGACTGTCCGTCGCGGGCCAGCCTTCTGCGAGACCAGGTTGTGAAACCCGATGCAGCTGCTGGGGGAGAACCATGCAATCGGACCCTAGCGGGCTCCCACCCGTGTCCTCCCTACGGTGTCGAAACGGTAAAAAACTGTTTGTGGGGGGGACAGTTAATAAGGTTCACGTAGGCAGTTGAGCAGGAAGTTCGTTCCACTTGCAGTTGACGTGCGGGGATCCAGCGGAAAGAGAAACCGAGGTGCAACCAACCGACGGTGTATATGGAAAGCAAAATGAAAAAGCAGCATAAATGCATAGCAATACACAAAAGAGTGCAAAGCGAAAAACGTGCAAAGCTGTTTTTGGGTTTTCAAAAGGTTTTGCTCTTTTTTGGCAGTTTCAAAACGTTTTGGTCTTTTTTGTGGATTTTCAAAAACGTTTAGTAAGAGCAGAAAATTTCTAAGGCACGTTCTACGTAAAATAGTAAGTGCTAACAAAGTCTGAAAAACGAACTGGAGGCTTGGGTTTCCTACCGCGTCGATAGAGAGTAGGGCGGGTTGGAGTGCTGTCGGTTGTGGTTGTCGGTTCTGCTGGAGCGGGCTGACTCGTCTGCGTTTGCGGTGCCGGCTGTGATGGCACGGGCTGTGAGGGGGCTTGTTGCACCGGCGAGTCAGACTTGTCAAGGTATGCTGGCTTGAGTCGATCGACGTTGACCGTCTCAGTCTTACCATTGTAGTCAATGGTAAACGTTTTGTCGCTTCTACGTACGACACGGTACGGACCAGAGTAAGGAGGCTGAAGTGGTCGGCGTACGCTGTCAGTGCGAACGAACACGTGCGTGCAAGTAGTTAAGCGTTCGTCCACGTTTGTACGCAAGCTCTGTGCTCTGGGTTGCACAGGCTGAAGCTGTCGCATGTGATGAGATAGGCGAGCTGCGTAGTCGCCATAGTCGAAGGGTTGTAGGCGCTTTTGGTGAGACGAGTGCACCAGGTAAGCGTTGTGCGCATCCAAAGACTAGCGACGATGGAGTGGCGTGCAAGTCCGCTTTAATCGTGTTTCTTATGCCTAAGAGAACGAGCGGAAGTGCTTCGTGCCAGGATGTGCTAGATTGGGCACAGAGTGAGGCTTTGAGTTGCCGGTGGAACCTTTCTACCATCCCATTAGCTGCGGGATGGTATGCGGTGGTTCGGTTATGTTGGCAACCAAGAACGTTGAGCAATTTGCTGAAGGATCCGTCAAAGTGTGATCCTCTGTCAGTGATGACTACGCTTGGGCAACCGAACTGAGCTACCCAGCGTTCTAAGAAAGCTTGTGCAACTGTCTCAGATGAGCAGTTGACTAACGGAATCGCCTCTGGCCAACGAGTGAATCGGTCGACACAGGTGAGTAGGTACACGTAGCCTTTGCATGGAGGCAAAGGTCCGACCAGGTCGACATGGACGTGTGCAAAACGAGCGTCAGGAGCGGGAAAGACGCCAAGTGGGCTTTTGGTGTGTCTGTAGACCTTGGCGCGCTGACACTCTAAGCATGCGCGTGCCCAAAGGCGGACATCGCGATTGACGTTGGGCCATATGAAGCGTTCCGTTACGAGCTTCTGCGAAGCACGTATGCCGGGATGAGACAGGTTGTGTAAAGCATTGAAAACTAGTCGACGCATTGAGGTAGGAACTACGGGTCGGGGAGAAGTTTGTGAAACGTCACAAAGAATGGTCCCTTCAGATGAAGCTAGTGGGACTTCACGTAGTTTTAACGAGGTGTTGCGTCGTAGTTTGTCTGTGTCGGGATCAGCTTGTTGGGCAGCAGCCATAGCGGCTAGATCAATGTTGGTGCCAGGCGATAAGCTGATCTGCTGAATGCGTGAAAGCGCATCCGCGACGGGATTGAGAGCACCTGAGACATGTCGTACGTCTGTCGTAAACTGAGAAACGTAGTCTAGGTGTCTAGTTTCCCGCGGAGAGTACTTGTCTGTTGCGCCATTGATTGCGTAGATCAATGGCTTGTGGTCGGTGAAGGTGGTGAAATGTCGACCTTCGAGGTAGGGACGGAAATGTCGGATACCTAGGTAGATAGCTAACAGTTCCCTACCGAAGGTGCTGTATCGCGATTCGGCAGGTTGTAAGCGCTTAGAGAAGAAACCTAGAGGTATCCATCGATGGTCGATGAGTTGTTGAAGCACTGCACCGACGGCAGTGTCTGATGCGTCAGTTGTCAGAGAGAGTGATGCATACGTGTCTGGATGGGCGAGAAACGCTATGTTAGAGATAGCGTCTTTAAGCTTCTCGAAAGACAATTTAGCGTCGTCTGTAAAGTGAAAAGACCGTTGTTTACCGCGGAGCAAGTCAGTCATTGGTTGAACAATGCTCGCGCAGTTAGGGATAAAGCGTCGATAATAGTTAACCAGGCCAAGAAATCGGCGTAACTGCTTGAAGGAACTGGGAGCAGGATAGTCCTTCAGTGCCTGGATTTTGTCTGGCAGAGCTTCAATACCAGAGGCAAATATGCGGTGGCCAAGAAAGTCGATGGAACTTTGGCCAAGCTCGCATTTATCGGGGTTGACGGTAACCCCATGCTGTGTTAGACGTTGAAACAGAGCGTCTAGGTGATGAAGATGTTCGTCATTAGAAGCGCTGGCGATAAGAATGTCATCTAGATAAGGATAAACGCCTTCGAGTCCTTGCGTTACCTCATGAATGAAACGCTGAAAAGTTTGGGCAGCGTTGCTGAGGCCGAAAGGCATTCTGACGTACTCGAACAGACCGAATGGCGTGATGACTGCTGTTTTAGCAATGTCATCTGGCGCGACAGGTATCTGGTGGTAGGCACGGACTAAGTCGACTTTGCTGAAGATAGACTTGCCAGCTAGAGCTGAGGTCAAGTCGTGCATGTGCGGAATGGGGTATTTATCCGGGACGGTAACTTTGTTAAGTACCCTGTAGTCACCACAGGGGCGCCAGTCACCGGACTTCTTCGGCACCATGTGCAATGGTGATGCCCATGGACTTTTAGACGGGCGGATGATTCCCAGTTCGAGCATTTGCTCGAATTCCGCCTTCGCAGCTTTGAGCTTGTCCGGGGCTAGTCGGCGAGGGCGGGCCGCTAAGTCTGCCAGTTGAGTGAGCGGAACGGAGCTCACTGTAGCGAGAACCGCTTGTGTGTTTTCCGGTAGCCTCTGTAGCCATAGTTCGCGAAGTAAAGTCTCGTCCATGGTTGATGAACCAAGGAGTTTCTGCATCTCGCGTAGTAATTTTGAGGGCAGTTTGTTGCCTAGTTTCAGATCCCTGAAAAGCTGCTGCAGGCGAACTTTCTCAGAGGGCATAACACGCTTATTCGTGGCCTCCTTCAGGGCCTCATAGCGGTTATCGGTCTGAGAAATGATAACGTCACGAACCTGCGTTGATATCTCCTTGGGGAGATAGGACAGGAGCTTGCAATACTTCGCGTAGTCGGAAGTGATTCTGTGGTTATAAAACTCAGCCTCCAGATGAGCGAACCACAAAACAGGATCCCTGTCCCAAAATGTGGAACTGAGAGAGATACAACACTAAGCATAGACTCTACCTTATGGTCTACAGATTCCATGATTTGAAAAAATGACGCGAAAAAATAGGCTACCGTATGCAAAAATAAAACCGGAAAATATGAAAAATAAATGGAACGAGCTCACCGGAGAAAAGTTCGAAATATCCGGCGTTGAGATTGTTCCGGATCCGGGGTCATCAATTTATAGGGTTGCCTATTCCGGGAGCCCAGAGAGCGATTCCAGAAGACAGATCGAGTTGCAGGGAAACTTTTATTGGTTCAGCAAAAGATTCCCTGTTAGCTAGCTATAAACGAACGACACCGTGGACGCTCTAGCTAGGGAAACGGATCAAGCACAGCACACAGGGCATTTGCGCGTTGCAACCGAAACGAGCGCCAAGCAAAAATGGCGATGAGCAAGTAAAGCATTCGAACTCAGCAAGCAGTTCAACAAACCACACCGGTTGCGTAAGTGTACAATTATAGAATTTTGGTTAGAATTTTACACAAGCAAACCGGGGAATCTCCAGACTGCTACAGTACCGGATGCCCAGCTTTCGTATAGTCTCATTGCAGGGGATGGGTTTACCACCAAGATAAAGTGCATTTGGCGAAAGTTCGCACTTAGATGTTAACACACTGCACTTGTCCGCTGAGAAGAACATTTGCCAGTCAGTGCACCACGATTCCTGGGCCAGTAGGTCTATGCGAACGTTTTCTAGTGTGTCGCTCAAACACCGGATATCGAAGGTGTATAGTATTTTCATATCATCCGCAAAGGCGTCCCAAATTTTATTTTTTTTACTTATATCATTAATATACATTAGGAAGAGCAGGGCACCTAACACGCCACTTTTTATTTTATATCTAGGTTTTATAATAGAGAGTCCATTGATTCCGGAATATACCCGAATTTATAGATAGGGTAAACACGTTTGGAAGCAGGAGCGATATATTCCCCAAACCTTATCAGAGAAGTTGGTAGACCATCAAGTCTAGGATGAAACGAAGACCGTAGCCGAGCAATATGAGCTTGAATGACACCATAATCGAAATGCACTGTGCTAAATTTGCCAACATCGGTAGGAGTGCTAATCGTATGTGTTTTGTCTGAGGTAGTAAACAAAGTAGAAACTGGTTCATTCATGACGTTCCCTATTATGGTGGGGTCCCTGGTCATGGATCTGTCGGGTAATATGATGAATGATACCGAATTCCTTTGACTGTCGTCTCTGGCCTTCAGTAGCTTGACCAAGGCTTTAGATTTATTGTCATTTATCAATGCTCGCTTTTACTCTGTTACTAATCTTGCGGCACGAGTCGATTGCTGCTGGTCAAAGAGCCTACTCTGTCTGATAATTAAGGAGAAATCGCGAGTCTGTCTAATTTTTGTGCGGATTACTTTCACCTTATGCAGTAGGCATACTTCGCGCGTAGTTTTCGCGAAAAGCTTCTAATCGGATCTTACTACGAGTGGAACAAATATATGAAGACCTTGTTGGATATTTGTGTGTTTCGTCTGACGCAACCTGTGGATCTCTGGGGAGAAAGCAGAGATCCTAGTTCATTTTTCGCACCCTTATAGCAAATGTGTCCCAATTTACATTTCTAAAGTCCCTAACAGACTTATTAGTTATCTTGTGTTACAAAGTAGGACGGGATCGAGTGCCACGGAACTGCGGCACATAACTATGATCACTACCTGGGAAACGGGATAATACATCGACAGATGTGGGGTGTACGTCTTGGACGAAAATGAGATCTAAAATATTGTTTTCCCTGGTAGGTTTATGTGCCACTTCGGTCCATCCTTGGGCCCGGACTTTGGAGAGGAAGCTCAAAAGCTTTGGTGTTGCTGTATACTCTGGTCATGAAATCTCTGGTAAATTATAGTCGCCTCCGATTATCTTTTGACTGAAGGGTGGCTCCGAAGCAAATTCAAAAGCAGAATTGAGGTGTTCTAAAAGTAGCGTTTCATAACGGAGTGGATTGTAAATACATCCAACCAAAACTAGAGGGCAATTCATTCTAATAGTGATCCACACTGATTCATTTATGATATTGAGTTTCGGGTTTACTCTTGATTGAGTACAAAGTTGGTCCCGTGCATAAATAGGGCACTCGCCTCCCTTACCAACTTGTCGGCTGTTCATGAATGATGTATACCCCACTAGTTGATAGAACTCATTTTGAGTGTGGGGGCATGTCAGGTTTCAGTTATGAGTAGCAAGTCAGGAGACAAGAGAGTAATCAGATGGCGCAAAGTATGCATTTTATTATTTAGAGATCGAACATTGATAAGAACCACCTTGACAACGTCTTTCTGGTGTGGCAGTGTTAGAACTTCATTGATAAATAGGGGTATGGCATTGCTACTGCATGCATCGATATCCATGGTGGGGTGTTGGTGTTGGTGGAAACCTCAGGGGACTGAGGCCGCAGTAAGACTGGCATAATTGTGCTAGATTTAAAAGCTGGTTGAAAAGAGGTGTCCCACTGCACTAGCAAGACTCGATATTAGGGTTGTCGGCGCTAGTTTCCAGCCGTAGCAAAAATACTACTCTGGTTTGTTTTCGGGTTGCACATGTTGGTGGCCGGTAAATCTACGTGAAGCCGTGGGTGCTACCTAGTGTGCCATCAAGCCTTCAGGTTTTGCTATATTTTTTGGTGATGTAAAGGTTAGATCATTAAGTTGTATGAGCCGTCTCAGCGTCTGACATTGGGAGTGCAAGGATTTCATATCGGGTGAATCTGATAAACGGATTAGCAGTGGGCCGTGGTGCTCCACTGTCGATGGTTGGAGCCTTATACCTGAGCTAAGGCGTCTTTTTAGTGTTAGGTTTCATCTGAGTGTTCGCAGAATATCGGCTACTTTGTACTCATTAGCTATATTTGAAGCTAGGACTTTTATTGGGCCAACATTCCTCCGGATGGGTGCGGTGGGATGGTGGCTGCAAATGGTTCTACTCCAGTAGCACTTCGGTTGCTGTCAATTAAGCTGGGAATTATAGAGGGAAGTTTAATAAAAGGGGCCAGGATGGGAGTAAGAGAAAAAGGTGGAAAAGAAAGAAGGGAGGCGCCTGCAGTAGCATGTTTTGCTTATCCGCCCTTCTGTATGCAGCAGATAAGGCGACACTTGATAATCTGCGTGACGGCCGATGCAGGGTGAAGTTTATGTTTGCAGAAAAGATCATGGTTGTATGTGGGCCGGGATACTGCCAGGGCGCCCAGGCCTGGACAGTAGAACGATTAGGGTCCTCATCCAAAGCCTTTGACTCAAAAGCCTGTCCGCAAGGCAGCGGGGTGGCAGTGATTTAGTTTTACAGAAATGGACGCCATCCCATTTCAAACCCCCAACCTGGAGGACCAGGAGACTGAGTTTGTCTGACCTCTCACCATTGACCAACCTGGTAGGAGTAGCTCTCCAAATGCTCGGAGGCATCACCCAGTATAGCTCAATGGGTCGATGAGGTACGCAAACCGTCGCACCACGTTAAGGTCCAGTCTCGTTGCGACGGGCATCGGTAGCCGGTTCCAGTTGTTCACATCGCGAGTGGGTAGAGCAAGAACCGGCCGTACTTTGAGCGTCCGTGGTGTGAATATTTTCCATCGTTGGCCTCTAGTCAAACTCCCAGTGTTGAGGTGAAAGCATTCCTGCAACTCTCCCCAGCTCTCCTCTGAGGATACGACGGGTAAAAATCAAGTCCCAACGCCTGCGACGGGAATCCATAGAGAACAGATTCAAATGTCGAAGCCGAAGGTGATACGTCAGGTCATGTAACTCGGAGACAAACTTCGATCCACGCCATTGGGCCTTCTCGATCATGTCGCGCTCAAATTTGGAAAGCGGGTGGGCAGCAGCGTGGCCGTATTCCAAAATCGGGCGCACATGCGAGGTGAGCAGAAGTCTAGAACGTTCCGGTGTCAAGCGACAGAACGCTCTTCGGATGGCGTAAAACATCCTGTAGGCAGCGTGAACCCTCTTCATGGTGTCATGAATGGATCTTAAGTCTGACGAAACAATCACGCCCAGATTTCTCTTTGAAGTGACATTCTTGAGCAAGAAACCACCTATGTGGTAAGCGTCGAATGGTTCAGGAGCGCCAATAGGCATGATAGAACATTTGTCTTGATAAATGGGTAAGCGCCACTGAATCGACCAATTGTGCAGGAGATCGAGCGCCACTTGTAGTTGATCAGCATCCTCTAAAGAAGATACCTCCTTCCATGTCTTTAGGTTATCCGCATAAATCAAGCAATCCGATTGAAGCTCAGACGGTAGATCCTTGATGAAGATGTTGAAGAGTTCGGGGCCGAGGACGAAGCTCTGTGGGAGACCGCTGGTCATATGTACAGGATCGGAATACGTTTCATTCACTCTCACCAGCATGGAACGACTGTGCAGAAACTCGGAAATCCACGAGAGAAAGTTTCCATTGACACCGATTCCTCGGAGTTTGTAGAGAAGCTGTCCATGCGGGACCTTACCAAAAGCTTTACTGAAATCCACGAACACAACATCCAGGCGTTTGCCAACATCCGATGAATTTGGCCATTTTTCTCTAGCCATAAGCAAGTTGGTAGAGCAGGAGCGAGGTTTGCGAAAACCATGCTGGGCACCGGATATCAGATCCAACCGCTCGAGATGAAGCCGAAGCGCCCGTTTCAGGACCCGTTCCATGATTTTGCACACTATCGATGTAAGACAGATGGGCCGGTACCTAGCTGGGTCTTGCCGGTTCCCTCCTTTGTATATGGGCTTGATGATGCCCATCTTCCAAGCGATCGGGAGAAGTCCGGCCTGCAACGATCGACGGAAGACCTGCGTGATAAGTGAAGCAACGTGCTGCGCCACAGTTTTGAGGTACAAGGGGTGCAAGTCGTCAAGACCAGGCGATGAGTAAGGATCCAACTCACAGAGAAGTTTCAACACGACGTCAGTGTTTTTATCGACGTGCTCTAACAGAGAAGGGGGAGTGCACACTGGTCTGTCAGAGAACGACGCTGATGTTGAGTACACTGAAGAGTATTGCCGCGCCAGGAGGCTGGCTTTGTCGATGTCTTCGTGAACTGGATCCCCATGCTCGGAAGAACACAGGGCAGGGATACCACTGCCCGCTCTAGTGCTCCGTTTGAGGTAGGAGAAAAACGTCTAAGGAGTCTTTTTAGCAAGTGTGGCTAGGGAGAGTTCATATCGTTGACGTTTCTCACGTTTTTTTCAGGGTACAAGTATTCCTAACCGTGTTGTAACCGATGTAGTCATGCTCTGATCATGTGAGCCTAAAGCGGTCCCACAACTTAGGTCTTCTGTTCATTAGGGATCTCAATTCACGATCAATCCACGGAGGGTCTCTAGAGAGCAGTCGCTTTTTGGAGGTGGGGACATCTTGTTCAATGAGTGATGTCAACTTGGCGTACAAAAGATTCCAAGCGCCGTCCACATTTAGATGTTCGGGAATACACCAATCTATAATACCTGTAGCCGTTTTAAGATGAAGGGCATCAGCACGCCAGAAATTTCGGCTGACGGCAGATGGGTTGTGAATCGTAAAGCGACGAGTCCATTGGAATAAAATAGTACAATGCTCGCTTTTACCAAAGGGTTGAAAGACTGTTAGGTCCATGACGTCTGACTGCGCTGGGCAGAGCACAAGATCCAGGATATGAGGCGACTCTCCGGCGAGAATACGAGTCGGCATGGCGACATGTTGATACAGGCTGCAGTCAAGAACGGTATCAAGGAAGGTGGCATCAAAGGAATCAGGTGGACGACTGCAAAGGAAGAGGTCCCAGTCGATATTAGGAGCATTGAAATCTCCCAGAATAAGACAATCCTTTCCAACACCGTGCTTCGTGATCAGTTCCAACAGGCGAGCTCCCGCGCCCAGTGGCGCTCTGTACATGACACCAATCAAGGTAGATCTGCACCCGTCATGAATGCGGCACCAAAGAACATCGAAATCACTGTCATTGTCACATGAGACCTCAGCTAGATGGGACTTCAGATCCTCCCTCCAGTAGAGTCTTAGGCCGCCTCCCGACTTCCATGACGATCGGCCCGAGAAAAGTGGTATCCAGGGATAGACACTTCAGAGTCAATGATGTCTGGGAATAACCATGTTTCAGTGAAGGCCATTAAATCAGGACACACATCTGCGGCAAGCGTCTTATCTCGTCAAGTTTATTTCGCAGACTACTACGCAGCACACGTAGTCCGTTCTTTTGCGTTACTGTCCTAGGGTGACAAAAATCGGCCTCCAACGGGTTCTCGGAGTTTTCCGAACTACGCGAAAATCCACGATATGAAGGTCTTTTAACCACGGGCCCGACGGGTCCTCAGCTCATCAACAGCTTTTTTCATTCTTATCCGATCTTCCGGGGAGAGATCTCTCAACACACATAACGACTTTCCTTTGCAACGTAAGGTCCGTTGGAGAATTCGTCGAGACTGTTCCTCGTCTTGGAACACTACCTTGAGGGAATCTTGTTTCATACCTAAGCGGAAAGCCGAGATAATGTTGATTCCCTGTTCGCCTTCGTCGAATCACACAGAGATCAGTCGTTCTAGGAACACTTGGTCGTCTAACATCCTTCCGGCATGAACATCTTTGGTCGATTCAGGCGCATTTTTGATGATGAGACATCGGTCACGGGTGGTAGAGTACGCCTAGTGGTCTGCGGTTGGGAAGGATTTGCGCTGTCTTTGATCAGCGATTCCAAGTGGTTAATCTTGTCAATGACAGATTTGAACTGGGACTGAGGGGAGGAAGGCTTGGATTTAGACTTCGACTTAGTCTTGGCTTTATACATAGCTGGGATGTGACACTAGAGGCGGTGATTCTTTCCTTTACAACGGATGCGTATGTCTTCGTCTTGGGCTCACTGTGATGAAAGTATTCCAATGGCTCGGAGAAAGAATCAGACGGCCCGCGACTTCGTTTACCTGTGGGGGAGGTTGGTGCGGAAGCAGAAGCGGGAGAATGAGGAGTAATCAGGAGGATCTGGGTGTTGGGTGCTTTGGGTTTCGTTGGAATGGGGTGAGGGCTGACCGAGGAGAGCCCATTCACAAGACGTCTGTTGTTTAACGAGGTACGGCAGACATCACAAAAGAAAACAATAGCTGGAGAAGTTATCAGCTGTAGTGCTTCATACTGATCAGGACCGATGCCACAGCAAGCGATATGCATCCAGCCGTCACTTCCAGAGCACTGTACGGCTTTTGAACTAGAAGTAACACCTTTAGTGCAAGACACGCATTTGGACG
>OX104065.1:79474645-79516478 GCA_944474145.2 Dicrocoelium dendriticum | reverse complement strand
ACTGTGAGTGATCGTTTGTTCTGCTTGAGCGCTCGGTTGTGCATTTCGGAAGCGAGTCTTTATTGATTGCCATGTCTGCATAGCTGACTGTGTCCCATGTACATCAGAAATTAGTCCATTGAAAAATCTTTTGGCGGTTGACCGAAAGGGTTGCACGTCTGCCTTGCAATCCTTTGGTCACTAGTTCGAATCCGCGTATGGGCGGACGTCTACGCGGTAAACTCATCCCGCGCGCGACTGATGGTGGTCACATCGCATCGAGGCATCGGTATAGTGTGCCGCGTACTGCTGATGACTTCCTCTTTAGACTATTCCATGATCACAATGAAATTCCATGAACCTACTCGTGCACATTTCCTTTATCACTCCATTTGTCCAGGACTGCGGTGTTGAGCTTCTCCCTGGAGACAGACTCACGGACTTGGACTACGCCGATGATATCGCCTTGCTGGGGGACGACCCACAATCCGTCCAGAACGCTCTGGACCGCTTGGCGATGGAGGCGTCTAAGTACGGCCTGTGCTTCACTCCGGGAAAATGTAAAACGCTGCTCCAGGATTGGCAGGTGCCTGAACCCTCGCTCACCATTGCTGGACATGTTCTGGAGCAAGTCCCTTGCTTCACTTACCTAGGGAGTTGCATCACGGCTGGTGGCGGTGTTGGAGATGAAGTCTCACAACGGATTGCAAAGGCCCGCCTTGCATTCATCAAACTGAGACATCTATGGCGTCGTCGTGATGTCAGTCTCAAGCTCAAGGGCAGGGTGTACAATGCTTCCGTCCGTGCAGTACTCTTGTACGGCTGTGAGACTTGGCCTATTCGCTCGGAAGATATGAAGCGGCTATCAGTCTTTGATAATCGCTGTCTACGAAGGATTGCTAGGGTGTGGTGGCAACACCACGTAAGCAACGCAGAGGTGAGAGACCGCGTGCTTGGGGCGAATAGTGCCAGTCTTCAAGACGTTATTCTCCGACATCGCATGCGCTGGCTCGGGCATGTTCTGCGCATGCCAGCCCATCGCCTTCCATTCGAGCGCTATTTGCACTCCCAGGGAGCGATTGGAAAAAGTGCCGCAGTGGACAGCCGATGACGTGGAGAAGGAGTATGAAGAAGGCGACCTCAAGTTTGGCAGCAGTCGGACCACGAGATGCTGAATTGCAGTGGTTGGAAACATTGGACGTCATGGCCGCAACAGACATCAGTGGCGGCAATGTTGTTCCGCAATTTCACCATCCCTTTGATACACACAAAAACTCACAAAACAAAACAAAACAAAACAAAATGGCGTGTGTAAAACCAAAAAAATTCGTTTCCATATTTTTTAATCGCATTAGTGTCCCCATCTTCTTCACCTTTTTCTTCTGCCGTGGTTCTGATGGCACAATGTCTGTTAACAGACTGTGAATATTATATATATATAATATATATATATATATATTATATATTATATATATATATATATATAAAATTTTGTACCTGGTCGGCAACTAACCGTGTGGACAAAGTGTCCGACTTCTAACTCACTGATCACCGTTTCGATCCTACTCGGGTTCGAGCGACTTAACGATATCACTAACCCCCACTCGACTGTTACAAAGCGTCGGTACGGCTTATTGGCTTACCATCATGAGCCATACTTTTCCTCACATTTCCCTTGGGCTACTATGGGCTATTTAGCCAAAACTGCGACATACGTTTTTTGTCAGTTGGCAGGCGAAGGCATGCAGCCACTTTGTATGGCTTCATGGTTAGGATTTCATCAAAATGAGTTGTGAAGGTGACATCCTCACGAACGGCTGAAATATTTCTATTTACCTTTTTAGGTTATATCTGAGATTTCATCAACATATCTACCATCATGCTTCGGCGCAATCTCAGTTTGCCTCCTAACAAACAGAGGCAGACTGGAGTTTCATTGCCTCCATCGCACATGAGGTAAGTTGCTGCACCTCATATTTTTGCGATAGGGCCTCCAGTGTTGTGCCACATTGTGATCAACGGATTTCACAACGTGATACGAAATCTAAAGCTTTCGTAACTAGAGCTATAACCAACTTGATTGAGGTTCGCACAGTTCGGCCAACGTGTGACGCATCAACAGTTTTTAGAGTCTACTGAGTATCCCAACGCCATTTCTACTCGTCTGCTTCAATCCCCCAGTTCAAAAGAAATATTTTGCATTTTTGAGCATGTAATACGCCAAATATCGCCCACGTATCGTATTGGACGACCAGGAACAAAAGTGGAAGATTCATGCCTTGAGTGAGTCCCATGCTCACTTAGCGGATTGTTATTCAGCGCGCTAACGAAGCTAGGCTATCCATATGTGCTAAGCAAACAGTACTTGGCCACTCCGGGTGCTCCGCACGCTTGGCCATCCGTGCTCGCGGCACTAGATTGGCTTCGTGAGCAAGTGGTTGAGACACATGAAGTATGTTTTGTTCCTCTTATCCTACTTGTCCACTCAAGCTTCGGAAATCCGACTCTTTGTTTAAGTATGACGACGAACAAGACACTACACGGGAACCGGTGGGCAAGGTTCTTTACGAATGTACTCTAGCCGAACTCAACGGACAACGGTCCATGGATGAACTGGCACAGGTGAGTCTATTTGTATCACATATCTTCATTTGTCACCTGCTTTGCCTTGGATCCTAGTGGTATTTCTGTCGCGACGTAATACAATCGTTTACTGTTTTTGTTCTCCTGAGTCCACTTGTAGTGAATTCCATCTGTTCTTTGATCGTCTTAACACACACCGCATAGCCACCATCATCTTTAGCGTCACATTGGCATTGCGTACTGATGTTTCGCCACTGCGTCCACAGATGCGAACTAAACTGCCCACTGTCAGTCACCTTTTCGTACTCTAGTGGTGACCCTATTCTCAAAGGCCATCGTTCAAATCTTTATTCCGTCGATTGCTACCCTGAGTACTCGCATGAATTGTTAGGGTGCTTTCTATGAACTACGCATAGTAAGTCCTATTTCATGCGTGCCAACAAATGTTTTACGAAGTTACCATAAAGGGGTTTGGAATGTCATTCTTTGGATTATCTTATGCTCTGTACGTGCCTGTGTGGTCTTACGGTAAGAACTAGTTTTCACGACTGAATATTTGACCATCAGGTTGCGTCGAGTCTTGTTTTGCACTTGGGATTTGTATTGTCCGTCATGATAGTTTTACTCGATTAGTTCCCAGCTCACTACGGAGTGGCAAGTCTGAAACGATCATCCAGCCACAGTGCGATGTATGCTCCCACGGACTTCCGCTTAAACACAATTAAAGATGATTTCTGTCATAGACTCACTGGTCTTTGTACTAATCGTCACACGAACATCATGCAATATATCCAAAGTCGCAAGTTGGTAGACCCGGTGGTTACCATAAGCCATGGTCTTCACAGATCGGATAACGGGGGTCTTGGTGAGTTTCCATCGCGCACCACCTTTTATCAATCTTAGCGCCAACTCGCTGCTTAGTCGTTGATACAGGTTGCTCACATCTCCGCCACTCACCTACCTCTTCGGGTCACACACTCATGTGTGCTCAAGTTACGTTTTAATGGCACCGGTCAGTGCCACCTAAAATGACTTCACTTTCCCAGTGCCGTTCGCGATATTTCGGCCTTAAACTTCAATTGTTCCCCGTGCTCAGACATTAAAGTGCACCAGACACAAACCTGCTACACCCTGCTAAAATCTAATATTACTAATAGCCTGCGTGCCACTTCATCATGCTTGATGCTCTGGCCGTCGCAGAGGATAATAAACGGCGCCCTATCTGCTGCATCGAGCAGGGTGGATAGGGGTTTGGATGCTACTGCTCAGGCCTTCCCGTCTTCTTACACCCCTTCTTGTGCTTCTGCATCCTTATTGTCCCGCTCCAACTTTACTTATATCCCCCCCATTTTCAATCCCTCAATTCTTGGTCCTCCCCCAGCTTACTTCAATAGTCGCTTGTCTTCTAATTTCAAATCACACACAATCGCAGGGCCTCGCTCCAATCCAGTCGACAAGTCCATGTTCAAGCAAGCGGACAACGTCAGTTCATCCGTTTCCCTTTGGAGTCCTCGTGTCTCGCTAAGATTGGCATGCCTCAACGTGCGCACTTTGCTGCAGATTGGCCAACAGGCAGCACTTGCCCGCACATTAGAGACCCTATCGATCGATATTTGCTGTTTATCAGAAACCCGCCTGCAAGGTTCGAGCTCCGTGCTTACCCTGAGATCCCCCACATGCGACACTGGCGGCACATTCTCATTGCGCCTATCTGGCGATGATGCAGCTTCAAATGCCGGTCAAGCTGGCGTCGGCATTGTTTTGAGTCCCCGGGCTGAAGCTGCCTTGCTTGATTGGATCCCAGTAAACAGTAGAATGTGCGCCGTTAGATTAGCTGGTTCGTTCCGTGCTTCGAAGTCGCGCGGGGACAAACGGTGCCTGTTTGTCATTGCGGCCTACGCCCCTACAAACTGTAGCACTGATTCGGTAAAAGATGATTTCTATCAGCAACTTCACGAGCTCCTTCGTTACAGAAGGAGTACGGATACTGTGGTGCTGGCTGGCGATCTAAACGCCCAAGTCGGAAAGTTGTCCTCTGATGAGCTTCATCTGGGCGGCCAACATGGTGTAGGCTCCCGTAATGATAATGGTGAGCGATTGCTCCAGCTGTGTGAAGATGCTCGCCTGTTTCTCGCGAGCACTAACTTTCGACACAGCACCCGCAGAAGTGTGACTTGGCGGCCACCAGCCTCGGGCCAGTCATGGACGCAAATCGATCATATCGCGATCAGTTACCGCTGGAGAGGCTGTGTCCAAAACTGTCGCTCGATTTGGAGCACGAGCGTGGACTCTGACCACGCACTTGTATGTGCCGACCTCCTGATGCGTTTCGGTGGACGTCCGCAACGTCGATGTGAACGGATTGACACTAGCCAGCTTGCGAAGTCAGATGTTCTGAATGTGTACCAAGATGCGCTGACATCTGGGCTGAGTAAGCGCCCACTAAACACCGTTGAAGATCACTGGTCGCATACTCGTCAAGCGTTGCTGTTAGCAGGCATGTCTTCATGTGGCAAAACAAATTGCAAAACCGGACATTGGGTCTCTACACAGTCTCTCGAACTTATGGATGCTCGCCGACGTATTCCGGCTGGAAGCGTATACAATGAAGCACGCAAAAATCTCAGGGCGAAACTACGTGCTAGCCTAAAGAAGGACCGCGAAACCTGGTGGTCTCATCGTGCCTTTGAGATGGAAACTGCCGCTGCCATTGGTAATCATCGTGAGTTATACCGTCTGATACGGGCAACAGGCAGCAGAAGACCTGGTGTTAGCGAGACCATACGCGACGAGAGTGGGCAGATGATCCACAGCCTGTCAAAACGCTTAAAGCGTTGGGCTGAACACTTTGCTATGCAATTTAACCAACCTGAGTTATCGTTTTCTTCTTCGGGCATTGAGCGCCCTTCTCCTTGGGCCGTCTCCTTGGATCCGCCCTCACGCGCAGAAGTCGAATGTGAGATCAAGCTGTTGAAATTGCATAAGGCCGCAGGAGCAGATACGATTCCTCCAGCCCTCTTCAAATTCGGTGGACCTGCTCTAGTAGATGATCTACACGAGTTGCTAGTAAAACTTTGGGAGCAGGAGACAGTCCCGACAGACTGGAACCGCTCCGTCATTGTCCCAATTTTCAAGGGAGGCTCCCGTTTAGAATGTGGCAATCATAGAGGGATCAGTCTGATTTCGATTGCCTCTAAATTGCTTGCCTCTCTCATTCTCCACAGACTGAGTGGCACTCGTGAAAGCCAGATTCGTGAAGAGCAAGCCGGATTTCGTCGAGGTCGGGGCTGCATCGACCACATCTTCACGTTGCGTCAAGTGTTGGAGCACCGCCATGTTTATTGGCGACCCACCGTTGTCGTGTTTCTTGACATAAAAGGTGCCTTCGACTCAGTCGATCGATGTGCCCTTTGGGACTGTCTGTTGAGGAAAGGTGTGCCTGATAAATATGTAAATATTATCAGAGCGCTGTACGCACATAGTTCGGGCAGGGTGAGGGTTTATGGCAAACTCTCGCCACCCTTCAGTATCACCAGCGGTGTGAGACAAGGATGCCCGCTGTCACCTTTCCTCTTCAACTTCGCTATTGATGAAGTCATGGAAACAGCGTTCGCTGGACACGACCTAGAAGGTGTGGAGCTACTCCCTGGTGAGCGACTTCTTGACTTGGAGTATGCAGACGATATTGCCCTAATCTGTGACAGCTCCCAAACATGCCAAACAGCACTGAACCGATTAGCACTGGCTGTCAATCGTTTTGGGCTATGGTTTGCTCCATCGAAATGCAAAGTACTTCTCCAAGATTGGCAGGGACCCAACCCTGCGCTAACGCTTGGTGGTGATCTGCTAGAAGTCGTTCAGGAATTCAAGTACCTGGGCAGCTATATTAGCACCCGTGGGATTGAAGATGAGGTTACGAACCGTATAGCAAAAGCTCGAGGTGCTTTTGCCAATCTCCGTCACCTGTGGCGCAGACGCGACATTACTCTCGCCCTGAAGGGCAGAGTTTACAACGCAGCCGTCCGTTCAACTCTCCTATATGGCTGTGAAACCTGGCCCATCAGGTCGACAGACATGAAGAGACTCGTCACATTCGATCATCGCTGCCTTCGCAGCTTAGCTCATGTCTGGTGGGAACACCGCGTGAGCAATGAGCGTGTTCGACGTCGCGTATTTGGTACAGGAAGAGCGAGTGAACCGCTCAGCACGATTATATCACGCACCAGGCTCCGATGGCTGGGCCACGTGTTGCGCATGCCAGCACACCGACTCCCACGACGTGCTTTGTTTACGCGTTGTGGGTGCGGTTGGAAGAGGAGGAGGGGAGGCCAAGTGATGACTTGGTCGAGAGAAATGAAAACCCTCACTTCGAAGTTGGCGTCGGTTGGTGCATCCCGACTGCCTGGTTGGGGTCCTAAGGACGGTGAACACGTTTGGTTGGACACACTTGCTGATATGGCTAGGTGCCGGCCCCAATGGCGTTTGTGTTGTGAGTTCATTTGTCCATCCCCCTCCTGTTTAGCATCCCCCTCCAATCACGATCTCAATCGTTTGGCATAGTATGACTTTCTTTTACGGCAGCCAGCTGTTAGCTCTCCGGAACGATGTCCATCCGTTACTGGGGACTCAGCGGGCGTGCCACTGTTTGTTGTTGTTGTTTTGTTTTTTCTTCTTTTCTTGCCTTTTGTATTGCGGCACAATAGCTGAGGTGTTTTCCACCTCCAGCTAACGTGTAATGATGATGATGATGAATTGTACTAGATTTAAAAGCTGGTTGTAAAGAGATGCCCCACTGCACTAGTAAGACTCGATATTAGGGTTGTCGGCGCTAGGTTCCAGCCGTAGCAAAAATACTACTCTGGTTTGTTTTCGGGTTACACATGGTGGCCGGTAAATCTACGTGAAGCCGTGGGTGCTACCTAGTGTGCCATCAAGCCTTCAGGTTTTGCTATATTTGGTGATGTAAAGGTTAGATCATTAAATGGTATGAGCCGTCTCAGCGTCTGACATTGGGAGTGCAAGGATTTAATATCGGATGAATCTGATAAACGGATTAGCAGTGGACCGGAGTGCTCCCCTGTCGATGGTTGGAGCGTTATACCTGAGATAAGGCGCCTTTTTAGAGTTAGGTTCCATCTGAGTGTTCGCAGAATATCGGCTACTTTGTACTTATTAGCTATATTTAAAGCTAGGACTTTTATTGGGCCAGCATTCCTCCGGAAAGGACTCGTTTGCTTTTTTGGCATCGGTTTGATAAATCCTGATTCTGGGCTTGGACTATTATACCGCTTATTACTTTCACTTGGCTTATATAGTTCAGTGTCTTGCTCGCTAACGTGCGTGACAGCTTTGAGCGTATCTTCATTTAAGACTCATATTTTCGGACTTATTTGCCCAGAGAATCTCCTCCTCGGCGTAACTCGGATCCGGTGCCGGGGAGGGGAGTAGACTCCAGCACAAACATCGATTTTTAAAGATGACTGTTCAGACTTTGTGCTCCCACGAGTTGCATTAATAGTTCTGTTTTTCGGGACTTCTCTTTTCAGTGGAGTCCGATCTGATCTAATCAGTGCGAATTTGAATTCAGTATTAGTTACAATTAGAGTCCGGTTATTAATGAACGATCGGGCAACCTCAGACGTGTTGAACTTCAGCAATATCGGGCAAGTGTTTTTGTGTGATTTTTCCGCAGTCTTACAACAACACAGTCTGCATCAAATAAGGAAACAGTCGCTAGAAGTGTATGCTTTAATTTATCCGTGGGGTACCTATCCGGAATATTAACAATGACGTTTTTAGACCGTGTAAGCCTTTCGTGAACTTCAGTGGCAATAGTAGCTATGGTTACTAGCTTTATTCAAGTGTTCAGTGCGTTGGGTTCTGGTCGGGTCCAGAATACACGTTAGTGGCGTTAGATGTCTTATGATTGATTCCATAGCATTCATTTGGGTCTTGAGGTCTCTTAACTCTCAATGGATGATGTTTTACTGGATATCTTAATTGCTGGGTCTAACTTCTGAGCGTGCCTTGTCTGTGGCGTTTTCACGGCAATGGCCAAGGTTTTTGTCTTTTGTCGCGCAGCTTATCTCGTCTTAGGAGTTGAGACTTGCAGTCATTGTGGCTTACACCAATTCCAAAAAGGGATTAGATAGAAAAGGAGAGTTCAGGATCTAGGTTATAGTTGTCTCACATATTTACGTTTTCAGTAGCTTAGAACGAAAATTCTACTGATATAGTGACGGTTAGTAATTGGGCAGCGAACTATGAGTGACCGCAGCTGGTGGTGATATGGTGTAAAGGCTCCACAACAACAAAATGGAATGAAGCAACTATTGATATGTACACTACAACTGGGGTAACAAGAGGTCAGAGATACGAACGCACAGTGTATAGCTTCGCGTCACTGTTCGTTGCATGGCGATCGGCACCGGTTTAAGGTCAGATCTTTGCGTCCGTCGCTCCAGAGGGGTCAGACGTGTCGCGTCCAGATGAATCACACGTTTCTGGGGTAGATAGGCCGCGTGCATGTTATTGATCCGGTCGGTAAGTGGATAAGCGGCGGGTGATCGCCGCTTTTCAGGGTAGGATGAAGGCAGAGCAAAATGACTTGGAAAGTACTGTCTAATGGCGACAGTGGCTGTCCCGAAGGCGGACCAAATTGACAACTATCGCTTTGTACAGCGACTAGAAGGAACGGTAGTAAGATTTTCGGATGACGCTCGGAGTAATCTTTAAAATAAGACCAAAATAGCTCTTGTAGGACAAGATGATTCGAGCACAAATGACTTCGAAATTGCACAAGCACAGTTTACTGGTGATCCGCGAATAAAAGATCCAAAAGATAAGCAGTAATAGGAGAGGCTTGCGAAGTCAAGTCGAATGATAGTACGTAGGCTCCTGTGAGCATAAATCCGACGATTTAACGGCGAATAACGCAAGAGGAAAGTTTCTTAGTAACCGCTCAGTACCTTGCAACTCCCTAGATAAGTAAAGCAAGAGACTTGCTCCAGAACATGTCCAGCAATAGTGAGCGCGGGTTCAGGCGCCTGACAATCCTGTGGCAGCGTTTTACATTTTCCCGGAGTGAAGTATAAGCTGAGCGGTCCGAAGCGCTCTGGACAGTTTGTGAGTCGTCCCCTAGCAAGGCGATAACATCGGCGTAGTCCAAGTTCGTGATTCTGTCTCCACGGAGGAGCTCAACGCCGCAGTTCTGGACACCTTCCAGTGCTCCTTGGACAAGATCTTCGATGGACCAAATCCGGCTTGTTCTTCTCGGGAAACTCCTCTCTAGTCGTTGAAAGCCTGGGAAGTAGGACCGACACGAAGATTTTGGCTGTGACAGATTAATGAGATTCCACGGTAGTTGCAGCGATCGGCACAGGAACCCTTCTTGTGAATCGGAACAAGAACCGATTCTCCCCATGAGTTCGGAACCTTCGCCTCACTCCAAACTTTCGTAGTCAATGATGGGATTTCGCTGACAATTACACACCCGCCATCTTTGAATAGAGCCGGTGGTAGGCTGTCGGGACCCAGAGCCTTGTTACGTTTCAAGAATTGGATTGCATTTCGGATCTCTGCTTCACTTCGGGGGAGGGGCTGTGGAGACAGGCCAGTTATCATCTATTGGGACTGGCGATGTCACAAGGGGCTGTGTTGGGTGGTTGAATTGAAGAGCGAAATGCTCTGCCCGGCGACCCAATCGCCTGTGAAGGTTGATGATCTTCGTGCCTTCTGATTCGCAAATCGTCTGGCTGATAACGTGGGAATTGCAATCAGTGACCCTGATGATGCAAAGTAGACGGCGGAAGTTGCCAGCTGATGCAGCGGCTTCCATCTCATCAGCTTGTTTTGACCACCAAGATTCACGATCAGAGCGAAGACTTGCTTTCAGATGTTGCGTACTAGACCGTCGGTGTACGTTGTGCTATGCGTCAGCAGGTACTGCCCGTCGGCGATCCAGCAATTCCAAGGATCTTCCCGGGATCCAGCTTTTGGGTGTGGAGCGAGTGAGGCCGCAGCTGGACAAACCGGCCGACGGCATGGCTTGTTGCAGACTTGACCAGTGTTGATCAACATCCAGAGTGAGAGAGTGAGAGATTTTCACGAAGCCTTTGTTGATACTCCTTCTTCACCGTCGGGTCCTCCAACTTGTAGGTGTTCAGTCGGATGTGATTGGACCTAGGTGGACCACTGAAACGCATGCAAACAATTGCACATACCAGTGCATGATCGATATCGACGCATGTTGACCAAAATGATCAACAGTCGCGTACGCTGCTGCGCCACCTGCGACTTATGGCTATGTAGTCAATCTGTGACCAGCGCTGGGTTGATGATGGGGGGCGCCAAGTGGCGTACTGGCGTCCAGGATGACGATAGCTGGTGCTGGAGAGGAAAAGCTGATCAGCGCACAGACTGAGAAGGCTCTCTCCGTTGTCTGAGCGAACATCATATCTATGCGGTCCCCCTAGGGGGCGCTCACGTGGCAGCAGCCGACCGACACGCGCGTTGAAGTTTTCTGCCAAAACAATGATGTCTGTTTTAGGAGCAGCTCATGAAGGTTCTGATAGAACTGGTCCTTGACTGTGTCCGAGCTACAGCGGGCGCGTAGGCAGAGATCACGAAGAGAGCATGTTTTTTCACTCAATGTCTGCTAACTTTACGAGAGTCATGGAGCCTCATCGCACGACCGCGACTATTGATCGGAGTATAATCAATCAGAGCAGCCTCGGCTCTAGCACTGAGGGCAGTTCCAACACATGTGGTATGTCTAAAAGCCCACATGGACATTGGGTCTCTTCTCGGTCTCTGGAACTTATCGACGCTCGCCGGCATATCCCGGCTGGAAGCGAACACAATGAAACTCGCAAAGAGCTCCGGGCAAAACTCCGTGCTAGCCTGAAGAGAGACCGCGAATCTTGGTGGTCTCATCGTGCGTCAGAGATGGAAGTGGCCGCTGCCCTTGGCAACCATCGTAAGTTATTCCGTCTGATACGGGAAACGGGCAGCAGGAGACCTGGTGTTAGTGAAACAATTTGTGATGAGAGTGGACAGCCTATCCACAATTTGTCAAAACGTTTGGAGCGTTGGGCTGAGCATTTTGAAAAGCAATTTAATCGGCTAGAATTGTCCGATTAGCCGGTCACTGATCGCCCTGCTCCGTGGGTTGTCCCTTTGGATCCGCCCTCTCGCTCAGAAGTCGAACATGAGATCGGACTGTTGTAGTTGAACAAAGCCGCGGGACCAGATGATCTTCCTCCAGCCCTCTTCAAATTCGGAGGCCCTGCTCTTGTGGATGCTTTGCATGAACTACTAGTGAAACTGTGGGAGCAGGAGACTGTCCCAACCGACTGGAGCCGCTCCGTTATTGTTCCCATCTTCAAAGGCGGCTCGCGCTCGGAATGCGGCAACCATAGAGGAATCAGTCTGATCTCCATCGCCTCCAAATTACTCGCCTCCATAATTCTTCACAGACTGACTGGCGCTCGTGAAAGCCAGATTCGTGAAGAGCAAGCCGGGTTTCGTCCAGGTCGTAGCTGCATCGACCACATCTTCACCTTGCGTCAGTTGTTGGAGCACCGTCACACATATTGGCGGCCCACCGTATTCGTGTTCCTCGACATCAAAGGTGCCTTCGATTCGGTTGATCGATGTGCCCTTTGGAATTGTCTACTCAGGAAAGGTGTGCCCGAGAAATATGTAAATATTATCCAAGCATTATATGCGCGTAGCACGGGCAGAGTGAGGGCTTACGGCAAGCTGTCGACACCCTTTAATATCTCCAGCGGTGTGAGACAAGGATGCTAGCTGTCACCTTTCCTCTTCAACTTCGCTATTGACGAAGTCATGGAGTTTGCATTTACAGGACATGACTTGGAAGGTGTGGAGCTACTCCCAGGAGAACGACTTCTTGACTTGGAGTATGCTGACGACATTGCCCTCATCTGTGACAGCTCCCAGACGTGCCAAGCCGCGCTAGACAGATTAGCACTGGCTGTCAGCTGCTTCGGGCTTTGCTTTGCACCATTGAAGTGCAAAGCGCTTCTCCAAGATTGGCAGGGATCGCCTCCTGCGCTGACCCTTGGTGGGGATCAGCTAGAAGTCGTTCAGAAATTCAAATACCTGGGAAGTTGTATCAGCGCCCCTGGGATCGAAGACGAGATCACGAACCGTATAGCGAAAGCTCGAAGTGCTTTTGCTAACCTTCGCCACCTTTGGCGGCGGCGCGACATCACTCTCGCCCTGAAGGGTAGAGTGTACAATGCAGCGGTACGTTCGACCTTACTGTACGGTTGCGAAACCTGGCCCATAAGATCGGCGGACATGAAGAGGCTAGTTATGTTCGACCATCGGTGCCTTCGCAGTTTGGCTCACATATGGTGGGAACACCGCGTGAGTAGCGAGCGTGTTCGACGCATTGTTTACGGCCCAGGAAAAGGATCTGAACCGCTCAGCACCGTTATTTCCCACACCAGGCTCCGATGGCTCGGCCACGTGTCACGCATGCCAGTCCACCGACTTCCACGACGTGCGTTGTTTGCTCACCGGGGATGTGGGTGGAAGAAGAGGAGAGGTGGCCAAGCGATGACTTGGTCCAGGGGAATGAAGTCCTTCACCTCGGAGCTAGCCTCGGTTGGAGCTTCACGGCTCCCTGGTTGGGGTCCAAAAGACGGTGAACACGTTTGGCTGGATACACTTGCTGACACGGCAAGGAGCCGACCTCAATGGCGTTCATGCTGTGAGTTTCTTTGTCCCTCCCCATCCCTTTTAGCCTCCCCATCCATCTACGATCTCATTTCCTAGGGTAAAACATAATATTTTTTTTCTTTTTGCCTAGTAGCTGGCTGGAAGCTTACCGGAACGATGCCTATCCGTTGCTGGTAGCTCAGCTGGCATGCAACTGTTGTATCTACTTCTCCTTTGTGTATTGTATTGTATGTATGTATGTATTTCCTTCATGTATTGCGGCACAATAGTAGTGTTTTTCCCATCTCTAGCTGATGTGTATAATGATGATGATGATGCAGTTCCAACACCAGCTTGCCCAGATGCGGCGGACGGTGTGACCAGAGAGGCAGAGAGGGAAGCGGGTAGGTGAGTGGGGCAGTGACGCCAGCTGGTAAACCGAGTTGTAGTCCTGGAGTCGTGTTTCACTCAGATAGCGGACATCAATTCTAAGGGTCTCTAGCGTGCGTGCAAGTCTAGCTTGCTGACCGATCTGCAGAAGTACGCGTACGTTGAAGGCTGCAAGTTTGAAGTGTGTTCTGGATTACAGGAGCGAAGATGGGAGACTTCGGGGCTAACAGCTCACTTTTGAGCAGTGTGCTTGAGCTGACACTTGTCACGCGAACAGGTTCATCAGTGGAGGTCGGGTTGATCGCCGTGGAAGATTCAGGTAAAAATGGGTGCGGATGATACAAGGTAAGTGTAGGTAAAATGGTGAAGTTGGCGTTGTAGCATGAGTGAATTGCACCGTAGCAGCAAGAGAGCGTGTGAATGGTTGTAGTTGTAAGTTCATGGTTCGTCAGTAGGCGAGATACTACCCGGTTGCCTAGGCCGAGGTAGGTAAGTTGTCTTAGGGGCCACCGCTCCGAGCCTTTGGCCAAAGGGCCTAACCTACAAGGCAGCAGGGCGAGATGAGGAATTCGCACCCGTTGGGAGCCGGTGACTGGTCACTCAGTTCAAACGCCTTTCAGATGACGATAAGCCATGTCAGGGGCCCAACACTCCCGAAGTCAGAGACAAGATCCGATGCTCGGATTGCTTGCCGATGTGCAATGTCTCCAAAGGAGACAAAGAGCAGTGACTGATTAGATGTAATAATATCCATCTGTCAAGTGGGAACGTAACGAGACACGAACAGATGTTAGCGCGACCTGTAATTTGGGCGAGCCCCAGTTAGACATCGAACCAGCAGATACTGGTGTCCCGCGAGTGAAAATGCCATCAGTCTGTCAAGCGGAAATGTGACGTTTACAAGTGTTTCTAAATAGCCTCCACTTAGTCATTCAATATAATGAGCACCGCCCGCTGCAAGTAGAGATATCTGTTGACATACCAAGATTCCTGGTTGGAGTTGTAGTGCTGTGAACGGGCATTTGTTCACACTTGTGTATCGACTACCACAAACTGATTGGAAAAACAGTAATTCTCATGAACAATAAGATTACGAATGTGCATGATTATTGATTGAATGTAAGTATAACAGCCATATTCCTCTAGTTTTGGAAAATCGCACGTGCAGTTAAAAAGCAACCAATACGACTCTCGGTGGTTAGTTAACGTTAAAACGTGAACCTAAATGGCAGCCATAAATTTAGTCAGAAGCGTGGGCATCAACAGTATATAGAGACAAATATGGGAATAGGGAAGCAAATGACATCAATATCACGTGGATTGAAGCGCAAACAATAGGTACCGTAATGCAGTGGTGACATCGCTAGTGCGTATTGTACATGCCATCTGCTATATGTGAAGTTGGGTTTACAGAGCTGATGGTGGTCGCACAGCGTGTGAATGAGACGGCGTGTTAGCCGCAGTCTCTGCGTGTCCTCGCCGCCTAAAACTGGACCGATCCGATCGTCTCCTGTCCGAGGTATGTGCGGATTCTGAAGGGACGTTCCTTGCTCTAACTTAAGTGTTGGAATGGGGTAATATCACACATTCGCTGACAGCCACTTTGACGCGACCACAGCGATAATACATCAACTAAGTTCCACTGCTTGCTGTCCGACATTCGGCTTTCGAAAAAGTGTTCAAACTGTTATAGTAAATTTCCAAGAAATAGCTTGGCTATCATCCAGTTACTCAACTGTAGGCAAATGTAGCTGTGTGTGATAACCTGTCATTAGAAATCTCGGTTGCAGACCTTCGGGGCTACAAATCAATTGTTTCTGTGCACTGATTTCTTTTTCAATGAAATAAATTAGGGCTCTACCTTACCATCACAGTTGAGCTAACCTACTTCCTACTCAATCCAGAAGTTTGTCCATTTCTAAATCAAATTCTAGCAGGCGCTTTTGCCCTTCCGCCTTGAACCGCGATAGTAACTGCCTTTGCCTAACCGCTAGTAAATTCCGTATGACGGATGAACATCATCATCATCATTATACACGTTAGCTAGAGGTGGGAAACACCTCAGCTACTGTGCCGCAATACATAAAGGAAAACGAAAATAAATACAACAGTTGCGTGCCAGCTGAGCTACCAGCAACGGATAGACACCGTGTTGGTAACTTACCAGCCGGCTACTAGGCAAAAAGAAAAATTATTGTGTTTTACGCTACGAGATGAGATCGTAGGTAGAGGGGGAGGCTAAAAGGGACGGGGAGGGACAAAGAAACTCACAGCAGGAACGCCACTGAGGTCGACTCCTTGCCATGTCAGCAAGTGTATCCAGCCAAACGTGTTCACCGTCTTTTGGACCCCAACCAGAGAGCCGTGACGCTCCAACCGAGGCCAGCTCCGCAGTGAGAGCCTTCATTCCTCTGGACCAAGTCATCGCTTGGCCACCCCTCCTGTTCTTCTATCCACATCCCCGGTGAGCAAATAACACACGTCGTGGAAGTCGGTGGGCTGGCATGCGCAACACGTGGCCGAGCCATCGGAGACTTGTGCGTGAAATAACGGTGTTGAGCGATTCAGTTCCTTTTTTTGTGCCGTGACGGATGTACAATGGGAAATAGAGCCACATCAAGTCTCATGGCTAACATGTGGAGGAGAACATGCATTAGCAGCATCATAAAAATCACTATTCGTTTACTTTCCGAGGTTGTTCATTTTTCACGGATGAGCCAACGTGAGCACATGCAACGAAAGTTTGTTAGGCCTCAAACCCCGAAATTCCAAGCTGCACTCCAAAGAGAGGAAGCGTTATATAGTCCTTGGGCTCCAGGGATAATTGTTGAGCACTACACCCAATTTTTCACTCAAATACAAGAACGAATGTGGAATATTGTAAGCAACAAGCACTTGGTAGCTTGGGGCTAACGCTGCCTCCAATGTAATCAAAAACTACAAGTCGGTGCTTGATAATCGGTACACACCTATATGGTTGGGGGCATCCGGTTTCGGATTTGCCTGTCACTGTGGTGAGCCGCAGAACACCTGCACCTACAGAGGGACCATGGGTGGCTTTCGCTGCACCACCCACAGGTCCAACCACACCCCATATCCAGTGTAAACCCGAAGGAATAAGACCGGTAGGCATGTGGATGGGAACCACTTTTCATCATCGGAGGCGGCCCACACTCCTTCACCGGCAAACACAAGCACGCTGTATTTGGGGAACCAAGCGCACGCAAGGCGGTGGCTGGACCGTAGTCCGCTCCACACTGAGTGCATGGAACCACTCTTTGATCCTAACACGGCCACAAGGACCGTACACCCTGTCCCCTCCAGCAACGATCAGTAGTCTCCTAGGGCTAGTATTGACGAGGTAGTGGGTAATAGACAGGTAGGCACCTTGTCAACATGCACATCAAGCGCAGCCACACCGGGGATATCAAGCAACAGGCAATCACTTGAGAGAAAGATAACAACGAAAATGAATCGAGTAATGCATAAGGAAACTGAGATAAATGTTAAATTAATGAGCATATAAAATAAGTTGTTTACGAACGAACATGATAACCTAACGAGGTCGGAAAGTATATTTTACGGAAATGCTACAAACACGACATTAGGCGACTTGTGCAAGTTTCTAGAAGAGAGTACAGGTAGACATTTATTTGAGGAAGAAAAGCATTAGGACAAAATTGAAAACCCACCACCTGAAATAAATAGATTTAGCATGCAAGCACAACGTTAGTAAATCGAATGCAGCGTGCCTCCAAACGCTGCTCCGCTTTTGCCTACGTTCTCTGCAGGACCCGTCGTCTCTTCGGTAGTGGTCCCGAGTGGCCTCGCTCATTGCTCACTAAGCCTGCCTGACTTAGGCACTCGCGACCGCATGTGCTACAGCACCATGCGCTGGATATCGATGGAGTACAACCCATCGGTGCTTGCCGCTTCCGCATTTGCCGCTGCTTCTCTGCATGTATGAGGTCTTTTTCCCGCACTTCTGCAACTGCCTTCGTGATTAGATCGCGCCATCCACGCCGATCAACCGCCTTCGTTTCTCATGACCTGCAATTAAGATTAGAACGTGTGAGGCTCACTTTAATCATGTCCTGGTAACATAACTTTGGTTTCCCTACATGCCGCTTCCCAATACTCAGCTGACCGTATAGGAGTTGTTTCGGCATCCGCGTCGAATCCATAAGGCTCACATGACCGAGCCATATATATATATACATGTATATATATATATATATATATATATATATATATATATATATCGATGGTGGGTCAGCGATCCATGTTTCTTAAGCTATGGTTTCACTAACAGGTTTCTTGAACTGGGACGCCGGATGAATTGGAACAGCATTTAACTGTTGCTAATCGCACCGGTTTTCTCCACCTCACGTGCCGTGTCAAACTGTTTAACAGGGTTTTGACACGATTATACCCTTGTTTCACTGACTGAGCGACCTGTTCCACAGGCTTTCAGAACTCCTGAAACAACTTTTGCAATGATTGGATGTTGAGGAATGTCATCTCACCGTCATCTCCGTCTAAACTTTGGGATGGGTTGAGTGCCCTGTTCCTATTTCATCCGTCCGTGGCAACAGGTTATATTTACAAGACTATTTCTCTCGGAGCTAATCAAAGAACGTCGAAATTTCCCAACGAGCCGAAGCCGCGGATATGTGACTATCGATCTAAGACACCGCAATTTCAGCTTGCCAAATTTGCCGCACTGCGCCTAACAACCTATATATACACACACCAAGGGATTCTTTGACTCCTTGAAGGCGGTGTTTGGACCGAGATTGGAGCGGCTGAGGACGCTGCTCAATGGTAGTTCAGGCGCTACCTGCACACAGACTGCAAACATTATGCAGATCTGGCGAACGCAATTTGACTGTCTCTTGAACAACCGTTCAGAGATCGACCGGCCTACTTTGAACGGTCTGAAGCAACACGGTGTGAAGGCGAGTCTGGCAGACACGCCGACACTGGATGAAACGCAGAGAGCACTTGCTCAGCTGCGAAACGGCAAGTGTGTCGGGGCCAACGGGATCCCGCTTGAAGTATTGAAACACGGCGGACCCGCGTTGTTGACTGCGCTGCACCACTTGGTGCATCGCGTATGGATTGAAGAGGAGGTGCCTCCTGAGCTGAAGGATGCTCTTGTGCTACCACTGTACAAGGGCAAAGGTAGCAAGCAATGTTGCACGAATTATCGTGGCATCAACTTGCTGAGTTGTGTGGGTAAGGTGCTTGCCCGAATCCTGCTCAACAGCCTCCTCATTCAGGTTGTGGAACCTAACGTGGCGGAAGAGCAGTGTGGATTCCGTTCGGGTTGCAGCACTATAGAGATGGTGTTTGCGGCTCGTCAGTTACAGGAGAAGTGCAGAGAACGACACCAGCCATTGTATTCGCTTTTTGTTGCTTTCATCAAGGCATTTGAAGGGACTTTGAAGTTGGTTTTTTAATTTTTTCTTTAGCTTTATTTATTTACAGCAGTCCCAACGAGCACATCTATCCACCGAATCGAAGGCACTTTTGATGTCGAGAACACGACAACAGTGAGTCGCCAGTAAACATGGCGGTGTTCCAACAATTGACCTAAAGGGAAGATGTGATCAATGCAGCCTCGATTTCGACGCAACCCGGCTTGCTCTTCGGGGATCTGGCCTTCTCGAGCGCCAGTCAGTCTGTGGAGAACTACAGAGGCAAGCAATTTAGAGGCACTTGTGATCAGGCTGATCCCTCTGTGGTTGCCGCATTCCGAACGGGAGCCTCCCTTGAAACTTGGGACCATGACGGAGTGGCTCCAGTCTGTCGGGACTGTTTCCTGCTCCTAACGTTGCATTAGCCACTCTTGTATATCATTCACAAGAGCTTGTCCTTCATACCCGAAAGAGAAAGCGATAACTTTGATTGGTTAAACTGCCTTGCAAAGTGTTCGGCCCAACGGTCCAGGCGTTTCAATAAGCTGTGGATTGGGTGTCTACTCTCGTCATGTATTTTCTCGCTAACATCAGGTTCCTGCTGCCTATTTCTCGGATCAGACGGAATAACTTACGATGATTACCAATGCCAGCGGCTGTTTCCATTTCCGATGCACGATGAGACCACCAGGATTCGCGGTCTCTATTCAGGCTAGCACGCAGTTTTGCCCTGAGATTTTTGCGAGTCTCATTGTATTCGCTTTCAGCGGAATACATCGACGAACATCTATAAGTTCTAGAGACTTTGTAGAGACCCAATGTCTAGGTTGGCAATTTGATTTGCCCCATGAAGACATGCCTACTGATTGTAACGTTTGACTAATATGCGACCTGTGATCTTCGACGGTGTTCAATGGACGCTTACTCAGCCCAGATGTCTGCGCACTTTGATACACCTTCCGAACATCTGGCTTCGCCAGCTGACTGGTGTCAATCCGTTCACATCGACGTTGCGGACGTCCACCGAAACGCACCAGAAGGTCGGCACAGGCAAGTGCGTGGTCAGAGTCCACGCTCGTGCTCCAAATCGAGCGACAATTTTGGACACAGCCTCTCCAGCGGTAACTGATCGCGATATGATCGATTTGCGTCCATGGTTGGCCCGAGGCTGGTGGTCGCCAAGTCACGCTTCTGCGGGTGCTGTGTCTTGTGTTGGTGTACCGAACAAGTATGATCAAATTTCTGCACTCATAGGCGCCCTGCCCTTCTTGCGTACCACATAGTGCTCGAAATAAATGCTGCAAGTATTTGAGCGAAAGATGGCATTGACAAGCCGATTCGCATATCACTGATCAGTCGAAAACTTTTTTCTTGTTTATTGCCTACTTTTCGATGTTTCCACTTCGAGGATCCAGCGAAGACCCAATGACAAGTAGGCATCTGCTCGCAACGTATGCGGCAAATCAGTCGCAGTTTATGAAGCAAACTACACTACCTGAACTTGGTGCACAGTGGATTAATCTCTTTGTACCAGATACACCCACACCATCCACAAGCACCGCAGAGCCTCATCCAGGGCAACGCAGATGGTATATTTATTCCGGCTCACTCGACATGAAAATCAAGCAATTCTATTAATTATGACTCGAAGGACTTTCGGTGAAGTTTTACTATTTCATCCCAGCTGTTCACAAGCCAAATTAATCGACCTCAATCTGAAAAAGCACCGGACCATCGTTTCGCCCGCCTGGGACTCGTCATTAGTGCACATTCTTCCCGATCCGCTGCTGGGGATCGAACCCATAGCCGATAGTAGTTTGCGCCAACTAGCCGGCAGTTTATGCTACGGAGGCAGACTGTCTGAGCTTACTAACTAACTGGGATATAGCGCAACCTCCACTAACATGCAGGCTCCTGCCATTGCATACTTTGGTTTAAACTGACCTTTTGATACCAAGGATGTGGCTTTTTCATTGTACCTGAGAAAGCGTAATCCCATCGAGTATCCTATAATGTGCTGCTTCGGCGAAACTTCTATCGCTTCCGGGAATTCCAGTAATCCTTTTAAAAGTATTAGATTTTCTCTCATCACTACTGTCCATCCCGCTTGCTGTCTCACAGTTGTCACGATTACACACTCCTTTGCTTGTCCAGACACAGTCTTCTGCTCTCATTTCGCTTGCTTCCTCGCAACTTCAGCGACTCTGAGCTACTATCCGTTATGAGGAGTTAAACTTTCTTAATCCATTTTCTTCTAGGCAGTCGGAGTCGTTCCAATTCTCGTTTCCGTTTATTTCACACAACTCCTACAACGTTTCACTTCCAAAACGCTTGCCACCCAGCGCACCGAATGGGTCACATAATTTCGACTTACAGGGATCCTTCTTCCATGCCTGATATCACTATCGGCCCTATTTTTGACCAACATCAAGGGTTCGCAGGTGAAAGGAAGAAACGCGTTTCCAAGGTTGGTTCTTGTCATTGCATTATCGCTAATTTAGGTAAGTGGATAAGGTTATTAGATCATAACGGACAAGAGGGAATATTTTTCTCCGTGACATCTTGCGATACGCTTTAAAAGTACGCAGTACTTATTGTGGCTAACTTCTGATTACCTTTGAAATTGTTATTTTAATGTTACTCCTGCCCGTTACTTCGAATGTTTCAGTCGCTACTGTTTTCAAAGTTAGCGGTAACGGATTCGCACTCTAAGGCTTTCTCAAAGCAACCCGATAGTATATCATCATCATCATCATCATCATCATCATCATCATCATCATCATCATCATCATCATCATCATCATCATCATCATCATCATCATCATCATCATCATCATCATCATCATCATCATCATCATCATCATCATCATCATCATCATCATCATCATCATCATCATCATCATCATCATCATCATCATCATCATCATCATCATCATCTCATCATCATCATCATCATCATCATCATCATCATCCTCATCATCCTCATCATCATCCTCATCATCATCCTCATCATCATCCTCATCATCATCCTCATCATCATCCTCATCATCCTCATCATCCTCATCATCCTCATCATCCTCATCATCCTCATCATCATCATCATCATCATCATCATCATCATCATCATCATCATCATCATCATCATCATCATCATCATCATCATCCTCATCCTCATCCTCATCATCCTCATCATCCTCATCATCCTCATCATCCTCATCATCCTCATCATCCTCATCATCCTCATCATCCTCATCAATCATCATCAATCATCATCATCATTATCATCATCATCATCATCATCATCATCATCATCATCATCATCAGCAGTACATCAGCCATTTGAACTGATGCTTCGCTGCCATACAACCATGAGGACCTATGAAATAAAGAATAAGAAGAGGGAGAGAAGGGGGACTTACCTGAAAACCTTAATGCCCTAAGCAAACATTCAGGGTCAAGGCGCTTACACCTTGTATAGACAACATACCGTCACAAACAGCTGGCTATCGTGCAAAGATAAGGCGGCATCGGCGAGACAGCTTCCTTGCGGCTTTCACTGCCACGCGTCATAATCAGCCATTACCCCGCAGATAACTCAGCACCAAACACACTTTAAACAGACAATCCGATTAGGAGACGGCAGCAGACGCGCCACTGGTGTCGGTTGCGAGCCATGTCCTGTAAAGTCTCAAGCCAAGCACAAGGTGAGTCACGTGGATTCCAACCCGGAAGGCGAGACGGACCAACGGCACCCAGTTTGGTTGTCAGTGAGTTCATTTCCCGTTGCCAAGTCAACTTCTGTCCACCTCGAGCCTTGCGCCACCCTACACCTGGCAGACTGAACAAGGCCCTCCTAGGTAAGCGGTGACCAGGCAGGCGTAGCACGTGCCCGAGCCAACGCAACTTATTCAGTGCTATCTGTTGTTCTAGGGAGCTAGCATGATTATCACCACGTAGTACTCGCCTACGCACATCATCGTTGCGGACACGCTGGTGCCATCCGACACCAGCAATGCTTCGCAAACAACGGTGATCAAAGACTTGAAGGCGCCTCAGATCTTCAGACCGAAGGGGCCAAGTTTCACTACCATAGAGCAGAACGGCCCTCACTGTGGCCTTGTATACACGGCCTTTCAGACGGAGGGAAACTCCCTTCTGTCGCCAAAGATGACGCAGGTTGTAGAAGGCAGCTCCTGCCTTTGTAATGCGTGAGCTCACGTCAGTTTCTATGCGCCCATCATTGCTGATGCAGCTGCCAAGATAGGTGACTTGATCAACCACCTCGAGTTCCTCGTTAGCAAGCGTCAAGGGGTCATCAAGTGGCTGGTGGTCCTGTAGCAAGACATTGCACTTTGAAGGTGCGAAGTGCATACCAAATAATGGGACCACTCTGGACAGGCTATTCAGGGTTGATTGTGCCGCCTCAACATCGTCGAAAAGCAAGACAATATGATCCGCATAATCTAGATCAACTAACCTTTCACCAGGCAGCACTTCAACGCCTACATCATGAGATTCCGCAAGGGAACACTCCATGATAGAATCCACGACGAAATTGAACAAAAACGGGGAAATCGGACAACCCTGACGAACGCCACTTTAGTCGAAAAGCTATCCGATAGGGCACCATAGACCCTGACGCGGCCTGTAGTGTTCGAGTATAGAGCACGAAGGATGTTCACATATTTCGTGGGAACACCTTTTCGCGCAAGTAATTCGAACAGAATCGATCGATCGACTGAATCGAACGCACTCTTGAAATCGAGGAATACAGCTATTGTCGGTCTGCGGTATGCGTGGCGCTGCTGTAGCACCTGCCGCAAAGTAAATATATGGTCTATACAGCCAGGTCCTGGGCGAAAACCGGCCTGCTCTTCCCTAATCCGAGATTCTCGTTCTGCAGTGAGGCGACGAACGATAATCGAGGCCAGTAATTTTGTCACAACTGGCGTTAGGCTAATACCCCTGTGGTTAGAACAGTCTGTGCGACTGCCTTTTTGTATATTGCCACTATAATCGATTCGCTCCAATTAGCCGGCACACTTCGTTCCAGATACGTTCGAATAGGGAGGTCAGTGCCCTGCAGAGGACCTCACCTCCATCCTGAAATTGTGCAGGTGGGAGAGAATCCGGGCCAGCAGCACGAAATCGATTGAGCGCTGTGATCGCGTTTCGGACCTCGGCCTCCGACGGAGGCTCTAAACTAACCGTCCATGACACGTCCTGCATCACCTGAGTAGGAAGAGGTTCGGGAGCAGGGGGGCAGCTGAACTGATCTTCAAAGTGTTCAGCCCAACGAGCCATACGGCACTCCTTATTGTGTATCAGCGCACCCGCGCTGTCTCTGATTGTGTCACTGACGCCTGGTTTTCTGGGACCAGTGGTGCGGATTAGCTGGAAGAGCTTGCGGTAATTGCCTACTGCTCCTGCCTCCTCGATTTCTTGAGCTTGACTGGTCCACCAGGCTTCCTTGTCAGCACGTAGGCTCCGCTTTAGTTCACGCCTAATAGCCCGTCTGGTCACATTGTGTTCAGAACCAGCCGGGAGGTGTCTTCTAGCTTCCAACAGGTTCACCGACCTCTCGGATATCCAGTGACTGATGCGGTGACGACTGATAGTGCCACAAGCAGATGCTCCTGCGTGGTGCGTAGCGGCCGAGATCCTATTCCACTGTAGTTCAGTGTCATTAGGACATGACGAGAGTTCGCTATGCAGTGCTTCTTGATAGGCTTGCCTGACAGAGGGCTGGGACAATTTCTCCGTTGCTAATCGTAAGGGACGCTTTGTGCGCCTTCCGGTAAAGTTCATGGAGAAACGACAGCGCACCAAGGCATGATCAGAATCGACACAGGTACTCCAGTACGAGCGGCAATCCAGAATGGAACCACGTCATCTGTAACTTATGACTATGTGGTCAATTTGGGTCCATCGCTGGCCAGCTACAGGTGGACGCCAAGTAGCACTTCGGCGCCCACTGTGTCTAAAAGCAGTGCTAGTAAGAAACAACTGGTGCTCGGCGCACAGTTGCAGCAGACGCTCACCGTTGTCAGTCCGTTCGGCGTTAAGTCCATACTTACCACCCAGTTGAGCTTCTGAAGAGCTCAGACGCCCTGCTTGTGCGTTCATATCATCTGCAAGTACTATAATATCCGTACTAGTAGCACTGCGTGGTAGCGCGTTCAGTTCGTGATAGAATGTGTCCTTGACTGCATTAGAACTGCAGTCGGTGGGAGCATAAGCAGAAATCACAAACAAACAGCGTTTTCTACTAGTTCGTGAATCAACTTTTGCTGATGTCGTCAAACGGGCTGCACATAAACGGTTGTTCACCGGAATCCAATCAACCAACGATGGCACAGCTTTGGAGCTGAGAATGATACCTACACCAGCTTGACACGTGAGGGCTGCATCGGCGTCTCCGGATGCGTGCAATCAATAACGAGAGGATAATCCGGGTGCAGTTAATTCAATAACCCCGTTAGGGTCATTAATCCTAGTTTCGGACACACAACACACATCAACACCCAGTGTGTCCGAGGTGCGTGCGAGTGCAGCCTGCTGACCTGTTTGTCTTAGAGTGCGGACGTTGAATGTCGCCATGGAAACGGGACAGCGTGGCCTTATAAGGGACTTTTGCCGATAGGCGTCCGATAGGTGCTGTGGGATTGTGGCCGGAGATTGTACTACTCCAGTAGCACTTCTGTTGCTGTCAATTAAGCTGGGAATTATAGAAGGAAGGTTAGTAATGGGGGCCGGGATGGGAGTAAGAGAAAAAGGTGGAAAAGAAAGAAGGGAGGCGCCAGCAGTAGCATGTTTCGCTTATCTGCCCTGCTGTATGCAGCAGATAAGGCGACCCTTGATAATCTGCGCGACGGCCGATGCAGGATGAAGTTTATGTTTGAAGAAAATGTCATGGTTATATGTGGGCTGGGATACTGCCAGGGCGCCCAGACCTAGACAGGAGGACGATTAGTGTCCTCATCCCAAGCCTTTGGCTCAAAAGCCTGTCCGCAAGGCAGCGGGGTGGCAGTGATTTAGTTTTACAGAAATGGACGCCATCCCATTTCAAACCCCCAACCTGGAGGACCAGGAGACTGAATTTGTCTGACCTGTCACCATTGACCAACCTGGTAGGAGTAGCTCTCAAGATGCTCGGGGCATCACCCAGTATAGCTCAATGGGTCAATGAGGTACACAAACCGTCGCACCACGTTAAGGTCCAGTATATAGCCTATTTGCATTTCTAATCACACTAACGAGACCGGGCTTTGACAGCTCATTTCAGTTCAGCTAAACAATCTGGGTATCAAAGCTCGGTGGATCCAGTTGCATGCCACCAGGATAAAAATAATCAACTGTGGCGGAGAAAATGAGATAGAGCGGAACGGACTTATGGAAACAGATGTTGTAATTTAATCAGAGTGGATTGTTTGCAGTCAGACGTTAAGAAATTGAGTTTAGCAAACTCAATTGCGCAACTGCGCCATATCAGGCGAGCTATCCGATCATTGATGTTCCTATCCCGAATCCGGACAAAATCCGTCATCCATCTTCTGCGTGCTCTTGCGCCACATCATCGACTTGCCACCTCACACTCACCCATTTAGGTACATACACATGTCGAGGAAGATGGCTGATGAGCATCCGGTGGGCATAACCAGTCAACGTTAACGGTTCAAGTTGAGCACACCACAGTAAGACCTCAGAGAGTTTCTTCCCAGTTGATGTTCATATGGGGGAATTCAGTAGTACTCTCCAGTGCTCCCACCAAACGTTAGCGGTATTCCGCGATCACCGGTAATCAAGGACGACCAGTCTCAGTACCTTCAGCGGCTAGTGACCTTATTTCTGTTCCATACGGGATCACGGACTTTATCGCAACGTTTCATGCCTTGCCTTCATAGATGAGATTGTGAGTTTACAAAATCATAGGGCTTTGTAGATACATGAGGTAACCTTCGTGCTGTGGCCACGAGGGCAGATGTAATCATCTATTTCCGTCGCAACGAAACTGGATTTTAGCGTGATGCGACGGTTTGCATACCCCTTCGCTCCACTAATTTATACTGAGTGGTGCCCCGGGTCCTTTATGAGCTACTCCCACCAAATTGGTCAATGGTTAGAGGTCAGACGAACTCAGTCCCCTGGTCCTCCGGTTTGGGTTTTTCTAATTAGGATGGCATCCATTTCTGTAAAACCGAATCGCTGCTATATCCGCTGCCTTGCGAACAGGCTTTTGAACCGTTCTTCTGTCTGGGTCTTGGCACTCTAGCAGTATCTTGGCCCACGTGCAACTATGACTATTTTTTGAAACTTCAGTCATCCTGCATGGGCCGTCGCACAGCTTATTAATGCTTACCTTATCTGCTATATACATTAGGGTGGATAAAGGAAAACATGTCACTGCTGGCACTCCCCTTCTTTTTTTTCCATCTGTCCTCTTACTCCCCATCCGATCCCCGCTACCAACTTTCTATAATCCCCAGCCTGATGGGCAGCACCTGCGACACCACTGGAATTGCACTATTCATAGATCTTTTAATGTACGATCCAATGGATGCCTATCGGCAGCAGCCCCTTATAATGCCACGCTTTACAGTTTCATTGGCGGCATTCAACATTCACTCTCGCACACACTTCGGACACCCTAAATATTGACGTGTGTTGTGTGCCCGAAGCTAAGATCAATGACCCTCACAGGGTTGTTGAACTAACTGCACATAGTTTGTCCTCTTGCTATTGGTTGCACGCATCCAGAGACGCTGATGCGGAAACCAATTGTCAAGCTGGAGTGGACATCAATTGCAACCCCAATACTGACTCATTGTTGGTTGATTGGATTCCCGTGAACTGCCGTTTGCGGGCAGTCTGTTGTATGACATCAACTAAGGTTGCTTTACAAAGTGTTACTGTACGCTGTTTGATTGTGGTTCCCGCTTATACCTCCAACGACTGCAGTTACGATGCTGCCAAGGGCACCTATCACGAACTGAAGGCGCTACTACGCAGTGCTATCTATTCAGATATAATAATATTTGCAGTTGATATGCATGCCTAAGTAGGGCGTCTGAGCTTTTCAGTAGATCATCTAGCTGGTAACTAAGAACTTAACTCCGACCGGACGGACAGCGGCGATTGTCTGTTACAGCTGTATGCGTAGCGCCGACTGTTTCTTAGTAGCATCGTTTTTAGACACAGTGGTCGCCGAAGTTTCACTTGACTTCCCCCTATAGCTGGCCAGGAATTAACCCGATATGGTCACGTTGCCATAAGTTACGGGTGGCGTAGTTCCATACTGTACTACCACTCGTTCTGGAATTCGTGCGTCAACTCTGATCATGCTTTGGTGCGCTGTCCTTTTTCCATGAACTTTACCGGGAAACGTACCAAGCGTCTCAATGGCCAACTGAGAAGCTGTTTTAGCCCGTTGTCAAGCAAATCTACCAGGATGCCCTGCGTATCCAACTTCCGCTCTCTCATCCGAATGACACTGAGCTTCAAGTTAATAGGGTCTCAAATGCCATGCATGATACGGTAGCCTCTGTTTGCAGCACTATCAATAGTCATGGCACCGATAGGCCAGTGAACCTGTTGAAATCTTGAAGGAAACTCCCAGCTGGCTCTGTGCACATTGTAGCAAAGCGATCTCTTATGTGTGAATTATGTCAGAGCCTGCGTACAGGCAAAAATGCCTGGTGCACCATTTGGGTCGGCAGAAGCAGTAGACACTTATCGAAAGCTTTTCTAACTGATCCGCACTACTGGTCCCTAAGAACCAGGCGTCAGCGACACAATCAGAGACAGTGCGGGTGCCCTGATTCACAATTAAGAGCGCCGGTTGTATCGTTGTGCGGAACACTTTCGAGATTAGCTTAGTTCATTTCCTCCTCCGGGTCCCTTCTCAGGTGGTACAGGCTGAGATATGGTTGGTTAGCTTAGTGCCTCCATCGGAGGCTGAGGTCCGAGACGCGGTCGCAGTTCTCAAGTGCCGCTGACCCGAATTCCATCGCATGCACACTAGCTAAGGGTGGTGATGTGGTCCTCTGAAAAGCCCTGACATCCCTGTTGGAATAGGTCTGGAAGGAAAGAACCACCTCAGCTAACCGGAGCGAATCGGCTGTCGTGGCAATATACAACGTCAGCAGCACCGATTATGCTAACCAAAGGGGTATTTGCCTAACGCCAGTTGTAACAACATTGGTGGCTTATATTCTCGTTCTTTGCTTCACTGCGGAACAGGAATCACGGATGAGGGAAGAGCGGCAGGTTTCCGCTCAGGACTAGACTATATAGGTCGCATATTAACTCTGCGGCAGGTGCCGGAGCAGCGCCTTACATATGGCAGACTGAGAGTAGCTGCGTTCTTCGCCTTCAAGATTGACTTCCACTCTGTCAATCAATGCATGCTGTTTGAAATACGTATGCGGAATGGTGTTCTCAAGAAATATCAAACATTTTAAGTGCTCTATACTCAAACACTACAGGTCGCGTCAAGGTCTACGGTGATTTGTCCGATGTCTTTCCGACAACAAGTGGCGTTTGTCAGTATTGTCCAATTTCCTCATTATTGTTCGACTCAGTCGTGGACTTCATCATAGAATGTCCCCTTGCGGTGCCTCACGATGCAAGCGTTGAGGTTCTTCCTGGTGAAAAGCAATCTTATCTTGATTATGCGGACGATATATCTTGCTTTTTAACTATTTTGTGGCATTTTGAACAATTAGATTCCTTAAATAATTTGAACAAAGCCGTAAGAAAACGAACACTAGCACATGTTAACATTTCGTATTGTCTCTTCCGTGCCAGCACATATATAGCACGGCAGGTAGAGTGAGACCAATTTACCTATAGTTGAACTCCAGTATAAGGAAACATGTACCCAGAGGGTTGCGGCGTCAAATCTAGTCATCGGTTGCTCATACCACCTGTTCACGTAGGCCACCTGCTTCATCCCTGTTTAGGCATTTACTGACCACTTGTCATCCGTTTGATCTGGCCACAATGTTTGCAATCATGTTAAGACATGCCAACGCCCGTTTCCTACGTTTCGCAGGGACATTCGCGATCACCCGCACTCTGTGTGCAAAAACTGTTGTTTTTAAGCCTACAGCTGCCCTCATCATCATCATCATAATACACGTTGGCTAGAGGTGGGAAACACTTCAGCTACTGTGCCGCAATATATAGATAAATGAGAAAAAATGTAACTGGTGCAAGCCGGCTGAGCTACCGGTAACGGATGGGCATCGTTCCGGTAAGCTACCAGTCGGCTACTGTGCATCAAAAAAATTACTGTTCAATATTATATATGGCTCAGTAGTGAGATCGTGGTTGGACGGGGAGGCTAAGAGGGATGGGGTGGGACAGAGAAACTCACAGCACGAACGCCACTGAGGTCGGCTCCTAGCCATATCAGCAAGTGTATCCAACCAAACGTGTTCATCGTCTTTCGGACCCCAACCAGGGAGCCGAGACGCTCCAACCGAGGCCAGCTCAGAAGTGAGGGCCTTCTTTCCTCTGGACCAAGTCATCGCTTAGCCACCCCTCCTCTTCCATCCACACCCCCGGCGCGCAAACAACGCACGTCGCGGGAATCGGTGGGCTGGCATGCGTGACACGTGGCCGAGCCATCGGAGGCTGGTGCGTTAAATAACTTTGCTGAGCGGTTCATTTCCTTGCCCTGTGCTGTAAACAAGGCGTCGAACACGCTCGTTACTCACGCGATGTTCCCACTAGATGTGAGCTAAATTGCGAAGGCACCGGTGGTCGAACGTAACTAGCCTCTTCAGGTCTGCTGCTTTAAGGGGCCAGGTTTCACAACCGTACAATGGGGTCGAACGTACCGCTGCATTGTACACTCTACCCATCAGGGCAAGAGTGATGTCACGCAGGCTCCGTAGGTGGCGAAGGTTAGCAAAAGCGCCCCGAACTTTTGCTATACGGTTCGTGATCTCATCTTCAATCCCACGGGCGCTGATACAACTTCCCAGATAGTTCAATTTTTGAACGACTTTTATCTGATCCCCACAAAGAGTCAGCGAAGGAGGCGATCCAGGCCAATCTAGGATGAACGCTTTGCTCTTCGAGGGTGCGAAGCAAAGCCTGAAGTGACGGACAGCCAGTGCTAATCTGTCCAGTGCCGCTTGGCACATTTGCGAGCTGTCACAGATTAGGGCAATATCATCCGCATACTCTAAGAAGTCGTTCTTCTGGGAGCAGATCCACACCTTCTAAGTCGTGTCCTGTGAACGCGATTTCCATGACTTCAACAATAGCGAGGTTGAAGAGGAAAGGTGACAGCGGGCATCCTTGTCTCACACCGCTGGAGATATTGAAGGGTGGTGACAGCTTGCCGTAAGCCCTCACTCTGCCCGAGCTACGCGCATATAATGCTGGGATAATATTTACATATTTCTCAGGTACACCTTTCCTGAGTAGACAGTTCCAAAGTGCAAGTCTACCTACCGAATCGAACGCACCTTTGATATCGAGGAACACGACTACGGTGGGCCGCCAATATATGTGACGATGCTCCAATAACTGACGCAAGGTGAAGATGTGGTCAATGCAGCCACGACCTCGACGAAATCCGGTTTGCTCTTCACGAATCTGGCTTTCACGAGTGTCAGTCAGTCTGTGAAGGATGAAAGAGGCAAGCAATTTGGAGGCGATGGAGATCAGACTGATTCCTCTATGGCTGCCGCATTCCGATCGTGAGCCTCCTTTGAAAATTGGGACTATGACAGATCGGCTCCAATCGGTTGGGACAGTTTCCTGCTCCCACAGTTTGACTAGTAACTCGTGTAAATCATCCATAAGAGCAAGTCCCCCGAATTTGAAGAGGAATGGAGGAAGGTCATCTGGTTCTTCGGCTTTATTTAACTTCAACAGTTCAATCTCACGTTCGACTTCTGAGCGAGAGGGTGGATCCAAAGGGACAGCCCACGGAGCAGGGCGATCAGTGGCCGGCGAGAAATCTAACAATTCCGGCCGATTAAATTGCCTTTCAAATTGCTCAGCCTAACAATCCAAGCGTTTTGATAAGTTGTGGATAGGCTGTCCACTCTGGTCACAAATTGTTTCACTAACACCAGGTCTCCTGCTGCCCGTTTCCCGTATCAGACGGAATAACTTACGATGGTTACCAAGGGCAGCGGCCATTTCCATCTCTGATGCACAATTAGACCACTAGGATTCGCGGTCTCTCTTCAGGCTAGCACGGAGTTTTGCCCGGAGCTCTTTGCGAGTTTCATTGTATTCGCTTCCAGCCGGAATATGCCGGCGGGTATCGATAAGTTCCAGAGACTGTGAAGAGACCCAATGTCCATGTTGGCTATTAGACATACCACATGAGGATTTTCCTGCTGCTAGTAAGGTCTGGTGAATATGAGAGCAGTGAGTTTCAACTGTATCCAGTTAGCGTTTATCCAACCCACATGACAGCGTACATTGATACGCATTTAGAACAGCTGGCTTCGCCAGTTGGCTGGTGTCAATGCGGTCACAACGTCGTCGTGGGCGTCCGCCAAAGCGCATCCGCAGGTCAGCGCATACAAGTGCATGGTCCGTGTCTTCACATGTGCTCCAAATCGAGCGACAGTTCTGGACGCAGTCTCTCCATTGGTAACTTATCGCAGTGTGTTCGGTTTGCGTCCATAGCTGGTTCGAGGCTGGTGGGCGCCAAGTCACCCTCCGGCGGGTGCTGTGTCGGAAATTAGTGCTTGCAAGAAATAAGCGAGCATCCTCACACAAATGAAGTAAGCGCTCACCGTTATCATTACGTGAGCCTACACCGTGCTGACCGCCCAGATGCATTTCATCGGTGGACAGTTTTCCAACTTGAGCGTTCAGATCTGCGGCCAGCACTACAGTGTCCGAGCTTCTTCTGTGGCGGAGTAGCTGTTTCAGTTGGCGGTAGAAGTCGATCTTTACGGAGTCATCGCTACAGTTTGTGGGTGCATAGGCAGCGATAACGAATAGATACCTATTATTCACACGCGACTTCGGAGCTTTGAACGAGCCAGCCAATTGGACAGCACACATCCGGCTACTGATTGGCATGCAATCAACCAGAGTAGCTTCAGCCCGGGGACTCAGGGCAAAACCAACATTGGTTTGGTCAGTGGTCGAAGCTGCATCGTCACCGTATAGGCGTAATGAGAAAGTGCTGCTAGTGTCACCTGAAGGGGATCGCAGAGTGAGCACAGCGTTCGAGTCTTGCAGTCGGGTTTCCGATAAGCAGCAGATATCGATCGAAAGGGTCTCCAATGTTCGGGCAAGTGCTGCCTGTTGACCGATTTGCAGCAATGTGCAAACATTGAGACATGCCAATCTGAAGGAGGATCGAGAGCTCCAAATCATCATCAGCAACAGCAGTACATCAGCCATTTGAACTGATGCTTCGCTGGCATACAAACTTGAGGACCTACGAAATAAAGAATATAAAGAGGGAGAGAAGGGGGACTTACCTGAAATCTTAATACCCGAAGCAAACATTCATAGTCAAGGCGCCTACACCTTGTGTAGACAACATACCGTCACAAACAGCTGGCTATCGTGCAAAGATAAGGCGGGATCGGCGAGACAGCTTCCTTGCGGCTTTCACTGCCCGCGTCATAATCAGCCATTACCCCGCAGATAACTCAACAACAACCACACTTTAAACAGGCAATCCAATTAGGAGACGGCAGTAGACGCGCCACTGGTGTCTACTGCGAGCCATGTCCTGTAAAGTCTCAAGCCAAGCATAAGGCGAGTCACGTGGACTTCAGACCGGAAGGCGAGACGGACCAACGGCACCCAGTTTGGTCGTTAGTGACTTCATTTCCTGCTGCCTAGTCAATTTCTGTCCACCCCGCGCCTTGCGCCACCCTACACCTGTCAGACTGAACAAGACCCTCCTAGGTAAGCGGTGACCAGGCATGCGTAGCACGTGCCCGAGCCACCGCAACTTATTCAGTGCTATCTGTTGTTCTAGGGAGCTAGCATGATTATCACCACGTAGTACTCGCCTACGCACATCATCGTTGCGGACACGCTGGTGCCATCCGACACCAGCAATGCTTCGCAAACAACGGTGATCAAAGACTTGAAGGCGCCTCAGATCTTCAGACCAAAGGGGCCAAGTTTCACTGCCATAGAGCAGAACGGTTCTCACTGTGACCTTGTATACACGGCCTTTCAGACGGAGGGAAACTCCCTTCTGTCGCCAAAGATGACGCAGGTTGTAGAAGGCAGCTCCGGCCTTTGTAATGCGTGAGCTCACGTCAGTTTCTATGTGCCCATCATTGCTGATGCAGCTGCCAAGATAAGTGAATTGATCAACCACCTCGAGTTCCTCGTTAGCAAGCGTCAAGGGGTCATCAAGTGGCTGGTGGTCCTGTAGCAAGACATTGCACTTTGAAGGTGCGAAGTGCATACCAAATAATGGGACCACTCTGGACAAGCTATTCAGGGTTGATTGTGCCGCCTGAACATTGTCGAAAAGCAAGACGATATCGTCCGCATAATCTAGGTCAACTAACCTTTTAACAGGCAGCACTTCAACGCCTACATCGTGAGATTCCGCAAGGGAACACTCCATGATAGAATCCACGACGAAATTGAACAAAAATGGGGAAATCGGACAACCCTGACGAGCGCCACTTGTGGTCGGACAGCTATCCGATAGGGCACCATAGACCCTGATGCGGCCTGTAGTGTTCGAGTATAGAGCACGAAGGATGTTCACATATTTCGTGGTAACACCTTTTCGCGCAAGTGATTCGAACAGAATCGATCGATCGACTGAATCGAACGCACTTTTGAAATCGAGGAATACAGCTATTGTCGGTCTGCGGTATGCGTGGCGCTGCTGTAGCACCTGCCGCAAGGTGAATACACAGTCTATACAGCCTCGTTCTGGGCGGAAAACGGCCTGCTCTTCCCTACTCCGAGATTCCCGTTCTGCAGTGAGGCGACGAACGATAATCGAGGCCAGTAATTTTGTCACAACTGGTGTTAGGCCGGCACACTTCGTTCCAGATACGTTCGAATAGGGAGGTCAGTGCCCTGCAGAGGACCTCACCTCCATCCTGAAATTGTGCAGGTGGGAGGGAATCCGGGCCAGCAGCACGAAAACGATTAAGGGTTGTGATCGCGTTTCGGACCTCGGTCTCCGAGGGAGACTCTTAACCAACCGTCCATGGCACGTCCTGCATCACCTGATGAAGAAGAATTCCTGGAGCAGGGGGCTAGCTGAACTGATCTTGAACGTGTTCCGCCCAACGAGCCATACTGGACTCCTTATTGTGTATCAGCGCACCCGCGCTGTCTCTGATTGTGTCACTGACGCCTGGTTTTCTGGGACCAGTGGTGCGAATTAGCTGGAAGAGCTTGCGGTAATTGGCTACTTCTCTTGCCTCCTCTGTTTCTTAAGTGCTACCTTTCCACCAGACTTCCTTGTCAGCACGTAGGCTTCGCTTTAGTTCACGCCTAATAGCCCGTCTGGTCACATTGTGTTCAGAACCAGCCGGGAGGTGTCTTCTAGCTTCCAACAGGTTCACCGACCTCTCGGATATCCAGTGACTGGTGCGGTGACGATGGATAGTGCCACAAGCAGATGCTCCTGTGTCGTGCATGGCGGCGAGATCCTATTTTACTGAAGCTCAGTGTTGTTAGAACAAAACAGCGGAAGTTCGGTATGCAGTGCTTCTTGATAGGCTTGCCTGACAGAGGGCTGGGACAATTTCTCCGTTGTCAATCCTGGGGGACACTTGATGCGCCTCCCGGTAAAGTTCATGGAGAAACGACAGCGTACCAAGGCATGATCAGAGTCGACACAGGTACTCCAGTACGAGCGGCAATCCAGAATGGAACCACGTCATCTGTAATTTACGGCTATGTGGTCAATTTGGGTCCATCGCTGGCCAGTTACAGGTGGACGCCAAGTAGCACTTCGGCGCCCATTGTGTCTAAAAGCAGTGCTAGTAAGAAACAACTGCTGCTCCGCACACAATTGCAGCAGACGCTAACCGTTATCAATCCGTTCCGAGTTAAGCCCATACTTACCACCCAGTTGAGCTTCTGAAGAGCCCGGACACCCTACTTGTGCGTTCATATCATCTGCAAGTACTATAATATGCGTACTAGTAGTACTGCGTGGTAGCGTGTTCAGTTCGTGATAGAATGTGTCCTTGACTGAATTAGAACTGCAGTCGGTGGGAGCATAAGCGAAAATCACAAACAAACAGCGTTTTCTACTAGTTCGTGAATCAACTTTTGCTGATGTCGTCAAACGGGCTGCACATAAACGGTTGTTCACCGGAATCCAATCAACTAACGATAGCACAGCTTTGGAGCTGAGAATGATACCTACACCAGCTTGACATGTGAGGGCTGCATCGGCGTCTCCGGATGCGTGCAATCAATAACGAGAGGATAAGCCGGGTGCAGTTAATTCAATAACCCCGTTAGGGTCATTGATCCTAGTTTCGGACATACAACACACATCAATACCCAGTGTGTCCGAGGTGCGTGCGAGTGCAGCCTGCTGACCTGTTTGTCTTAGAGTGCGAATGTTGAATGTCGCCATGGAAACGGGATAGCGTGGCCTTATAAGGGACTTTTGCCGATAGGTGCTGTGGGATGGTGACTGCAGATGGTTCTACTCCAGTAGCACTTCTGTTGCTGTCAATTAAGCTGGGGATTATAGAAGGAAGGGCTTCAAATGAAAGCCGATGAACTAGAATGGACCGCTTGCTTGTACACGGGCCTGTTGACAGGGCAGGAATGACGTTCCGTATTCCCATTTGAGTTGAAACTAAACGACAAGCGACTATTGAAGCACGGTGGGGGTTGATTATCCTTTGCGATGGCCAGATCAGCTGGGAATCCCCTGTGCGTGAGGGCATCAGGCCTGCCCTCCACCTTGTTCTAACTTGTTCTAGTCTTACCCTACTTGTCGGTTTATAAATTTCAGTGTTATCGTATTGGCACCGAAGAGACAGTACGGTATGTTGGCATCTGCCTGTGTTCGTCTTGCGATTTTGAGGCAGCTCATCAACCCTGAATATTCTCTATTGTGGTCCCATCATTTGGCATGTGTTCCTCACTTTCGAAGTGCAGTGTTGTTACGGATCATCAACTACTTGATGATCCCTTAACCTTTGATAGCGAGAATGTCGTGACAGTTGATCACTTTAATTAATTTGGCAGCTGCATCAGCGATGGTGTGTTCATAACCACTTAAGTCCATCGCAACGAGACTACCTTAGCGTGCTGCGATAGTTTACGTACCCCTGTGACCCATCGAGCTCTACCGGGTGGCACTTTCCAAGTGCCTTCCGAGCCACTCATACCAGACAGGTCACTGATTCGAGGTCAGACTAATTCACACAATTCAATCCTCTTTGGAGGTTAGGGAAAGGTCGATGGCCCTATTCCTTTAAAACCTAACCATGAGAGATCACAGGTCTACTTGTTATAAGCTCACAGCTCGAGTTGCAGAAAGCACGAGCGCGACGCATTGTCTCTGACAGTGCGAGGGCACCTTCGGGTGCCCGACGGTTTGCTACCGCCCGCCTCAAGCCAGTTAACTCCTGGTTATATTGGTGCAAACCCGCGAACTCCCATCTGCGACTGTCCGTAGTCGCAGGTGCGTAATGTAATACGGTCGTAAAACATGTGCATTGTTCCAAATCTTCAAAGGCGTGCATTATACTCCTTGGCTGCACCAAGTTTGGCGAAACTTCAAGGTGACCAGGGCATGACATGGCATAGAAGCTTGAAGAAATTGACTGGGAGACTTGATCGGGCTGGTGCGTTCCGTCTTCGTTGATGGGGGCCTCGGAACGTTCCACACCAATGGTTGAAGACCGTATCAGACATGGTGTAGTCTCGAAGTCAGTGGCTTTCCTGCATTCGGCTTTTTTATCTGGTTGTTTGTTTTCATTCCATTCTGATTAGTCTAACGCTTTCCTTCTTGCTTTCATTCTCTTTGCATCCAATTGCACCCAACCCCACTATCCGACCGTGTTCTTTATTGTGTTTCTTACGGTATGAGTTGTGGCAATTGGATTCACCGCTCGGATCATAATTGATCTACTGAAATGAATTAAACCACTGAAGTCACTTCACGTATTGCGAAAGCCAGCACTGTTTTATTGAATCTGCAACATCGGTGGCGTCAGCAAGGGGTGCTGGCGCCTTTACCCTTAATGTTTGTTTTGGGAATCGAGTTTTTACGCAAGGTTCCCTTATCTCCCTTCTATTATTTGAAGTGTCAGTTCAAATGGATTTTGATGATGATGTTGAGTTGCTGATCAGTTAACAGTATACTCGAGTTGCTTCATGCACTTGGAAGGTCTAATCAAATGAATGTACCCAAAGGAATGTGCGATAAAATTAGTGTTCGAAAATGCTGGAAAGCGAGAGCAACAAACATTCCGACTGTATGTGAATGCTCAAAACTATGTGAGTCGGGGCAACTGAATCTAACGCACTTCAGTGCCCGGATAATAGTTGTTTAAGAGAAAAACTAACCTTTCATAATCGATGGTGGGTCAACGATCCATGTTTTTTAAGCTATGGTTTCACTAACAGGTTTCTTGAACTGGGACGCCGGATGAATTAGAACAGCTTTTAACTGTTGCTAATCGCACCGGTTTCCTCCACCTCACCTGCCGTGTCAAACTGTTTAACAGGGTTTTGACACGATTATACCCTTGTTTCACTGACTGAGCGACCTGTTCCACAGGCTTTCAGAACTCCTAAAACAACTTTTGCAATGATTGGATGTTGAGGAATGTCATCTTACCGTCATCTCCGTCTAAGCTTTGGGATGGGTTGGTTGCCCTGTTCCTATTTCATCCGTCCGTGGCAACAGGTTATATTTACAAGACTATTTCTCTCGGAGCTAATCAAAGAGACGTCGAAATTTCCCAACGAGCCGAAGCCGTGGATATGTGACTATCCATCTAAGACACCGCAATTTCAGCTTGCCAAATTTGCCGCACTGCGCGTAACAACCTATATATACACACCAAATGATTCTTTGACTTCTTGAAGACGGTGTATGGACCCAGATTGGCTGAGGACGCTGCTCGTTGGTAGTTCAGGCGCTACCTGCACCCAGACTGCAAACATTATGCAGATCTGGCGAACGCAATTTGACTGTCTCTTGAACAATCGTTCAGAGATCGACCGGTCTACTTTGAACGGTCTGAAGCAACACGGTGTTAAGGCTGGTCTGCCAGACACGCCGACACTGGATGTGACGCAGAGAGCACTTGCTCAGCTGCGAAACGGCAAATGTGCCGTGGCCAACGGGATCCCGCCTGAAGTATTGAAACCCGGCGGACCAGCGTTGGTGACTGCGCTGCACCACTTGGTGCAACGCGTATGGATTGAAGACGAGGTGCCTCCTGAGCTGAAGGATGCCCTTGTGCTACCACTGTACAAGGGCAAAGGGAGCAAGCAATATTGCACGAATTATCGTGGCATCAACTTGCTGAGTTGTGTGGGCAAGGTGCTTGCCCGAATCCTGCTCAATCGCCTCGTGAGTCAGATTGTGGAACCTAAAGTGGCGGAAGAGCAGTGTGGATTCCGTTCGGGTCGCAGCACTATAGATATGGTGTTTGCGGCTCGTCAGTTGCATTAGAAGTGCAGAGAACAACACCAGCCATGGTACTCGCTTTTTGTTGATTTCACCAAGGCATTTGATACGGTGAACCGCGAGGCATTGCGGCTGGTGTTGGGTAAATTTGGTTACCTGCGTGAATTTGTAAGTTTAATTGGATGTCTGCACAGTGGTATGCGAGCGAGGGTGCAGCTGAGTGGAGAGACCTCGGATGACTTTGCAGTTGTCTCTGGTGTGAAGCAAGGCTGTGTCTTAGCTCCTGCCCTGTTTAATATATATCTTCATGCAGTGATGTATTGTGCTTTTGATGCGGCTTGTGCTTACGGTGTTCGCGTGGAGCATCGTATTGATGATGGGTTTCTGAACATCCGTCGTTTCGGTGCGAGAACTCTAGTCTGTGAGAGAACTATCCGTATGTTGCTGTTTGCTGACGACTGTGCGTTATTTTCGCATAGCGCGGATGAGTTGCAGCACATGAATAGTGCTCTGGTTTCGACAGCCGGCAAATTCGGGCATACCGTCAACACAAGCAAAACTGCCTGTCTCTTTCAGCCTTCACCGGAGGTGCAATCTTTAATATTGCCGCAAATCAGCATTGGTGCTGAAGTATTGGAATTCACTTCCCGCTTCTTCTACCTTGGGAGTGTGATGTCGACTGACCAGCAGCTACACAGTGAGCTGCGTAATCGCGTGTCGAAAGCGGCAGCGGCATTCGGGAAGCTGGAGTACCGAGTGTGGAGCAACCATCAGCTTACCATTGGTACGAAGCTGATGGTGTACGAATTCATGTTGCTGTCGGTTCTTCTATACGGCAGTGAAACGTGGACGATGTACCCGCGGGATGTGCGAAATCTTGAGCGGTTCCATCAACAGTGCTTGCGACAGATTCTACGAATCTGATGGGGCGCCCGTGTTGCAGACACAGAAGTGTTGCGCCGAAGTGGAGTGTATGCAGTGGACTGCATATTTTTGCTGAGTCGCCTGAGATGACTTGGTCATGTGAGCCGTATGGATTCGACGCGGATACCGAAACAACTATTATATGGTCAGCTGAGTATTGGGAAGCGGCATGTAGGGAAACCCAATTTACGTTACCAGGACAAGTGAGCCTTTCAAGTTCTAATCTTGATTGCAGGTCATGGGAATCGAAGACGGTTGATCGGCGCGCATGGCGCGGTCTGATCACGAAGGCAGTTGTGGATGTGCTGGAGAAAAGACCTTATGCATGCAGAGAAAAAACGGCAAGTGCGGAGGCGGCAAGCGTCGATGGGTTGTACTCCATTGACATCGAGCGCATGGTGCTGTAGCACATGCGGTCGCGAGTGCCTGAGTCAGGCAGGCCTAGCGAACCATGAGCGAGGCCACTCTGGACCACCACTGAAGCGACGACGGGTCCTGCAGAGAACGTAGGCCGAAGCGGCGCAGCGTTTGTAAGTACGTTGCATTCGATTTACTAACCGCTTGCTTGCATGCTAAGTATCTTCATTTTAGGTGGTGGATTTGCAATTTTGTCCTAATGCTTTTCTTTCTCATATAAATGTCTAGTGAGCCATGAGCTATGCCATTAGGGGCCACTACAGAAGCAACGACGGGTCCTGCAGAGAATTACGGCGAGCCGGCACAGCGTTTGTAGGCACGCTGAATTCGATTTACTAACCGCGTGCTTGCATGCTAACTCACTTTATTTCAGCTGGTGGGTTTACAGTTTTTACCTTAATGCTTTTCTTTCTCATATAAATATCTCCCTGTACTCTATTCCATTAACTTGCACACATCGCCTAAGCCAATTATATTCGATTTCCATAACATTTTTGTGTTCGTGGCATTCCGTGAACAATACTTCAGTGCCTCGTGCACTTAGCTAGGATTTGTTTGTAACCAACTTATTACGTATGCTATTTAATGAAGGCTTATATCACCCTTTCCTTATGCACTAATCCAGTTTTTCTCTTTTTCTTTCTCTCTTTCAAGTGTTTGGCTGTTGTTTGATATCCCCGGTGTGGCTGCGCTTGATGTGCATGTTGACAAGGTGCCTACCTGCCTATTACCCACTGCCTCGTCCATACTGGCTCCAGGAGACAGTTGGTCGTTGCTGGAGGGGACAGGGTGCACGGTCGTTGTGGCCGTGTTAGGATCAAAGAGTGGTTCCATGCAT
>OX104065.1:79459127-79474595 GCA_944474145.2 Dicrocoelium dendriticum | reverse complement strand
GTTCCCCCTCGACTTGCCAGGACTGGTGTCGTCGTGGACAATTGAAAACGTGGCTCGTTGCAGTGAACTTGGATGTCCATCTCCTCGGACTCCATGTTGTGCATGGTGCTCGTCACTGAAGGAATGATTAATTCCGTATTTGCGTGACGCTTGCCGCCGACCGCCTAGCTTGGGTAGCTGCAATTTGCGACATTCATGAAGCCGGCTCATCTCCTCGCAGGAGCTAGTCGCAGTAAAGTAAATTAAGTAAGTTTCCCATCTAAGTCGTGTTCTGTGGACGCAATCTCCATGACTTAATCAATAGCGAAGCTGAAGAGGAATGGTGACAGCGGGCATCCTTGTTTTATACCGCTGGAGATATTGAAGGGCGGCGACAGCTTGCCGTAAGCCCTCACTCTACGCGTGTAAAGTGCTTGCGCGTCATTCACGGGCATACCTTCCTTTAGCAGACAATGCCAAAGGACACGTCGATCCACTGAACCGAAGACAGCTTTGATATCGAGGAACACGACAACGGTGGGCCTCCAATATATGTGACGGTGCTCCAACAACTGACGCATTGTACTCCATGCATCCCCAACTACGATGAAACCCGGCTGGCTCCTCACGAATCTGGCTTTTATGAGCGCCAGTCACTCTGTGAAGAATTACAGAGGCAAGCAATTTGGAGGCGATGAGGATCAGACTGATTCCTATATGGTTACCACATTCTGAACGCGAGTCTCCTTTGAATATCGGAACAATAATGGAGCGGCTCCAGTCGGTTGGGATAGTTTCTTACTCCCACATTTTCATTAGTAATTCGTGTAAGTTATCAACAAGAGCAGGGTCCTCGAATTTGAAGAGGGCTGGAGGAGGATCATCTGGTCCCGATGCTTTATGTACTTCAACAGTCCGATCTCACGTTCGATTTTTGAGCGAGAGCGCATCCAAAGGGACGGCCCAGGGAGCAGATCGATCACTGGCCGGTGAGAGATCTAACCATTCTGGTCGATTAAATTACTTTTCAAAATGCTCAGCCCAATGCTCCAAACGTTTTGACAAGTTGTGGATTTGCTGTCCACTCTCGTCGCTTATAGTTTCACTAACACCAGGTCTCCTGCTACCCGTTTCCTGTGGCAAACGGAATAATTTGCGATGATTACCAACGGCTGCAGCCACTTCCATCTCTGACGCACGATGCGACCACCAACATTCCCAGTCTCTCTTCAGGCTAGCACAGATTTTTGCCCTGATGTCTTTGCGAGTCTCGTTGTGTTCGCTTTTAACCAGAATGTGTAGGCGAGCATTGATACGTTCCAGAGACTGTAAAGAGACCCAATGTCTGTTTTGGTTGGTGGATTGACCACATGATGATTTATCTGTTTCAAGTAAGATCTGGTGAACATGCTGTACTCACTGAGCGCTTGCTCAACCCGAACGCTAGCGCCCATCGCGACGCATTCAGAACACCTGGCTTCGCTAGTTGGATAGTGTCTATGCACTCACAGGGCCGCCGGGGACGCCCGCCAAAACGCACCCGCAGATCAACACATACAAGAGCATGGTCAGTGTCCACATATGCACTAAATCGAGCTACAGTTTTGGACGCAGCCACTACAGAGACAACTGATCGCAATGTGATCGATTTGCGCCCAATGCTGGTCTAAGGCTGGTGGGCGCCATGTCACCTTCCGACGGGCACTGTGTCAGAAGTTAGTGTTTGCAAGAAATAAGCTAGCATCTTCACACAAATGAAGTAACTGCTCAGCGTTATCATTACAGGAGGCCACACCATGTTGGCCGCCCAGATGTAGCTCATTAGTGAATAATTTTCCAACTTGGGCTTTCAAATCCCTAGCCAACACTACAGTGTCCATGCTTCTTCTGTGGCGAATGAGCTCGTTCAGTTGGCAATAGAAGTCGTCTTTCACGGAATCATCGCTACAATTTGTGGTAGCGTAGGCAGCGATGATAAGCAGACACCTATTATTCCCGCGCGGCTTCGAAGCTTTGGACGAGCCAGCCAGTCAGCATGCACACATCCAGCTACTGATTGGGATCCAATCAACCAGAACAGTTTCAGCATCATCATACTACATGTCAGCTAGAGGTGGGAGGTATCTCAGCTACTGTGGCGCAATACATAAAGGAAAAGGAAAATTAATACAACAGTTGCATACCAGCTGAGCTACCAGCAACGGATAGGCATCGATTCGGCAAGCTACCAGCCGGCTACTAGGCAAAAAGAAAAATTATTGTGTTTTACGCTACGACATGGGATCGTAGGTGGAGGAGGAGGCTAAAAGGGACGGGGAGGGACAAAGAAACTCACAGCATGAACGCCACTGAGGTCGGCTCCTTGCCATGTCAGCAAGTGTATCCAGCCAAACGTGTTCACCGTCTTTTGGACCCCAACCAGGGAGCCGAAACGCTCCAACCGAGGCCAGCTACGAAGTGAGGGTCTTCATTCCTCTGGACCAAGTCATCGCTTGGCCACCCCTCCTCTTCTTCCATCCACATCCCCGGTGAGCAAACAACGCACGTCGTGGAAGTCGGTGGGCTGACATGTGCAGTACGTGGCCGAGTCATCGGAGACTTGTGCGTGGAATAACGGTGTTGAGCGATTCAGTTCCTTTTTCTGTGCCGTAAACAATGCGTCGTACACGCTCGTTACTCACGCGGTGTTTTCACCAGATGTGAGCCAAACTGCGAAGGCACCGATGGTCGAACGTAACTAGCCTCTTCATGTCCGCCGATCTTAGGGGCCAGGTTTCGCAACCGTACAGTAGGGTCGAACGTACCGCTGCATTGTACACTCTACCCTTCAGGGCGAGAGTATGGTCGCACCGCCGCCCTAGGTGGCAAAGGTTAGCAAAACCACTTCGAGCTTTCGCTATACGGTTCGTGATCTCGTTTTCGATCCCAGGGGCGCTGATACAACTTCCCAGATAGTTGAATTTGCGAAAGACTTCTAGCTGAACCCCACCAAGGGTCAGCGCAGGAGGCGATCCCTGCCAATCTTGCATTTCGATGGTGCAAAGCAAAGCCGGAAGCGGCTGACAGCCAGTGCTAATCTATCCAGTGCGGTATGGCACGTCGCTCAGCTGTTTCAGATGAGGGCGATGTCGTCTGCATACTCCAAGTCAAGAAGTCCTTCTCCTGGGAGTAGCTCTGCACCTTCTAAGTTATATCCTGTAAATACAATCTCCATAACTTCGTCAATAGTCAAGTTGAAGTGGAAAGGTTACATCGGGCATCCTTGTCTCACCGCTGGAGATATTGAAGGGTGGTGACAGCTTGCCGTAAGCCCTCACTCTGCCCGTGCTACGCTTCTATAGTGCTTGGATATTATTCATATATTTCTCGGGCACACCTTTCCTGAGTAGGCAAATTTAAAGGGCACTTCGATCCATCGAATCGAAGGCACCTTTGATGTCGAGGAACACGAATACGTTGGGCCGCCAATATGTGTGACGGTGCTCCAGCAACTGACGCAAGGTGAAGATGTGGTCGATGCAGCTACGACCTGGACGAAACCGGGCTTGCTCCTCACGAATCTGGCTCTCATGAGCGCCAGTCAGTCTGTGAAGAATTATGGAGGCGATGGAGATCAGACTGATTCCTCTATGGTTGCCGCATTCCGAACGCGAGCCGCCTTTGAAAATGGGAACGGTAAGGTAGCGGCTGCTGTCGGTTGGGGCAGTTTCCTGCTCCCACTGTTTCACTAGTAATTCATGTAAAGCATCAACAAGTGAAGAGCCTCCGAATTTGAAGAGGGCTGGAGGAAGATCATCTGGTCCCGCGACTTTGTTCAACTTCAACAGTCCGATCTCATGTTCGATTTCTGAGCGAGAGGGTGGATCCAAAGGGACAACCCACGGAGCAGGGCGATCACTGGCCGGCGAAGAATCGAACAACTCTAGCCGATTAAATGCTCAGCTCAACGCTCCAAACGTTTTGACAAATTATGAATAGGCTGTCCACTCTCATCACAAATTGTTTCACTAACACCAGGTCTCCTGCTGCCTGATTCCCGTATCAGCCGGAATAACTTACGATTGTTACCAAGGACAGCGGCCACTTCCATCTCTGACGCACGATGAGACCACCAGGATTCGCGGTCTCTCTTCAGGCTAGCACGGAGTTTTGCCCGGAGCTCTTTGCGAGTTTCATTGTGTTCGCTTCCAACCGGAATATGCCTGCGGGCATCGATAAGTTCCAGAGACTGTGAAGAGTCCCAATGTCCATGTTGGCGATTTGACATACCACATGAGGATTTTCCTGCTGCTAGTAAGGTCTGGTGAATATGGGACCAGTGGGCTTCAATCGCATCCAGTGAGCGTTTATCCAGCTCACATGACAGCGTACTTTGATAGGCATTTAGAACGGCTGGCTTCGCCAGTTGGCTGGTGTCAATGCGGTCACAACGTCGTCGTGGGCGTCCGCCAAAGCGCATCCGCATGTCAGCACATACAAGTGCATGATCGGTGTCCACACATGTGCTCCAATCCGAGCGACAGTTCTTGATGCAGCCTCTCCATCGGTAACTTATCGCAATGTGATCGATCTGCGTCCAAGGCTGGCTCGAGGCTGGTGGGCGCCAAGTCACCCTCCGGCGGGTGCTGTGTCGGAAATTAGTGCTCGCAAGAAATAAGCGAGCATCCTCACATAAATGAAATAAGCGCTCACCGTTATCATTACGTGAGCCTACACCGTGCTGACCGCCCAGATGCATTTCATCGGTGGACAGTTTTCCAACTTGAGCGTTCAGATCTGCGGCCAGCACTACAGTGTCCGAGCTTCTTCTGTGGCGAAGGAGCTGGTTCAGTTGGCGGTAGAAGTCGATCTTTACCGAGTCATCGCTACAGTTTGTGGGTGCATAGGCAGCGATAACGAATAGATACCTATTATTCACACGCGACTTCGAAGCTTTGAACGAGCCAGCCAATTGGACCGCACACATCCGGCTACTGATTGGCATGCAATCAACCAGAGTAGCTTCAGCCCGGGGACTCAGGGCAAAACCAACATTGGTTTGGTCAGTGGTCGAAGCTGCATCGTCACCGTATAGGCGTAATGAGAAAATGCTGTTAGTGTCACCTGAAGGGGATCGCAGAGTGAGCACAGCGTTCGAGTCTTGCAGTCGGGTTTCCGATAAGCAGCAGATATCAATCGGGAGGGTCTCCAATGTTCGGGTAAGTGCTGCCTGTTGACCGATTTGCAGCAATGTGCAAACATTGAGACATGCCAATCTTAAGGAAGATCGAGGGCTCTAAATGGAAACCGATGAACAGGAATGGACCGCTTGCTTGGACACGGACTGTTGACAGGGCAGGAATGACGCTCTGCGTTCACATGAGTTGAAACTAAAAAACAAGGGACCATTGAAGCAAGGTGGGGGAGGGCGGAGAATTGGGGGGTTGAAAATAAGGGGGATGAAAGTGAAGCTGGAACGGGACGATAAGGGTGGAAAGGCGCGAGAAGGGGAATAAGAAGATGGGAAGGCCTGAGCAGTAGCATCCAAACCCCTATCCATCCTGCTGGATGCCGCAGATAGGGCACCATTGATTATCCTCTGCGGTGGCCAGACTATCAGCAATTTGTTTGAAGAGAGAGTCATTGTATTGCGTGAGCAGAATGCTGTCAAGTTGTCCAGGCCTAGACAGGAGAACGATTAGGTTTCTCAACCAAAACCTGTGGTTCGAAAACCTGACCGCAAGGCAACGGGTTTGGCGTTGGACTACAAGGAGTTCGTTTTAAGGAATAAGGTGCCACCTCATTCCAACCCCCAACCTGAAAGACCAGGTGGCTAAGTTTGTCTGGCCTCTACCCCTTGACCAATCTGGTATGAGTGGCTCTGAAGGTGCAAAAATGCACCACCCAGCATAGCTCAATGGATCACTGAGGCACACAAACCATGGCACCACGATAAGGTCCAGTTTCATTGCAATGGGAGCAGCTTCATTTCGGGGATTCATTTCAATACCACCACTGGCTTGGTTGATACTCGAAGCTACATCGTCTCCGGATAGGCGTAGTGAGAAAGCACTGCTAGTGTCACCTGAAGGGATCCAAAGGCGAACACAGGGATCGAATTTTGCGGGCAGGTTTCTGATAAACAGCAGATCGAGTGCCGCCTGTTGACCGATCTGTAACGGTGTATGCACGTTGAGGCATGCCAATATGAGGGAGGATCGAAGGCTGCATATAAGAGCCGATGTAATAGGCTTGTCCGCTTGGTTGGACATGGGTTTGTCGACAGTACAGTAATGACGCTCCGCGTTTGCGTGTGAATTGAAAGTAGAAGATAAACGTCTATCAAAACAATTTGGGGGTGGGTCAGGAATTTTGGGGGGTTCTTAACGTTGGGGATAAAGTGAAGCTTGAGAAAGCGTAAGTGGCGGATTAAGAAGACCGGAGGGCTTGAGCAGTGGCATCCAAACCCTTATCCGCCCTGCTCGATGTAGCGTATATGGCACTGTTGATTATTCTCTGCGGTGGGCTTGAGTATCGGAATTGTTTGAGAAAAGATGCCTAATATTCTTTAGGTAGGATACTGCCAGGTTGCCTAGGCCTAGACAGGAGAACGATTAGGGTTCTCGACCAAAGCCTTTGGTTCAAAAACCTGGCCGCAAGGCAGCAGGTTTGGCGTTTGACTACAAGGAGTCCGTTTCAAGGAATAATGTGCCACCCTCATTCCAACTCCACCCTGGTAGACCTGGAAACTGAGTTTGTCTGACCTCTAACCATTGACCAATCTGGTATGAGCAGCTTCGAAGGTGCAAAAAGGCACCACCCAGCATAGTTCAATGGATCGCTAAGGCCCACAAGCTATCGCATCATGGTCATGTCCAGCCTCATTGTGATGGTCACGATTGCACCATGTTGAAGACCGTCCCGATCCTGGGTCATACTTCGCTGCACTAAATCGGCCTGATTGACTAACCACTATGGGACTTCATCCCACGTCGTGTACTGCACGCTGACGATGCATGTCGAGGTGGGATGTGGACAGGTATATTTTATTTGTGATCAGGCAAACGTGGATAACACATGTGCAGGGTACCGCTAGAGGGTCTTGCGGATATCAACATTAATCGCTCTGTGCTTCCACCGTATATTCTCAGCGTTTGCCGATTCTGCCGGTTAAAGACGACTAGCCTTCTGATATCATACACTCAGAGCTCATGTGCATGCCCCATGCATAGGTCTTTCGCATTGCGAGATTGTGTTTCTTCATTTGGTTGAAGACAACCAGTCCTCTCGGCGTGCAGGGGCCATGTTTCCTATCTATACGGTGCACCGATCTTGCTGTAGATGCCTTAGAGCTGCATGCAGTGACGTCAGTACTGAGACCACCGGCGGTGATATAACTACCAAATGAGTGAACCGATCAACTATTTCGGGTGACTGTTTATACTAGCTTGGATTAGTGGCATTTCGGATAAGCTCTGCTCGATGTTTTCATCGCCTCCTCGAAAGGAGCACTGTTTATGAAATGTATCCGTGATTATTGCACATCCTTCTTATGAAATGATTCTCTAGTAGCTTACTTAGTATCCATCTGCTTCCCTCGTAGCTGATTTTGTTTCCCGCTTGCAGGTAACAGAGGAAGAAATGATCGCGGCTGGTCTTAAGCCTCACGAACGGGATTACTGTGCCCACACCTTGATAGCTTTCAAGAAGTGCAAGGCAGAAAATGCACTCGGAGCGTTTGTTTGTTCCCATCTTCGGCACATGAACTTGCAATGCCATTTGAACGATCAGCTGCTGCGCAGAAAAGAGTATGAACGTGAAAGGAGGTTACTGGCTAAGCAAAGAGCGCATTCATGAGGTCGTTATAGTTAAAAGTGATGAACATGTATCTTAGTCCAATAAAGAAAGAAATAAGTTACCGAATTTTTTTGTTCATCATGCTGCACCTCGAGCTTTAATCTTCGCAAGCGCATTGTGTACGAACAAGTGATTCTAATACTCGTACCAACAGATGGAATTAGTTCATCGAATGTCGGCTTAATATCGCTAAGATATCAGCAGAGTGATAACAGTTGATAGCACACTTAGGATTGGGACAATGTCTTTCGTCTGTTTCTGGTTGGTGTATCACGTTTGTAAAACAGAACCAAACGAGAGCTTAGATGGAACATTCGTAGTTTGATACGAGCAGAAAGTGAAATGCTGGAAATACTGCTTGCTCATTTTACGCAATTGTGCGGTTTCTCCAACGGGTGAAGGCGGGCATCAAAAGAAAAAAAGATGCAAAGCCATTTAAAATCATGGAACTCAGAGCAAGGTAACCAAAACATGAAAAATGCATAACATTTGCTCCGTTATTTATCCTTTTCAAAGTGTTTAACATTAAACACATGGACTTACAACTACCGAGAAATCTCCGACCGTTTCGAGTCATCGCCATTCTTCATCCAGGTGGTTCCCATTATAAATGACGCATTTATACAATGGCGGTTATGCATGAAGCCTCCCATCTCCAAATGCTGGTTTCTCGAGCGCTTCAACCATGGTTGCCAACGTTGGATGGGGTATTCGACGTGGGGGCGCACGTAAGAATTATGCATCATGGGGAAGATCAATGAGTCGAAACTTCCGGATGCTCTCCGCAGCAACGCGACGCGCTGGTTGGCTATTTTCGCAGCTGCTTTGAACAGTTAAGGTCATTTTGAATGAGCACACCAAGTTCGCGTTCTTGGGAATTTCTTTGTAATACATGTTACCCAAGCCTATACACCTAGTCATGTTTATGGCGCAATTGAACAGCGTGACATTTTTCCACACTGAGCGGTGGTGTATTCTGAACTGACTAGTTGGAAATCATGTTAAGGTTACGTTGGAGCTTTTCGTTGTCGTTCGATTATCTGATCACTCGTTTAACTTGATTGTATCCGTGAAGAATAGGAAATCAAACTAATTTCCCTCGGAGGATTGTTTATGTAAACCAAAATAAACGGGGACCGAGCCTTGTGATACGCCGCACTCCATCTCATTTTCGTCGGACAGGAATTCTTGTATTCTCGCCGACGTTCGTGCAGGAAATTGCCTGTCCAGGGAATACTCATATTCATTAAGATACGTCTGCGCTCAACGCTAAGATCTTGATATTGTGAACAAGTAAGAATCACCCTTTGCAAACAACTATTATCAAAATATTTTGGAGGAATTTTACCATCATGCCTTCAGCGAACGAGGAAACGTAGAACTGCTACAAATTTCTATCATGCACTCAAATTGTGGAAGATAACTCCTGGCTGAAAACGCTACTGTCACTCGGCACCGGAAATGCTCCATGAACAACGAATCCCAACTTGGAATTTTCGGAAGAGCTGCTTCAGAAGCTTGAGCCTTCGCCATCGTGGTCACAAAGAAGGCCGTCAGATTTAAGTATAATCTCCCAAGTCTCAAGAATTTATAGGGGCTCCTTTCGACTTCTTTAAACTATAGAATGATTTCTACAGTCCTACACAGATCAATAATGCAGCGTCAAGATTTTGTATGGCGTCGGAATCGAAGAGGGCAAATTCTGAACTACAAGTATGAAATATAATTACTGGGTTACTTGAGGTACTGGTTGTGTGATTGGATTGCGACGCGTAATCTCAATGTGGACCGTGATTTGCATGGAAGCGAACCTTGGCCAACTCGGTAATAGGATTGCAGCTGAAGCCTATGGAAATAGGTTGTTGCCTGCCCGATAACGCTTCACTCCGCCACGCGTTTCGGCTTTGTTTGCTCCCACCAAGTGGAGATGGCAGACCTCGAACTTGGCACCATTGGGATGCCAGTGGAACCTCTACCTCTGTTAGCCGCTGGATCACGAGGGGCAGCGCTTGACACAACGGTTGATGACTGGCTGAGATGACCCAGTCACTTCGTGAAAGCTCACAAATCACGAGATGATCGAGTTACGAAACGCGGTCGTATGAGATCAGTTGCTAGTCAATCGTCACGCTTTGTGCTACCACTGGAAGTTATGATTCCCGGTCAACTGTTTCAGCACGTAAAGATCGGTGTTTGCATTTTAGGAGTTTCTTCCCGATACGACGCAAATGCTCGCTGGTCCGGATGCATTTCTCACCGAGCCCACATGCTTTGCACTGTGGACACAAGCCGTGAAAGATTTACTGTTCGAGACAATATAATTGCACGGTTATCCGATGCAGTTTATAGAGCGCATTGGCGAGATAGCCAAATGAGTTCGTGTACCAAGAATTCAAAAGAAGCCGATATTTATCGCACTGTCATTCATAGGTGATCATATTATCTCATCGCGATACGCGTGCATTATAACTGAACTACGATTGCCCAAGTTAACAGGACCTCTGCTTATGTGTTCCGTCAAGACACCGATAACGAGGCAATGCGTCCCAACACTTGTACACATTCACCTATAGATGCAGAGACTGCAATGTCAAACAACTGACCCGAATTTTTTCTGTGTGTGTCGGTATATATCCTATGGTGAATTTGTTATCCCAAATATACCAGACATTCATTATGCTTTTTACATATACTTACACGCAAACTACAATGCGCAATTAATAATGTGCAGAGAAATTTGTCCGCATATAGATCGTGCGGTGCCATCATGCTAACGTTCTTGTTGAAAATCTCATCAAGAAATAGATGCTTCAGTTTCCACAAACATCACCTCACGAACACAGCGTGAATCATCTGGAGGATCTGGTCAGGTTGAAATGCGAATCGAACTTGGTATGTTACCTCAAATTTATGAACTTTTGTCGTGTTCTGGTGCATGAGACTAAGAGAACCTGCTCTGAGCGGTTCGAGGAAACATTGAACCAAAAACCTTTTCATCTAGTTTACCAACCTTTCTTCTATCCATTTAACTCGACTGCAACTTGCGGTTCTGTCCTGTGACTTGAAATGTTGTTTCCCCTCAATAAATATTACCAGCATCGAAACACAAGCACAACTCTAGGTACTTTAGCAGACAACCTACTAGCCTCACTCCGACTTCCAAGGATAATGAACAGTGGCTGAAGACAAAACTTGTTAATTTATCTATGCTGATGACATTAAAGTTGTCTACTCACAACCACTTGCAAATACTCAGGAAGCCGTGCGTCTCATTTAGGATGACTTATCCGCCCTTGACTCCTGGTGCCAGCTGTGGCAGATGTCATTTGCCATGGACAAGCGTAATATTTTGTCGTACAAATGCCAAGTACCGCCAGACAGTTTATTACTACAAGGTGCCTATATCTCACAATGCAGGGCAGTTCGCGACTTGGGCGTGCGATATTCAATCACGTTTAACTTTTTTGAACACTGACTTTCAAGTTTCGAAAGCCATGAAGACCATCGGTTATATCTGCCATCATTTTTACCTCACGTAATCTCGCATATCGCTTTACAAAACATATGTTTTGCCGTGTATGGGATACTGTTCAATGGTACAGTCTAATCTGCGGAAACCTGACCAGCATGCTCTTTAGAGTGTCCAGAGACGCTTCACAAGGAAGCTATGTGGATATTCCTCAAAGTTGACATACAGGGAGAAAAGTGATAAACTCTTATTTGACTCAGTTTGGCCTCGGATAATGAAGCTGAACGTATGTTTTCTTTACAGAATCAAATAAATTGCCAAACTCGCAGTCTTGATATCCAATACTTAACAGAGGTAAATCTCAAGATTCCAACATTTACTACGAGAATCAGTGAACGTTTCTTTCTAACCCAATACTCAAAGATTTGGAACAAACTTCCAAGTGATAGCGGAACATGCTATACACTTTGCAATTTTAAGCTTGCGATTTGTAAGCATTTAACCGTCCAAAACGTGATTACTATGTTCGGGACATCACAGTCCCTAGATAACGCATTCCTAAACGGTATCCATAGTGCCTGAATAAATTTCCCAAACACATACACATAACATTTCGGACAACAACCCATTTCATTACTGTTTTTTTCTCGGCCCAAACTTGTCATGGGGTTGTGAAGAATCCTGATTCAATCGTAGGAAAAAAAGCAGAACGATTCTGATTACTCTGTGTTACCTAATTTGCAATTGCGCCCATGTTTATTTCTGAAAATGTATTAATGCAATGTCATAGAAAGGTTGTACCATTATTTGATCTGTTCCTTTTAGGAAACAGCTTCTCGCGTCGTTGAGGAATATCCAATTTATTTACTTATAAAAGCTGGAACTAATCGACTGATAAGTAAAATGTCTATGAAATAAAATATAAGGAGGAAACGTTTTACTCACTAAGCTGGAAAAATGAAAATTTCGTCTCTCTCCAGAGATTACAAATCCCGCCTTGCTAGTATCGTGAAAACTTTCGACTTGCGCAGTCATATGTTCGGTGTAGATAACAAGCGATGTATATGTCGGTTGGGCTAAACCAACTTACACTTAAACTAGGTCTTTTTAAGCTGGATAAATTTAATTCACTTTATTTGGTTTGTTCTGCCTACCCGAATAATGTTCTATTATCTGGCCACGTTGCTTGCGCTAATTGCACTTATCTTCGGTAATTTTTTTGCGTTTGTAGCATTTTTAAGTAACTTGTGGACATTTCTTACTTATCACGGATTTGTTGCTAACCAAATTACTTCGTATGGTAATTTAGGGAATAGTTATGCCACCGTATCTGTATGCAATATTGGATTCATTTTATTTCCGCTTGTCGTTTCAAGTGAATGGCTGTTGCTTGATATCCCGGTGTGGGTGCGCTTGATGTGCATGATAACAAGGTGCCTACCTGTCTATTACCCACTGCCTCGTTCATACTGGCTCCAGGAGACAGTTGATCGTTGCTGGAGGGGACGGGGTGCACGGTCCTTGTGGCCGTGCTAGGCTCAAAGAGCGGTTCCATGCACTCAGTGTGGAACGGACTACGGTCCAGCCACCGCCTTGTGTGCGCTTGATTCCCAAATACGGTGTGCTTGTGTTTGCCTGTGAAGGAGTGTGAGCCGGCTCCGTTGATGAAACGTGGTTCCCATCCGCATGCCTCCCGGTCTTATTCCTTCGGGTTTAAACTGGATATGGGGTATGTGGTTGGATCTGTGGGTGGTGCAGCGCAAGCCACCCATGGTCCCTCTGTAGGCGCAGGCGTCCTGTGGCTTGCCACAGTGACAGGCAAATCCGAAACCGGATGCCGCCAACCATATGTCGGTTAAATTCCCGAAAATGCTCTGTCTTAAGTTTCCCCGCGTTACTTTTTGCCCCGGTCTACCCTATATAAGATCTTCGCAATTTGGCCACTCAAGTGACTGGACCGAAGTACTTGCAAGTGCCACTAGATGAAATATTGCATCCTATAAACTTAGCATCACACACGACTTGATTCTTAAGACACAAATTGCGAAATTGGATATAGTGAACATCGTAAAGATGATTCATTATACGATCATGGGTCATGCCATTCAGCCGTAAATCTCACTGTTTAGGAGCACGTGTACTTGTGTAGGTGCGCGTTTGTGTGCCAACCAATCAGCGAGCTGTTGTTTTGCTTCGATCTGTAATTCATCCTCGCGTTCATGTGACTCTCGACGCAGACAGTTTTTACGTGCTCACATGTGCTGAGTGGAGTGTACCGCTTTACGTTTTCTAATAGAGCTTTCCTACTACCATACCGCTGTTCTGATTCCGCTTGGGTGCACCATATTAGCGACAAATTATTCGAACTACTCATGGTAAATTCCATTTCGGCCCTCCTACCATTTCGGAATTCTCCTACTGAAAGACGTACTACCGAGCAATAGACGCATGGGAATACTACTTTCATTAATTACGTTGATCTACTTTTGCTTCTTGGCGACAACAACACGCTAGACGATGCAGCAAAAGTTAAACTATTATACCACCACCTCGGTAGTGAGGACTAACGGCACTTCGACAGTTTGAAATTGCATACAAAAGAGATCTACGATCTGCTTCCTATTCCCTGGACTAACTTTATGTGGAAAAGCCACATGTGTTCACAGCAAGCTACAAATTCAACGCCATGCAAAAACAATCAAATAAGAATGTGAATGACTTTATCTTTTGCTTTCTTCCCACCCTATCCACTTGTGTCTATGATCAAATTCTACTGAACCAGCTCGAAGAAGCCGTGCTGTTACAGCCGTTAATTTTGGGTTTTCTCGATCAGAAGACTCGAAAGCGGCTGCTATCCGAAGTCGAAACGCTCCTGACTTTGGAAAAGCCTGTGATATAGTCCGATAGCGTGCAAACCTCGTACAAGAACTAGCTGCATTTTCTTCCTTTAATCAGTTGATTTCACACGATATAAACAGATTCTCACAGGCTAACTGATCAAACGGCAACTTAACTTGTACAGCGTAAAAACTTTCGTTGTTGTTGCTGCGGTGAACGCCACTCGACCCCAACTGCCTGTCAGCACTTCGTTCAGTGTGCATATCATTTTGGTAAAAAAAGGTCATATTGAGAAATTATGTCTTTCCAAGCGGAAATCATTTGCACCTGAGCAACATAAAGCTACTAATTGCATCGCCGCGAACTTACACCAGAACTGGAGTAATACCACAGCAATTTTTAATCGCAACATAACGTCAGAAAAGCCATTTGTTGTGTCGGTCAACGTAAATGGGCAATCTGTGAATTTTGCAATTGATACCGGTTCCGCTGTAAACCCAACACGACCGGATGCCTTATCACAGTTCTCAATTAGTTCCAACAAATATACAATTGAGTGCTTACAAGGGACAGATGGTGAGGATGGTGGGCATATTTATTGTACCCATTTCCTACCATAATTCAACTGGAGGATCTGGACCAAACATACTTGGTCGTGACGGAATTAAACCTCTTCCCAACACCATGTCCAACGTCAACTAGTTGGAAACCCATGCACAGTTATCCGATATTTTGCAGAAACATGTGGTTTTGTTCGATTAGTCTGCACAAGTCCTTTTGAAAAAGTGCATTGCACATTTAGTGTTGAAACCATAGGCGTTACCGATGTTTTGGAAAGCTCAAGCTCTCTGTAGCGCCCAAAAAGAACTGCTATCTTTCATGTACAATTTAATTGTTGACCGATTGTACATTATTCCTTCTTGTTTTAATCTTCCTTACAACCGGCTCGACACTCGACCGCCTTGTAAGTTCCCGCGCTCACGTGTTCGCTCTTGTCTCGTTTCATCCGTCCGCGTCTTCTTATAGCCCATCGAATACAGTCCGCTGTGTCCGACTCCAACTGTCTTCTGATATCCGCGCTTAATTTCGCGCACCGTCTCGGACTAGTATTAACTAGTCTTACATGTCCCCTATGCTATTCATGGTAAAGTCGAGTGAGCTGCGCCGATTCCAACTGGAGGCTACGATTGAACCTATTCAATATTCTGACACGGCAGCCCCTATAGTGCCAGTATTGAAGAGCGATTGTGCCAGAAGCGTCTGCAGGGACTATAAAGTTACGATCAACCAGGCATTACAGCTAGACAGATATCCGCAGCCAAAGTCTGACGACATTTACGCTTCTC